>JADDOH010001381.1:7576-174531 GCA_016648135.1 Agrypnia vestita | reverse complement strand
AGAATTTATTCGCTATAATTTTAACGGACTCTTACTATTAAACATAAACAATAAAATTATTAAAATAAACCCGGTCTAATCAAAACATTTCATATAACGAAATATTATATGCCTTACAAATGTAAAAATTAAAATGAGACCTCGCGTATTTAGCAAAGATAGGTATTTTATAAGACTTATTTAAAATCGAATCTTTTAGTAACAACTCCTTTATCTTTTAATAGCTTCCCGCGTGATTAGCGTAAAATAGGTATCTTTATAACGCACAGCTAGTTTCCAGAGATCCGCCAATACTATACTTAGTAAAACGAAAATTTAACTAAATTTGAACTCTACCGTTTCCTGAATTTCTGCGAATATTATTCTGTGAACCTAGTAAGACGACAAAAATAATTAACTTTATAGAACATAGTGATTTCCGAAGTTCCGATATGCCAGATTAATTACCTTTATAAAATAAAATCAATCCCGTACTCTGAGTTAAAACCCTTTTAACAGGACCTCGCGTATTTAGCATAAGATAGGTATTTTACAAGATTTATTAACAATTTCCCGCGTGTTTAGCATAAAATAGGTATCTTTATAACGCACAGCTAGTTTCCGGAGATCTGCAAATATCAGTTCTATATATGCCGGACTAATCAACTTAATAAAGCGCAGTAATTTCCGAAGTTCTAATATGCCAAATTAATTACCCTTTATAAAATAAAATCAAACCCGTACCCCCCTTTTCTTTTAACGTGAGCAATCAACAATGTCGAAGAGTATATTTACCCGTACACCACTTTCACTTGAAGTTAAACTATAATTTTCAACCACTGGGACACTATCACTCGACGGTAACAATCACTCACGGTTCTATCACTCAAAAAAAACAACCGACGCGGATTTTGCACCCTCGTAGATGTCCACACCGACTGCCCGAATTCTGACTCCGCGTTACTTCTAATACCCCTCCCAGCAGCCAAAGGTCCTAAGTCGTGTGTTTCCAGGATTTTCAATATTCTACTTCCCTTGAAACCAAAATCTTTGTTCCTAAGATTCAGTTTGGCAAAAAAAAACCATATCTCCTCTCGGATATGTCAGTTGACCCCACCTTCTGTTGCCGTCTCTGTCTCCGTCCCTGTGCCTGTTTTGGGACGGACTCAGTGGCTTCGGACGATTTAAATTCGCTTCACAAGCGCGATAATTAATTTTTAATATTTAATTTCTAAGTTCAGTCCATATTGTCGTTTGATCAACCGTAAACACAATCTATCGGGTACTCCCCTAATCATAGTTGATGTTTCTTCATTATCTACCATTATCATGTCCCGTTCCCTCGTATTTTCACTCGTCTTTATCGGAAATTTAACGATCCTTGGCTGCTATATCATTGTATCAATTTCCCTACACTCAACATGTACACACTGCATACCTAGATAAAACAATCGTTCAAAGGTACTATACCTAATTTTAAATTAATTTTGGGCGATCTTTTCTCGTGGATCATCCAATGAATCCTGTCTTATGCCCGCGGCTCCCCGCGCACAGGGACGTATTAAGTCCCTCCGTTGCGGAATTTAAACATAATTTGTAACCATTTATTATTATTTTTATTGGCAGTAAGATTGATCCACAAAATAACTATGTTACATAGACAGTGAATATTCTCGAACAATATAATACTGGAAGAGTACTATTCGCTATAACACAATAAACTATTAATGTAAGTTAAAGTAAATTTTTAAATTCAGTGGAAAATTTTTAAGATCGTTTTGCTTTTAATTTTTCCCAAAACAAAATAAATAAATAAATAAATAAACACACAAATACACACTCACACAACCCCACTATTGGACATGTTTTTCTTATTCTTTTATCGATCGTATGTATGTGTCTTCGCGTAATTGGCCCAAAACTCTGTACATCAATTATTGTTTTTTCTTCAAAGATTGATTAATTATATGGCTGTAAGAAAACCAATAAATGAAAATAAATAAAATAAATAAGTAAATAAACCTCCAGTGCCGCAGGCAAGGCGTCGGATTAATTCAGTGCTTATTTATTGCCAAGGTACTGGACGCCTCCGCTGATAACTATATACCACTCACCATGTTCTTAGAGGTGTGTTGAAAGATTGCTAGTATCTGTCGAATCGGTCTCAAGTAGTTGTCTGTATTTGTACGTTTATCATTATTACATGCTCTTGCTATATCCGTTCCACTTCACATTATTGTTCCTCCCGTCTTCGAATTTCTATCACACTATGTTCTCCTATGTTTTTGGTACTTATATGCTTGCTTTTTACTTGCATTTACTCCTATATATATTTGTTTCATTTATCCATCCATCTATAAGATCCCCATACGCTTTATCCTTTTATTTCATGTGTATATGGGCCGCAAATTCATATTATTTTATTTACAATATTCTTATCTGGATACACTTGTTCAATTATGTTTTGTGGGGTTATTACTACCAAACCCGGCGAAATCTGAGCTAGAATAGCCAATCGCATACACGTTATCCGTTCTGATGAGACTACGCTAATGTCGGACAGGTTTGTAGTGATTACATAGTTAATATATTGTATCTATATTTGAGTATATTATTTTCTTGTCGTGCCATTAATATGCTTACACGTTATCGTTATCTCTTTCCTAACTGTATATACCGTCATTGCGCAATTACCTATCTGTTGTAAAAGCCTGAAGAGCGTTAGTCTACAGATAAATATAATAGAATTATAGTTAACTTTCCTATCCGCCCACGTTATCCGACTCCCGCGAAACGAAAATGAATCATTATTCGCTTCTCGACAGAGCGTTAGTCTACAGATAAATATAATGGAATTATAGTTAACTTTCCTATCTGCCTACGTTATCCGATTCCCGCGAAACGAAAATAAATCATTATCCGCTCAGTTAAAGTCACCCCTCTGGTACATCGTATACGTCTAATCTGTGCTTCGCGGCCAATTTCTTTAAATTATTTATCTCTCATTTAAATTATCTATTTATCATCTCTCGCCATCTCACTGATTAGGACCTGCCTTCCTTTCTTTCGCTTATATCTATGCATCTCTGTTGCACGGGAATCCACTCGAGATGAAGATATACGGCTCTTAATCGGTTTCAAAAACCCAGCAAAAAAGCCCATAATTCAGAAACCTCGTGGAACTGTCAATATCATCGTCACCTTAGAGTAGACGTTAATCGTTTTTTTAACGGCTCTAAACGCAATAATCGCGACCCAAATCTACGAAAACCGTGTTCAGTATTTTTTATGGGAAGCACATGTGGACCGCTCGGACCGCACCGATCGTCAACCATTTGTACCAAACGCGGCTTTACCACAAGATTAATATGATTTATAAGAATTGAATAGTAACTGCCCGTAACCTATATCCGATCAATCGCTACTAACTCCCTCCCAATACTAGCGTTTCATCATTCCCAAATTTTTGTAGCTCCAATACTCCGCCAGGTGGGTTTAGCTCAATTTTTCCCGCGTAGCATTTAAATCATCTTAGAGTTCAAAATAAAAATAATAAAATTAAAAAAAAAATCTATAGAAACAGGTGATTCATCACAACCATTTAGGTAATAAAAAAACTGACAATTTAATTAGTCCTTATTTTTAAACGAATTAGGTACATTATTCTTTTGCGTTTTTCTCGGAACTCCATTTTCAGACTTTTGTGAGGTGATATCTCGAATACTAGTTTGCCGATTTTTTTTTCAAATTTTGCATAGGTACATCTTACCAACAACATTATCTAAGATATAACTCGCGATTTTTGTTGTTGATAAAATGCTCCGTTGGCTTATTATGAATTTTTAACTCAATTATTTTCGAACTGATGTCACTTGCACAAAAAATCTTTTTTTTTCGATACGTTACATCAGTGACATTACATACTTTAACAAACAAATTATTATTTATTTATTTCACTCCTGGCGACATGATTATCTCTATTTGCAGCGCGCGTCGCGGAGGACCTTTGCGGGAAAGGACATTTAGTAAGAAATGTTACAAATCATCTGGTAATGAATAATAGTGATATAATAATAATATTTTAAAAAAATATGTATTTTTTGAGCCTCAATGTGGTGACCTTACATTAAATAATGAATTAGTTTAATGTTTTCCGGATTAGTAATAGAAATTGTGCAGATGATAATAGAAATTTAAAACGATTTATTTCATTAATGCATATTTATATCAATTATTTATGTTGCATTAAAACTTCGTTTAATCTCAAAACATCAATTAATTCTGCCCATAATAGACATTATGACAGTAGAAAAGAAAATATTTTGAAAAGATTCTAAAAAATGATCCAGTTTTAATATACACATTGAGATTAATAAGATTTTCAATAAAATAAAAGTATAAAATTCTGTATTCGGCCATTTTAACTGAAACACCGATCGGAGCGAATGACGTCACGCATAAGTAGCCATCACCGTGTCTCTGAACTGTTGTCATAGGCCCGAATTCAAAGTCAAGGGTACCTTTTAAATAAATAAACAATGGCAATTATACAATTTTTTCGATCGACAGATTTTTTCATAATATTAGGTCCTTACATATGAAATTGGCGTTTAGTATGGGAGGAACATAAAGCCGATTTTTTTTTATTATAATATATTTATTTAATCAAAGTATGTACCATTGCTATCTATGCACTTTTGCCATCTCATAGGTAGTTCATCGATCCCTTTACTAAAAAAACCATTCGGACGGGAATCAATAAAATCTTTGAAGGCGGTTTGGACTGCCCCATCGGAGTTGAATTTTTTCCTTTGCAAGAAGTTATCCAAATTTCGAAAAAAATGGTAATCTGTTGGGGCAAGGTCCGGAGAGTACGGTGGATGTCTTAGACATTCCAATTGAAGCTCCTCTAATTTGGTAGCCGTCTGTTGTGCAGTGTGTGTTCTAGCGTTATCATGAAGCAGCAGTGGCCTAGAGCGATTAACCAGCCTCGGTTGTTTAGCAGCTAGCTTTCCATCATGGTTTGCAGTTGCTGACAATAGACATCTGCCGTAATCGTCTGGCCAGATTTAAGAAAGCTGTAGTGAACGACACCAGCACTAGTCCACCAAACGCTCACAAGTAACTTTTTTGGAGTCAATTTTCGCTGGGGGCATGGTTTGGCTGGTTCGGCAGGGTTCAGCCATTGCGATGAGCGCTTCCGATTATCGTACAGGATCCACTTTTCATCACAGGTAATGATTCGATTTAAAATCCCTTCATTATTGTGCCGGTTGAGTAATGCAACGCAGCAGTCAACGCGCGTTTGTTGATTTGCTTCACTCAATTCGTGAGGTACCCACCTTTCAAGCTTTTTCACCTTACCAATTTGCTTCAAGTGGATTAAAACAGTTTTATCACTAATACCGCAGCCTGCAGCTTACTCGGATGTGGTTTGCGATGGATCCGCTTCCACAATAGCCTTCAATTCTTCATTATCAACTTGGTCTCCGGCCGTCCACGGGGCTTGTTCTGCAGGTCGAAATTTCCAGAACGAAAACGTTGGAACCAAAAACGCACTGTGTTTTCTTTTGCGGCACCGTCGCCATACACATCATTAAATCCTTCGAGCCGTTTCTGCAGCACTGGTGCCACGGTGGAACTCGTACTCGTAAATAACGCGATATTTCAAGTTTTTCATTTTGTAAACTGAGTGACGCAAAGAAAAAAAACAATTGAGGAAAAAACAAATGAATTATAATTTTCAAAACACAAATACATGAGTAAATAGCTGTATAAATTTGGATTTGGAATTCCTAACCAAAGAGAAGATATTTGAGATCAAATTTGCCAGTACAGCAAAACGCCAATTTCATATGTAAGGACCTAATATTATTAATCTAATTTGTTATAATAGGGAAATTTTAAGAATGTTTTCTTCATTCAGTTTTGAATAGAAAATATTTTTAATAAAATAATTAAAACTTTGTTTTAACCACAATTGAATTTTGTTGTAAAAATTCAACGTGTTTCGGAACGATGCTACCTTCTTCAGGAAAATGAATGTATTTTCATTGTCCTTCAGTACCTACCTATCTACATGTATGGTTCTAAAGAATCGCTCGTGCATCACTCCCGAGACATATTGAATTTTAACAACAAAATTTAATCGTGGTTAAAAAAAAGTTTTCATTATATTATGTACAAAATGGTGCCGGAAAGTAAATTTGAAAAATTTGAAGAATATTATTTTTACACTTAGGGTGGAATATCGATAGTTACAGCGATAAGCTACATAAAAGTTTACATTTTTTACAATATTTCTGACTTATTTTTTTTACAGTAGCTTGTATTGATTATGAAAATTCATTTGCTTCAATACATCTTAAATAAAATGATAAAAACCTTGTGAAAAAAACTTTTTTCAATCTTTGCAAGGATTTAATCATTTTATTTGACTTGTATTAAAACGGATGACTTTTTCATAATCGACATAAATGACTGGAATGAAAGTTCAACTTTTTGCAAGAAAGAAGTCAGAAATATTAGAAAAAAATGGTTTCTTGAACATTTTAATCTCATAACATAGACAGGAATCTACCGGCCAAGTTTCTGCTGCTAGCTCTGGTACACCCTGTAAAAGGAATATAAAAAATTCATTCTCTCTGATACTAATATTTACGAATGGTTTTTTTAATATTATATATAAGTATTTTAATGTTAGTTCAATTATTTCCAGAAGATATGTCGGAAATACTGAAAAAATGCAAACTTTGAAATCGATTATCTCCATAACTATTGATATTAGGACAGTATTGCTTGCACATTTTCGACTTAATTATAAGTTTAGAACCTACCTGTAAAGTATTGTGGATTAGCTCTGTTTCACTGTGAATATATCGTTTTTCATAATTTTCTCTGGATTCAACGGAATTTTAAACAATCATAGTTATACTTATCGAAATTATATTTTAAATCAATCTATACCTATAAAAATCAATGTATATTCTTGTTCAATCAATGTTCTCTATACAAATCCACACCGTTTGTCCGATTCGATTCAAATTCAACAGGTAACATAGGCAACATTTTCTCCCTATTCTCATACCCCTTCCTCTCCTCCTGATATATTTTCTATACAAATCTGTACCGTTTGACCGATCGTACTCAAAAATTGGAAAATTATTCCTTAGGATCCGGCCGCTAACATATTCCACTCCTATTTTCTTACCCCTTCTCCTCGCCCTGACATATTTTCGATGCAAATCTGTACCGTTTGATTGATCGGACTTAAAATTTGGAAACTTATTCTTAAGGATTAGGCGGGAAATATATATGACATTTCCTCCCTATTATTTTAACCCTTCCCCTCCGTTGATATATTTTCGATGCAAATCTGTACCGTTTGACCGATCGGACTCAAAATTTGTAAACTTATTCTTAAGGACTCGGCGGATAATATATGCGACAATTCCCCCCTATTATTTTAACCTTTCCCCTCCCCTGATATATTTTCTAGATAAATCTGTACCTTTCGGCCGATCGGACCTCAAAATTTGGAAACTTATTCGTTAGAACTCGGCGGGTCACATATGCGACATTTCCCCCCTTTTCTTTTAACCCTTGCCCTCCGCTTACACATTTTTCATGCAAATCTATACCATTCGAATCGAACCTTTGTTTTTTTTTTTTTTTAAAATAGAGATGCGAACACGGAATTCGTGTCACATCAATATCCTTACTATTTTCAAATTAAGCTAAACGCTTGTGCTATGAAAATAGGACTAACTTGCTTGTCTGGAGTGAGATTCGAACATGCGACCTTTGGATCACAGGCGAGAGACCTAACCAAAAGACCAACAAGTTGACCCTCACAAATTTATTTTAAACTTAATCCTTAACCCATGCAACGCCGGGTAAGGATTGCTAGTTATAAATATAGTCAGCTAAATATTATCTATATCTGATTATATATCATACGGGAGGTGGTGTGACTCTTATTTTAATTACATTTCGCATGAAATTTTAATCATTTTTCAACTACAATGTGTCGTATATTTCCATGTTCATAGTGGTCTCTCTAAAGCTATCTACTTCGTATTTTCTTTCGGATTCCTGTTGGTAAGATTCCTAGCAGTCTCCTTGACTGCTTCTCGCATCCATTCAGCTTCCAGGAAACCGCTGAAGGCGCTGTACTCCGTCCCTCCCGAGTCATACTGCAACGAGGTAGACATCTTAAGTTTTTTAATATATTATTTTATATGTTTGTTTCGTTACCTGTTTTGTTGGACATAATGATCAGCTTAAAAAACCTTTCAAACGCTGTGTAAACAATTTTAATTAATTTTAAACGACGTCGGTTTCAAAACCACTGTATCATGTGTGAATGGGAATGAACGTATATTATATGTAAAGGTACTGATACACATGCTTGTTTTTAAGCATGCTCATTAGCATGCTCTAACAACTGTACACGCTTGCTCGTTATTATCATGCTTATTTTAAGTATGCTCATGAATGAGCATGCTCAAAGCGAACAATCAAATACACATGCTTATTACTGACATGCTCTTGTCATAGAATAGAAACGCTCTTGCTCAAATGGAAACTTTGCAAACTGCAATATGAAATTCAAGTGAACCAATAAATCAAAAAGTTCCCGAGTTTCCATCCGCACATTTTTTATTTTAGATTTCATAATTTGTATTAGAAGATTTGAATCATTCGTGTATTTAAATAAAGTTTAATAAACATTATTTATTATTATTTTTATACATATAGCGGTGACCGAGTATTCCACAGTATTCGTGATTCCTATAATAAGTCATAAAAAGTATTTGTCATCTACCCAACGCGCCATATTAGTTTCATCTGTCGCGGACTGAGAAGACCGCACCGATAATCGATGCTAGTCGCGAATGACATTAGCATGCTCATAAGCAAGCCTGTTCACATGCTCAAAAGTTACCCCTTCTACCCGCAAATCAAATGAGCATGCTCATAAATCAACCGGCGATTGATTTTTGAGCGTGATAGTAATAAGCACGCCCATTACTAGCAATGTTCAACTCAAAACTCAAAACAAAACTCCTTTATGTACAGATCCACAAATTCATTTAACACAAACTATCACCACATTGACATTTTCAACGCAACAATAAGAAACATAAAACAAACAATATCTACACTACCGCACCCAAACTAATTTGTACATTATATCTTCCCTTCTACTCCCGTCCCACATTCCCCTCCATTCGCTATTAATGTATGTTAAATTAAATTTTTAAATTCAGTGGAAAATTTTTAAGATTGTTTTGCTGTTAACTTTTCCCAAAACAAAATAAATAAATAAACACACAAATACACACACTCACACAAACTCACTATTGGACATGTTTTTTCTTATTTTTTATCGATTGTATATATGTGTTTTCTTGTAATTGGCCCAAAACTCTGTACATCAATTATTGTTTTTTTCAAGATTGATTAATTATATGGCTGTAAGAAAACCAATAAATGAAAATAAAATAAAATAAAATAAAAATGTGAGTATACCTACACATGCTATTAAGTAGCAAGAGCTCAAGAAGTTCAATACTGCGCATGCTCACGCGCCACTAATGAACGTGTGTATCAGTCAGAGGCGTGCAGTAAGAACAAAAAGCATGACTTTTATTTAAACATATATTTGGGAAAAAAAATCGAAATAAAATTATTATCTGGCAGAATATTATGAAAAAGTATAATCTGAATAAAATGTTAACTATTGTGATAGGAATATTACGAGATATATCACTTATTTCGGTTTCTTTTCAGAATATACGCTTAGGAAAAGTCGTACTGCCTGATGTTAATTTGACTAATAGTTAAGTTAACTTATAAAAGTTAACTAATAACAAACGCACCTGGTGTCAGCACCTTAATGGATACGCAAGAGTCATCATATCCCCAATGTATTGTGGCAATTTACACTTGTGAAAGCAATTTTTGTACTAATCCTTTTCTGAAAATACCCCTTAATTATTTAAACAAAAGGACAGAAGACGCAATTAATTTTACAATATATGATATTATATGAAATCAAATATATATATTATAATATATAGATATATTATATATATATATACGACGGCTCCTACGTATAATATAGTAACCCACAAATCTACGATTTTGAGTTTTTTGTGTATACTCATGTGTATTTAATTATATCTTTAATTCAAAGAAAGAAAAATAAATATTTTGCAATAAATAACGTTTTATTATTATAAAAAAAAATTTTTTTTCGTTCTAGGAATTAAATATATAATTAAAAACATATGAAATACACAAACAAACTCAAAATCGTCGCTTTGTGGGTTACGATATTATACGTAGGAGCCGTCGATATATATATATATTATATATATATATATATATATATATATAAAGAAACCCGTGTTTCCCTATCCGCCAAGTTTTCTTCACAACCAGATACACCACCCCCTGGTGTTTATAGTGGTGGATAGCCCTTAGTGTCCCATTTAAAATGTGCGAGTTTGGTGGGGGTGGCTGAGCGTGGCTGGGAATGGGTGACAAAAATGTGCATTCTAGCACATTGTTCTGTTATGGGAAGGCCGCAAATACTTCAGATTGTTCCAGAACGGGCCCGCCGACTGTGTCCGTAAGTCTAGAAGGTTCCGGAAAAATCCGCTCTAGAAAGTTCTGGAAGGAGAACGTTCTAGAAAATTCCCAAAAGTTCTATAAGGTTCCAAACTAAGTGGCGAAGTGTACCAGTGAGTCAAGAATGTTTCAGAATGTCCATTAAAGCTCTAGAAAGTTCTGGAAGGTGAATGTTCTAGAAGGTTCGCGAAAGTTTTAGGACGATCCAAACAGTGTACTAAAAATCTAGGCGTGCGAAGCCGCGCGGGCACAGCTAGTATATTGTAATAAATTAAATTGTAAAAATTTAAAAAGTTCTAAAAATTGAAAAAACTAGTCAATTTTTTACTGCACTCTAGGACTAGGTACATACAAGATTCAAATTAATTTTCAATTTTCTATTTATATAATGCGAACATTTTTTTTCTAAAGAAATATGATTTTAATTTGTTCTAGGTAAAGAGGTTTCTAGATCATGTTACTACAGACATGGTGGGCTTGACCGGACTCAACTTTTTCTATATAACACGTGGACTTTTATTAACGGTGAGAATGTTTACAATATATATTTTTTTGTTTTATTTATTTCTAAAAATATTCATGTTATGCAATGAGCTTAAAAATAAGAATAAAAACATGTGAAAATATATGTAAAAGTAGTGTTATGTTCCCTCGATTAAAAACTATCTTGAATTATGGGGATGGCTATCGACATTTATATAAAACACTAGCCGTAAACCAGTGAGAACTCACGGGACAATAATAACTAGCCGTGCACCTGTGAAAAATCACGAACGTAATAATTGCAGGATTTTGAAGCTGAAAATTCATGAATTAAAAACATTTTTTTAAATTGACTTTTCGCTTAAACCTATAACTAAATATAATAAAATAATAATATACCAATAACAAGACCGTGTAATCTTTATAATTTTTTTATATATTTATTATTTTGTTTTCACTATATTGTCAGCTGCTCATCTCGACACAGGTTCTTCCTAGTGAGATGAGCGGCTCTATTTCCTATTGTGTCAAGATGAAGATAAATAAATAAAAAAGAAATAAAATAAAAATTTTAACTTTGCGTGTTGCTTTAGACGCGCGCTGATTGCGTGTTCCATTCTATTTATCTATAGTTTTAATTCCAGCAAATTACGAATTCACAGACTGACAGACGACAGATAGACAGACAACTAAATTATTATATTTGGATTAATAACGACCCTTGCGTGTTATCAGGGCCGTGCGCCTGTTGCCTGTCACGCTTTAATTATCTAAAGTTTTAATTCCAGCAAGTTACGGACTTTACGAACCAACAGACATTAGAATTTAGGATATTTAATATTAAATATGTGAAATAATAATAATATCTGTATAATAATTATAATATACAATTGAACAAATTCGAACTTAGGAATACAAGAATTTTCAAATATAATTATTTATTTATACCTAATAAAAATAAAATTTAATATAAAATAAAATTAATCAAATTAGATCTTAGGAGTATAAGAATGTCCAAAATATAATTATTTATTTATATTGAAGACTTTTTAGCCATTTTGGGGCCTCCTTTTTATATAGGTACAGAATGTCTCTTAGCTAAAACTTCGGGAGAGTCTTCTTCATTACATTTTGTGCTATGAATATAGGACTAACTTACTAGTCCTAGTCCTGGAGTGGAGCTCGAACTACCAACCACCAGATCATCAGACGAGATTCATGGATATATATTTTAAATTTACTGACTATCAAAATATTTACTTATAAAATTATTTATACTATGTTATTTTTTCCATGTTTTTATTGTGTATATGTAATTTTATATAATAATATTCATCATACTTAACAATGATATTTTAGACATAAATCAGAATTTATGATCACCGTATTTTTAAAGGGCCAATTTGACGTGTTTCCGCTTTCAACGCCGACTGCGTGCTCGCAGGGTTTCTCTATTCCCCGACTTTTTTCATTCCCGGGACTCGATTCGCAGCTCTGGATCATTCCCGGGATCCCGGCATTCGTGACATGTCAATATAAAAAAATTATGTTTGTTACTGTTATATCCTGGTATTAATACTTCTTCGGGTCTCAAAGAATCCCTCCTTTTATTTGTCTAAAGTCTAAAGCAACTGGAAATATGACATTCTGTTGACATCCCTTCTTCCGGCTGAGCCGAGAATGTCGACACCATTAACCCCATTCATTGGTTATTGATGACGACATCAACTTCGAATCAGTTATCGACTGAATGAGGACATTTTGTAACGACCAATTAAAAGCCAGAAACCTCGCTATCTGTCAAATTACCCATACCTACCGATATTACAGTTTTCATAAACATTATCAATTTTATTTCAATAAAACTGTTATTATAAATTAAACATGTATTGACAAAAAAACAATTTTTAATTAAAAATACAGATATAATAATCCCTTCACATTTTAAAAATAAACATTTAAAAAATCTAATTTGAATGAAATATAGGTACTCTAGATTAATGTATAATAAAATTGTATAAGATCACTTTTGAGTTTAAGTATACACAAGTTTCGAGAATCACATATGTTCTCATCTACGGGTGAGAATATAAAAGGTTTTACACTGCACAACTCGCTTGGCACTCACCTCTGTTCACGCCAATCGAGACATGTTGCGCCAGTGTAGACGCACCCTTAGGCCGATGTCATCCTTATGATTCCTGTTCCAGATTGCCGGGACGGTGGTGACGTACGAGCTGGTCCTGCTGCAGTTCAACAGCCCCGCCCCCAAGCTGTCCGCCAACATCACCCTCAACGACACCTGTGGATCGTTTAATAAAACTGTCACAACTTAAAAACCAATGCACCAGGGGCGCGCAACGATTATATTGGAGCAAGACTTTTACCTAAACATATATTTTGAGTATATCTCTTTGTATTCCTATCACAAATGTAGGGTATAAAAACAAATACAGCATTATTAAAAAAAAATGCATTAATCGAGGGTAATTTATAATAAATATACCTACTGACTGAATTAGAAATTTTAGGGGAAATATAACCTAAAAATTTATAGAAACATGATTTTGGATGAGATAGATACATATATCTAGAATTAGGTAAATTATAAATTATCCTCAATGATTGCATTCAAAACATTTTTTAATTTTTTAGGATATTTATACTATTTATATCCCACAAATAATATCATATTATTCAGATTTAAATATATCATAATATTTTGTCAGATAAATTTAGATTTTTTTCAAAATTGATGTATATTGATATAAAATTATTAAATTAAAAAAATATAAACAAAATTGAGTATAAAATTATACAGAAATGAACTAAACCGCTTCTTTAGGCGAGGGTATGGAATTATGTCCCCTCGCTTATATTTAAGACACATTCATAATGCAGTTATACTTATTCCTGCATAATCAAATCCCCCAGTAATTTTTTTTCTACCATAGGCGTTTGTTTTTATTTTTTTTTTATTTCGTTCCAAATCGAGTCGTAAAAATAAAATAAAAATACGTCAAAACTTATTTTTGTAATAGAGCATAATTATTTACTAAGATATTACACTTTTTAAGAGTATTTAGTATTTCGTTTGACCTTTTTATAATTGTTTCAAAATTTACAAGCAACATGTTAAACGTATTGGATCCAGCCGTGGGACCAGACAACGTACCAAGACATTGCTCCCAGGACCACAATACAATAGGGCTGTAAAACACATAAATAAAAACTAAATTGTATTAAGGTTGCATTCATTTGCTTTGTTTTAAGTATTTAATTACTTTGACCTATGGTGTAAGAATAAAAATCGATTTGTTAAATCGATTTTGAGATCAGTGATGAAATAAAATAACTTGATTTTAAACAAAAATAAACGTAAAACTTTAATTAGTTAAGGTATTGCAAGCAAAACAGCTTAATAAAAGTTAAATAAAACTGGAAAATCAGGAAGTGTGCGGATTAAAATCTTATCTAAATTCGTTTGATTCAAATTATGTAAAAAAAAACATTTTCAAATAGTTTAATTAAGTTTGTTATCTATAAAAATATATACTCAACATTATTTATTGTAGTCTGTACCTGACATGGTGAAGTGTACCTATCTATAATTTTTAAGTGATTGGAAATATTCATGATGTTCCTATTTTTAATTACATGTCGTGCAATAAATGTAATTTGTAAAAAAACTGAAAATAAATATTTTCAATTGTTTTCGTTCTTAATTTTCTTCTCCTATCTATCATGTTCGTGTTCAAACAGACTTTATTTGAGGGATATAATTTTTTTTTCCTATTTTCCTATTTTGGAATTTTCATCACCAATTTCAATTACGAAACACATAAAAAGCATCTCGAATGCATTCAGCAGACTTTCACAAAAACACTGAATTTCAAAAATCACGTCCATTTCGATAACTGTGACGACGCATATAAGTATCACAAGACAACTACTCTTGAAGATAGGCGAACGATAAGCGATATGAAATACCTTTACAAAATACTTAATAATCGCATAGATTCACCTGAAATTTTAAATTCGATACACTTTAGTGTCCCTCAGAGACGAACAAGTGCACCACGCCTTTTCCGCTTAAATCATTGGAGAACAAACTACGGAAAAAACTAAAAACAGAGTTCTAGATACCTATGACACGACCTTTGCAGATCTCGATAATTTATATTTAAGTTTTGAGCAGTTTACAAAATCCCTTACTTATAAACTCGCGCGATGACATTTTTCTTCCCACACATGTGAACACACACACTAACACATAAAAACGCACACACACACAAACTCACTATTTGACGTATTGTTTTTTCTTATTTTTTTATCGATCCTGGTATAATATTCTTGTATATACCTATGTGTTTTCTTGTAATTGGCCCAAGGCTCTGTACATCAATAATTTTTTTTTTCAAGATTTATCAATTATATGGCTGTAAGAAAACCAATAAATGAAAAAAAAAAAAAAATAAATAAATAAATAAAAGGCAGCAATATTCAAAAAATAAAAAAATGTTTTGAATGCAGTCATCAAGAATATATTGAATTATAGATTTTATGCGATTATACATCGAATAATAAAGATGACTACCTTAACATGATGGCAGAATTAAATTATATATCCTGTATAAACTCTCATACTAGAAATGCGTGTGGACAAAGACTATCCTGTATAAACTCTCATACTAGAATTGCGTGTGGACAAAGACTATCCGGTATAAACTCTCATACTAGAATTGCGTGTGGACAAAGACTATCCGGTATAAACTCTCATACTAGAATTGCGTGTGGACAAAGACTATCCGGTATAAACTCTCATACTAGAATTGCGTGTGGACAAAGACCATCGTGTATTGACCATATTTTTTAAAATATCAGGGATATAAATAACATTCAATCGGGAGTTATAAAAACGACAATTACCGATCATTTCATGACCGTACTATATTATAATAAAATATTACCTCCGGCAGAAAATAAAAAAATAACCCTACTAAATTATGAAGCATTAAAAATCAAATTATCATCAGAATTGTGGTCGGACGTATTCCGAAACGATAACGTTAATGAATGCTGTGAAATGTTCAAAAATAAGTTAACAAATTACATTAATAACTCGAAAAAATGTATCCCTTCTGGAAACCCTGCAAAATTTCGTAAACTCAAACCATGGATAACACATGGACTAGTTATATCCATAAGACACAAAGAACGACTTTACAAAGAAAGAAATGAAAAAAAATCCTCTTGACAAAAAACTAGGTGAGCATTTCAAATCATTTAAAAATAAACTAGTTTATCTTATAAAAGACACCAAAGAAAAATATTACCAACTCAAACTAAATGATTCTGAAAATGATAGTAAAAAAGTAAAAAAAATTGCATAAAAACAATAAAACATAATAATAATTTAATAAATTGTTTGGAAGAACCAATAATAGGAGCAAAGATTACTTCGCAAATGTTGGTAGAAACTTAGCTGAAAAAATAACAGACACAAATAACCGCGCTGAAATAACTCCGAATGTAGACAATAAACTTGATTTTTTTGAACCAACTGATCCGTCTGAAATCGAACAAATTATATCTAAAATGCGAGGCGGCTCTGCTACAGGTTTTGACGGTCTTACCGTCAAAACACTGAAAATTATAAAAAAACATACCAATATGTATTACCAATCTCACATATTATAAATATAAGCTTCAAGACTGGAGTATTCCCGAATACGTACAAAAAAGCCATAATTACTCCAATATTCAAATCGGGTAGCCCGGAAGACGTCTCTAACTGTAGGCCCATTTAACTAATATCTAAAATATCAAAAATTCTCGAAAAAATTGCAAAGAAAAGATTAACTTCATTTATAAAAAGAAATTCTACAATAAATAAGAATAAATTTGGATTTACGGAGGGAATTAGTACACAAGACGCTATCGCAAAAATTTCGACAATTATACAGAGTAATCTGGATAAATTAAACAAATGCATAGGAATTTTTATTGACCTAAAGAAAGCATTTGATAGCATTTCTCACGAAAAAACTTGTGGCAAAATTGAAAAAAAACGGGATAGATCTCTTAGCTCTTAATTGGATTAAAAGCTATCTAACAAATAGACCTCAAATAGTAAAATTAAATGATACCTTAAGCACGTCACTAACAATTCATTTCGGAATCCCCCAAGGCACGGTCCTCGGGCCATTACTATTTATTTTATGTGTAAATGACATCTTTCAACAAAATATTAATGGTCAACTAATATCTTACGCTGACGATACTGTACTGATAACAAACGGCTCAATATGGGAACTAGCTCACGAATTAGCAAATAAAGACATCAATACTCTAAAATCATGGTTTGATAGTGTGATGGATCCTCTTCTTCGCCTTTCAGCTCGATCCTACTCCTACGTGCGAATAGATACATACTAATAAAATATAATATACATACATATACATACATATACAATACATAAATAAATACTAAACAAAAATAAATACTAAATACAATACATAAAAAAAAATTGAGCTAAACCCACCTGGCGGAGTATTGGGGCTACAAAAATTTGGGGATGATGAAACGCTAGTATTGGGAGGGAGTTAGTAGCGATTGATCGGATATAGGTTACGGGCAGTTACTATTCAATTCCTATAAATCATATTAATCTTGTGGTAAAGCCGTGTTTGGTACAAATGGTTGGCGATCGATGCGGTCCGAGCGGTCCACATGTGCTTCCCATAAAAAATGCTGAACATGGTTTTCAGAGTTTTGGGTCGCGATTATTGCGGTTTAGGCCGTTAAAAAACCGATTAACGTCTACTCTAAGGTGACGATGATATTGACAGTTCCACGAGGTTTCTGAATTATGGACTTTTTTGCTGGGTTTTTGAAACCGTTTAAATGTCATTAATCGTGGTCTCGAGTGGATTCCCGGGCAACAGAGAGGCAGAGATATGAGCAAAAGTAAGGAAGGCAGGTCCTAATCGGGGATCGCGAGAGGAAAACGCCCCATAAATAATTTATGGGAATTGGCCGTGAAGCACGGATTAAAACGTATACGATGTACCAGAGGGGTGACCTTAACTGAGCGGATAATGATTTATTTTCGTTTCGCGGGAATCGGATAACGTAGGCAGATAGGAAAGTTAACTATAATTCCATTATATTTATCTGTAGACTAACGCTCTGTCGAGAAGCGAATAGTGATTCATTTTCGTTTCGCGGGAGTCGGATAACGTAGGCAGATAGGAAAGTTAACTATAATTCTATTATATTTATCTGTAGACTAACGCTCTTCAGGCTTTTACAACAGATAGGTAATTGTGCAATGACGGTATATACAGTTAGGAAAGAGATAACGATAACGTGTAAGCATATTAATGGCACGACAAGAAAATAATATACTCAAATATAGATACAATATATTAACTATGTAATCACTACAAACCTGTCCGACATTAGCGTAGTCTCATCAGAACGGATAACGTGTATACGATTGGCTATTCTAGCTCAGATTCGCCGGGTTTGGTAGTAATAACCCACAAAACATAATTGAACAAGTGTATCCAGATAAGAATATTGTAAATAAAATAATATGAATTTGCGGCCCATATACACATGAAATAAAAGGATAAAGCGTATGGGGATCTTATAGATGGATGGATAAATGAAACAAATATATATAGGAGTAAATGCAAGTAAAAAGCAAGCATATAAGTACCAAAAACATAGGAGAACATAGTGTGATAGAAATTCGAAGACGGGAGGAACAATAATGTGAAGTGGAACGGGTATAGCAAGAGCATGTAATAATGATAAACGTACAAATACAGACAACTACTTGAGACCGATTCGACAGATACTAGCAATCTTTCAACACACCTCTAAGAACATGGTGAGTGGTATATAGTTATCAGCGGAGGCGTCCAGTACCTTGGCAATAAATGAGCACTGAATTAATCCGACGCCTTGCCTGCGGCACTGGAGGTTTATTTACTTATTTGTTTTATTTGTTTTCATTTATTGGGTTTCTTACAGCCATATAATTAATCAATCTTTGAAGAAAAGACAATAATTGATGCACAGAGTTTTGGGCCAATTACGCGAAAACACATACATACAATCGATAAAAGAATAATAAAAACATGTCCAATAGTGGGTTGTGTGAGTGTGTATCTGTGTGTTTATTTATTTATTTATTTTGTTTTGGGAAAAAAATTAAAAGCAAAACGATCTTAAAAATCTTCCACTGAATTTAAAAATTTACTTTAACTTACATTAATAGTTTATTGTGTTATAGCGAATAGTACTATTCCAGTATTATATTGTTCGAGAATATTCACTGTCTATGTAACATAGTTATTTTGTGGATCAATCTTACTGCCAATAAAAATAATAATAAATGGTTACAAATTATGTTTAAATTCCGCAACGGAGGGATCTAATACGTCCCTGTGCGCGGGGAGCCGCGGGCATAAGGCAGGATTCATTGGGTGATCCACGAGAAAAGATCGCCCAAAATTAATTTAAAATTAGGTATAGTACCTTTGGATGATTGTTATATCTAGGTATGCAGTGTGCACGTGGTGAATATATGGAAATTGATCCCATGATATATCGGCCAAGAAACGTTAAATTTCCGATAAAGACGAGTGAAAATACGAGGGAACGGGACATGATAATGGTAGATATTGAAGAAACATCAACTATGATTAGGGGAGTACCCGATAGATTGTGGTTACGGTTGATCAAACGACAATATGGACTGAACTTAGAAATTAAATATTAAAAATTAATTATCGCGCTTGCGAAGCGAAAAATATACCGTCCGAAGCCACCAAGTCCGCCCCAAAACATAGGAAGAGACAACAACAGAAAAGGTGGAGTCAATGACGGCTGTAAGTGATGTCGGGGTTGTGGACTGCAAAAATAGACCTTAGTAGGCGGCATTCTGATATCAGGGGTGGCATAGATTAGTGAAGCCGAAGAGGCGGGACATGGGCCCTTTTCCCGCTAGGGGGGTTTTAAAATGTCAAGACACAGCAGAATTCAGGCAGTTGGTGTGAACGTCTACGGTGGTGTGAAATCCGCGTCGGTTGTTTTTTTGAGTGAAAGTTACCGTCGACTTAGAGTGTCCCAGTGGTTGAAAATTATAGTTTAATTTCAAGTGAAAGTGGTGTACGGGTAAATATACTCTTCGACATTGTTGATTGCTCACGTTAAAAGAAAAGGGGGGTACGGGTTTGATTTTATTTTATAAAGGGTAATTAATTTGGCATATTAGAACTTCGGAAATTACTGCGCTTTATTAAGTTGATTAGTCCGGCATATATAGAACTGATATTTGCAGATCTCCGGAAACTAGCTGTGCGTTATAAAGATACCTATTTTATGCTAAACACGCCGGAAATTGTTAATAAATCTTGTAAAAATAACTATCTTATGCTAAATACGCGAGGTCCTGTTAAAAGGGTTTTAACTCAGAGTACGCTTTTGATTTTATTTTATAAAGGTAATTAATCTGGCATATCGGAACTTCGGAAATCACTATGTTCTATAAAGTTAATTATTTTTGTCGTCTTACTAGGTTCACAGAATAATATTCGCAGAATTTCAGGAAACGGTAGAGTTCAAATTTAGTTAAATTTTCGCTTTACTAAGTATAGTATTGGCGGATCTCTGGAAACTAGCTGTGCGTTATAAAGATACCTATTTTACGCTAATCACGCGGGAAGCTGTTAAAAGATAAAGGAGTTGTTACTAACAGATTCGATTTTAATAAGTCTTATAAAATACCTATCTGCTAAATACGCGAGGTCTCATTTTAATTTTTACATTTGTAAGGCATATAATATTTCGTCATATGAAATGTTTCGATTAGACCGGGTTTATTTTAGTTATCGAAAGAATATTTAGTTTATTTTAATAATTTTTTTGTTTATGGTTAATAGTAAGAGTCCGTTAAAATTATAGCGAATAAATTCTGGGATTAAAAATACGTCTAGTGAAAAATATATAGCTGATCTCGCGGGGTATCAGGTTCAGCCCATAATAATCTAGATTTCCATTTCGTTTAAAATTATATAGAGTAATTCCGTGAGAATCGGGGTTTATTTACAATTTCACAGATGTATAAATTCCATTAGTCTAGAAAATTATATAAAATAATCTCGTGAGAATCGGGGTTTATTTACAATTTCACAGATGTGTAAATTCCATTATTCTAAAAAATTATATAAAATAATCTCGTGAGAATCGGGACTTATTTACAATTTTACAGATGTATGAAATTTCATTATTCTAAAAAATTATATAAAATAATCTCGTGGGGGTCGGGGTTTATTTACGGTTTTACAGAATTACAAGTTTCACTATTTTATAAAGTATATAAAATTGCTTCCGTTCGGCCCGGGTTATCTTATATTATATAGGAAAACATAGGTCCCGCGCTATTAAAACATATAAAACCGTTTCATGTGGCCGGGATTATTACGCGCGTTGGGGAAAGTCTCTAAGGTAAAAATATGTTTAATTTGATTCTGGTTATTTTATATTTTATGAAAGATATTTGCCTCGCGGACTTAAACTATGAAAAATGTTTCAATTAGTTCTGGTTATACTTTAGGAGTGATGTAAACTTCGCGAGTTGTATAATTTGGGGTACTTCGTATTGTACGAAAACGTAAATCTCGCGTATAAAAACGCGTATAAAAAAACGTATATCATGTATTCAAACATATAAAAACTTCTAGTACATTGTTTCGTTAGACCGGGGTTGTATTATACTTATAAAGATGTTATAGGGCCTCGTTATATTGAAAATATATAAAAACCGCCTGGGGCCGGGTCTTCTTATTTATAAACTATATAAGATTTCGTTACATTTAGTTATATAAAATGCTATCGTTCGGGAATTCGCGTTTCATTTTAAGCATATATAAATATAGGGTCCCGTTTTTAAACAATGTTAGTGTTTCGTTTAGAATTCGCGCCTTCATTTAATAAATATGAAACATGTAGATTTCAATTAGAACTATTTTAAAATGATTCGTTTAGAAATTCGCGTCTTGTATTATAAATGTGAAAATTATAGTATTCGTTTTGAGCTAAAACGTGTGAACATAGAAACACTACAGCTTTGACCGCTATTTTGTTTACTATGCCTAGGACATTCTTGCGGTGTATTAGGCTTGATGGAAAACTTAAACTCTTACTCTGTTTAAAATATACGTAGTGTCTCCGCCTAGATTGGCTTCACGATATACTTTATGAAATTTGTAAGTTCCGCTGTCCTAAAATTATATAAAATTACCTTCGTTTAGATCGGGTTATATCACATTCCTCGTGGAACGCGTAAACCTCGTTGCCCTGAAACTAAATAAGGATGTTTCATCTAGACCGGGTTCATTTTACATTTTAGGAAGAATATAAGTCCCGCGTCTTTCACTACATAAAATGGATTTGGTAAGATTGGGGTTGTTTATACTTGTAGAAATTACAGAATCCCGTTATTCCTAAACTATATTAAAATGATAAATTATATTAAAATGATTTAAACTATATTAAAATTTGCCGGAGAGTGGATATCAAATATTCGAGATGATAATAAAATTATTTATTTATTTATTTTTTTTATTTGTTTACGCCCATTAGGCTTTTACATAAAGAGTATAAAATAAATTTCAAAAAGCACATACATTAAAGTTTCAGGAATAGCACCAAATCATGAGTATAAAAATTAAAAATGTAGAGTAGGTAACGAGCAGCAATGCGTATAGGCTTTTACATGAAAAAATATATCATAAAATTAAAAGAACATACATTAAACAATATAAATTACAAGTAGCAAATTATTAAAAGTACCGGAATAGCATCGAAACATGAGTACAGAAATTAAAAATATAAAGTACAAAGCGGCAATGTGTACGAAAAATATATATTACCCACCATTACATATTAACAGCTGAAGTCAGTAACGAAGCAGTATTGCCTCTTTAAGTGTAAACTTTACTTTCTCCAGACTGTCGACGAAGATGTCAATCATGCAACCATATTCATTACATTATATTAAGAATAATATAATTTTGTTATCAATGCACAAACTTGGCAATGAACTACCTACATATGTCGACATTTTAAATCTAACTCTCTCAAAATTTAAAAAAACATTATATGATCATTTCTTTTCAAAATATTAAATTTTTATATAATGTCTTAAATCTTTTATATATATAGCTGGCTATTCAAATTTAATATTGCTATATTATCGGTGAGTAAAAATTTCTGAGATCACTACTTTACACTTTTTGCATATATACTTTTTTACATATATGTCTAACCTCATTATGTTTAAACTATGTATATATACTTTTTTTACATTTATACCCTTTAATTTTCTTTTACATTTAATCGTTTGTTGTATTTTAATTATGTATAAACCTGTATATACTTTTTTTTTTACATATATGTCTAACCTCATTATGTTTAAACTATGTATATATATACCTTTTTACATTTATACCTTTTATTTTTCTTTTACATTTAATCGTTTGTTGTATTTTAATTATGTATAAACCTGCTACTTTACACTTTTTGCATATATACTTTTTTTTACATATATGTCTAACCTCATTATGTTTAAACTATGTATATATATACCTTTTTACATTTATACCTTTTATTTTTCTTTTACATTTAATCGTTTGTTGTATTTTAATTATGTATAAACCTGCTACTTTACACCCTTTTGCATATATACTTTTTTACATACATGTCTAACCTCATTATTTTCAAACTATGTATATATACTTTTTTACATTTATACCCTTTATTTTTCTTTTACATTTAATCGTTTGTTGTATTTTAATTATGTATAAACCTGTTGTAAAAGGCTATTAAGCCGTGTAATTAATTAATAATAATAATAATAATAATAATAATAATAATAATATTAAGAATAAAACTAAATCGGCGGACCCTAAAAGTAATATGTATTGACCTTATAAAGATGTAGACTAGTGGGGTTTTATTATAGAGGCAATCAATTCTTTAACAACAACAAGTGGACAAGTGGTTGCTTCATGGGTTTGTTAAAACTTATAAATGGATGGAATCCTAGATTCAAAGCTTAATCTCGGTATCTCGGATAAATATAAGAATATGTAACATCGGAAAATAACGGGTAACGGGTTTTATGAAAAATATCGGTGCGTATAATCATTAGAGTATGATCATTAGAATTGGAGTCTAGTCTCGATGACCCGGGAAGTACGGATACGTAAGACGGAAATAAGGACTATGTTGCAGTATTATTAAGATATATAAATACTTACAATTGTCGAGCTAGAGTCTAATTCCGGTATCTCGAGGAATATAAATTCAAGGAAAATAAAATAATGTCTAGTTTCGGTTTGATTAAGGTATATACACCGTATAGTTGCCGAGGCTGGATACTAAGCCCCAGCTACGGAAACTTAAAAACGCGTGATGGCAGGATCAGAGGTTAGGTCGCGAACTATAGTTAATTAGGGGCCTGTGAATCGTATGCGCGTGCAAGGCAAGTGTTCGCAATCCTTAGGTATAAAGTGAGGTACATAAAGTGAAACTACGATGCACTGGAATGGATATAATCGGCGGCAGATGGGTAAGTCATGTCATCCTCTTTCCGTTTTGAGATTATAACGATATATAAAGGTGGCGCACGATTAAGAAGAATGGTCTCGGGTTCGACACCCCAGACAGAGACGGAAGAAGCGCCGACAGTGAAAGCTAACCCCTGTACCGTAAACTTTACATATGTTTTCCCACAGGTGTTGTTTGCATGTTGGATCCGTACTGACCATAATAGGGGCGAATTAACTTGCCAAATAACCCTTCTCTGCATGTGTGTGAACTTCCAGGGATCGCGCGGCCCGTGTGCTCGACGCCGAACTTAATTATTCATTTCTATTTATTTATTTAATTGATGATTCATTAATACATTAGGTATTTATTTGTCTATTCATATGCCGCGTCCCAGTTATATATAGTCAGGCGGCGTTTCGATGGCATCATCATCGGCCCGTGTGCTCGACGCCGAACTTATTTATTCATTTCTATTCATTTATTTAATTGATGATTCATTAATTAATTAGGTATTTATTTGTCTATTCATATGCCGCGTCCCAGTTATATATAGTCAGGCGGCGTTTCGATAGCATCATCATCGGCCCGTGTGCTCGACGCCGAACTTAATTATTCATTTCTATTTATTTATTTAATTGATGATTCGTTAATTAATTAGGTATTTATTTGTCTATTCATATGCCGCGTCCCAGTTATATATAGTCAGGCGGCGTTTCGATAGCATCATCATCGGCCCGTGTGCTCGACGCCGAACTTAATTATTAATTTCTATTTATCTATTTAATTGATGATTCATTAATTAATTAGGTATTTATTTGTCTATTCATATGCCGCGTCCCAGTTATATATAGTCAGGCGGTGTTTCAATAGTATCATCATCATCATCTCCATTAGCGGTGTTCCAGTCATATAGTCAGGAGGCGTTCCGATAGTATCATCACCATCATTAGCAGTGTCACAGTTGTATATCGTCAGGAGACGTTTCAATAGTATCAATCGTACATCATCCTCATTAGCGGTGTTCCCGTCTATATAGTCAGGAGGCGTTCCGATAGTATCATCACCATCATTAGCAGTGTCCCAGTTGTATATCGTCAGGAGACGTTTCAATAGTATCATCATCATCATCTTCATTAGCGGTGTTCCAGTCACATATAGTCAGGAGGCGTTCTGATAGTATCATCATCATCACTAGCGGTGTTCCAGATATATATCGTCGGGAGGCGTTGCGATAGTATCATCATCATCATCGTCATCACTAGCGGTGGTTCAGCTTTATATCGTCAGGAGGCGTTTCGATAGTATCATCAACATCATCATCATTAGCAGTGTCCCAGTTATATATTGTCAGGAGACGTTTCAATAGCATCATCATCATCAACATCATTAGCAGCGTCCCAGTTGTATGTAGTCAGGAGGCGTTTCGATAGTATCATCATCAACATCATCGTTAGCAGCGTCCCAGTTGTATATAGTCAGGAGGCGTTGCGATAGTATCTTCATCAACATCATCGTTAGCAGTGTCCCAGTTACATATAGTCAGGAGGTGTTTCAATAGTATCATCATCATCATCACCACTAGCAGTGTCCCAGTTATATATAGTCAGCGGGCGTTTCGATAGCATCATCATCATCATCATCATCATTAGCGGTGTTTCAGCTATATATCGTCAGGAGTCGTTACGATAGTATCATCACCATCATTAGCTGTGTTTCGGCTATATATAGTCAGGAGACGTTACGATAGTATCATCATCATCATCATCATCACTAGCGGTGGTTCAGCTATATATCGTCAGGAGGCGTTTCGATAGCATCATCAACGTCATCATTAGCGGTGTCCCAGTTGTATATCGTCAGGAAACGTTACGATAGTATCATCATCATCATCATCATCATTAGCTGCGGTTCAGCTAAATGTCATCAGGTGACGTTTCGATAGTGACATCATCATCTTCATCAGTGATGGCAGGGTTCCAGTTACACATCAGTCGGAGATAATTAGGCAGATCCCATCATCATCGATGGCAGGATTCTAGCTGTACACCATTTGGAGAAAATACACCGACATCCCTGGCCAGGGGCTAGGCATATCCCTACTGTCCAGATCCACCTGTCCATCTACTAATACGAGGGGTCATGGCCTCGTGAAACCACATGGCAACCAACCATTACAAGTATTTATTTATGTATTGTATATGTATGTATATGTATGTATATTATATTTTATTAGTATGTATCTATTCGTACGTAGTGTATGAGGGGGCTCTTCACGGGTGGCACAACACCCGTGCGGATGTCTTCCCTCGTCTGGAATGGATTGAACGTATTGATGCATACCAGATTATAATAAGTACTACCTGGGAGGGTGGTTGCAGTCACTGTAGTGTCGCGAATGGCCAATGGGCTGCAGTTGCTCACAGGCGAGGGTTGGGGAGCCTAGGAAACTCCCCCTCCCCACTCGCATATGGTTGACTTGACAGGTGGCCCGGGACCATCTTTACAGTAGCTTCAGTATATATACCGCAGTTTAACTTAGTTTAACCTGGAGGAGTTGGAATTCGGGGGGCAAACTGGCTCTGAGCCCGGACGCCAGACACTGACGCGAGGGATGGTGCGGTACTTTGCACAGAAGAGGCCCAACATGAAAAGGCGCATCCAGGCTCAGGTCAACGTATCCGGAACTCGTGTCGGGAGAAGGAAGATGGGATCAGTCACCGATGAGCCTTTGGGTACGGAGGGGCCGAATTTAAAGCACCCACAGTTTCCGCGTACACATACATTTACACATTCCTTCTACAAACCCCTTATCCATTAGAACCCAACGTACCACTAGAATGAGACATAGGGCCAGATACAGGTAACGGAACTTAGGCCGGCTAGTAAATAAACGTAACAATGTAATAGATATAAAGATAATGCAGAGTAAATATAAAAGATCGTAAGGAATAAGCACAGCGAGATCACGGCGAGAGATAAAGTTATTAATCAGCGAGGGCGTCGAAGACGGAATCATCCACAGGAACGGCTACGAAGGACTCGAGGGCTTTCAGGGGATCTATGTACTCTATATGTGCATGCGCATGTGATAACGGCACGTCACTAACCTTTCCAGTGGATGGCGGTCGATCCCATACAGGTAGGACAATGGGGGATCGGGCGGAGAGGGCATGGACGCAGAGGATCGCGCACTCTGGAAGCGCAGCTACACCAGATGCAGTGGTTTCAGTCCGTAGGAATGATAGGTAAATAATATAGGGCCACGTAACATAGTATGTTTAGCAATTGCACCGTAGGGCTTAATTGACGTGCTAGGTAGTTTTGTTTGCGTTTTCCATGAACATTCACGAACTTCATACCCCAGTATTCAATTTAAGAAAAGCTTGCGTTAGGGTTACCACTAAACCAATTCATCCCCTATAGTTCGAAACAAAAAATTACACAACGTGAACTGGGGAGGTCTTGAATAAAGCGAGGGTGTTTGGAAATACTACGTTAAAAGCCGTAGAGCCTTCACCCGACGTAGATAGATAGCTTGTTTGCCTCTAACAAGGCGTAAACTCAGTTAGGAGTAGGATCGAGCTGAAAGGCGAAGAAGAGGAGCCATCACAAGGTCGCGGGTTCGAATCTCAGCCCAGACTAGCAAGGTAGTCCTATTTTCATAGCACAAGCGTTTAGCTTAGTTTGAAAATAGTAGAATATTGATGTGAACGTATTCCGTGTTCGCATCTCTATTTAAAAAAAAAAATGTATATGTAAAATAAACTTAAATTCAAAAATACGTGTTACTAATTGGGATAATGGACATAGTCTACACTTATAATGTACCTGTTATCCTGTTAGTGTCTCTAATAAATAAAAAAAAACCTCGAAGTGAAAATTCTAAAATTGTAATTGAAGATCAATTCAAAAATTAGCGAATAAGATTCATCGTTCAACGTTTGAAGATCCAATAATAATTCGGGATGTTTAGAAACAATATGGTTACCGCACAAACTAAATAACGGAACAAAATGGCACGCGTACGAATAAAAATCACGAGAAATTAAATTAACGTACTAAGATAAAAGTTTGTGGATCGCTCTCTATATAGATCCGATCTAGCATCATCTAATTATCTAAGGATTAGATCTTTGCAGCATTATTTAGATGGAAGAAAATTTAATAGCGTTAGTGAAATAAAAACGACCCTAACAGAGTATTTTGTGTCAAAGCCTGGGAGTTTTAATAAACGAGGAAACATAATAATTCTAGAACGAAGGAGAAAATTTCCATGACAGAGAATAAATTTTAGTATAGAGTTGTTAAGTTAAATATCATTTTAAACAATTTCTTCTTTATTTTTGATGTTTATAGCGTTGACTTTGTGGTTGGATGTACATAATTATTTATTAATTTAAAAAAACTAATAAACTTTGTATAAACCATAATGATTGTTTATAAACGTCTACTGGTTTCAATACCGTACTGTATTTCGTCAGGATGCACAAGGACTTCCATAAATTATATTTGTAAAGGAATCAAGTGTAAAGTGGGGTTACGGCCTCATTTATGGTAGGGGAGAGGGGCGAAGTTTGATAGTGAGACATTGAAATGAAATAAGTAATCGATTATTCGTTAAATTTGATTGGTTGTTGATTTGGTGTTGACTGTTGGGGTAATTTTTTGTCTTTTGATTGGAACATTCCCAAATTATCTGCTGTGAGCCACCTAAGACAGGGATGGTTTCTCTCGGATGATCGTCAACATTGGGAGGACCGACAGGATACTTAAAGAAGAAGAAGAAGAAGAAGAAGGCCTCTTCTATTAATACGTAAAATTTCAATGTCGTTTTCTTTATGAAAAAGGATGGCCTTTTTGTTTCCAAAAGAAGATTTGAGAATTCTGAGAAATTATTATTATTAAAATAAAGTGATTTTTTACCAATATAAAATGCTGATTTTTTACCAATATATGAGACAGGGAGGATTAATTTATACAAATTTTAAATTAATGATTTTTAAAAAACAGCAACATTTACGCAATAAAACTTCACAGTGGCGTACGATTTATCTGGTAGGATTTGTTTTTTTTTTCTCCATTTATCAAGTGGAATATTTGCGCAATTGATTAAAGCACGAACAAAGTGTGGCGGCGGCGAGCATGAATGGTGTGTTTGAAAAGAGTCGTATTTGCGGTTGAACTTAAAACGGGCGTCAGAAGAGACGAATAGGTGTTTTGATCCTTTGAACAAAAGCCTTTTGGAGAGATATATTCCGACCGCCACACACGGCTTCGGTTCTGCGGAGCGCATCACAGAACCGCGGCCGCGCCAGAGGTCGGCGCTCTCGCCCTGCAGAATAGCGATCCGAGCTGTGAAGTCGGCCGCGTATTGATTTCGTAATATCAATATTGATCCCGAACGCAAACACGATTTTAAGATCTGCGGATTTATTTCCGTTGAATGAAATATTGTCTCAAAAATGAATTTTGAAGATCAGTTCTTTTTGATGACGCGATAATCTTCTGCAATAACTTTCTAGACTCCTTTGCTTTTGTAATCATTTCACTACTCGCGACAGTGTATCCGTGTTCCAGTGAATGCTTAAATATCGTGGAATTATAATATGCATTTAATAATTTGAGAGTCCAGGAATGGAAAAGTAAGGCTTCGAAGATCAATGACAATTTTTAAACATGTCAGGACCCATCAGAGGTTGCAGAGCCAATAGGATATTTAAGGGATTTATTGTTTCACGGGTAAGTTTATAGAACTCCATAATCACACGTATAGAGTGAAAAATACTTGCTTTTTAGTTCTTCATTTTTTTTTGAGACCCGCTTCGCCTATGAGAACATCATCATTATAAATATTTAAAATTCAACAACTTGTATGAAAAAATTAATATTAAAACTTTTGAAAAGAGGCCCAATATAATTTTAAGGATTTTAAGAAACAATTCTGTTCAAATACTAATGAAAGGTAATACATATAAGGAAGAGGGTAGCTATACAATTTGATATAAATTTAGTCTCGAAGTGCAATGGAATTGGCGCAGATTGGTAATTTATTTTATGGATGTTATCTATCAAATGTTTTGCGAATTGAGAATCTGCTTTATCTTTTTATGATTTTTATATTCCGAGAACTTTGTTTAAAATTTTTACCTGTTTGTTCTATGTATAATCACTTAGTCATCACACTCTAGTTTATATACACCACTTTATTTAATTTGGGATCTTTTCTTTTGCGCTAGTATTATTTTTTGTTCTAAATGTAACAACGTTTCCTGATTTTCTAAGTTCAGTAGCTATTTTTAAGGAAAAAACCAACAACCCCCTAAACCGGCAATTGTGGCTGCACACAACGTGGAATAATTTGGAAATAACTAAAAATCGAGAGAACAAACGATACTGTACTAGAAAATTTGAGAAATAACATTCTCCGTACAAACAACGGTGACGAATTGTTGTTTTGACAGAGGCAAAACCAAAAAAGAAGCGAAGACACAGAAAGTGAAAAAAAAATAGCGGGTGATGGATACCACAGATAACCGCGTGAGTGGGGTACCTGTTTGCGGAATTTTCTAGGGTGAATCTGAGGGATACAAATGACGTGCGTCAGTATTTCAAGGACAAGTGAAATATTCTAGTGGGTTAAATGAGTGCTTCAGTGAAATTCGTAAAAGTTAAATTAAACATAGTATCTGTTATAAATATTTCTTTAAATATAAATTACTTTGTTTTTGTCAATAGGTCTTTTAAGTCCTTTTTGTAATAAAGTTTTTCGCATTTTGTAATCAAAACACTGAAAAAGTCACAAGTTAGTATTACCCCTAAAAGATTACATTTTTCTCAATTAAAAAACAACGTTTAACATTTTTTATTTGCATTCCGGTTCAGACTGAATTCTTTGTAAATGAATACCTAAGCTGCTAAATAATTCTTGAAGGTATATAATATACAACCAAAAAAGTCAGTAATCTCTTCAATAACCTTTGTCTTCATTATCCTAAATTCTTCCCATTTTTAACCATTAACATTATATTATTATAACACGTTTAAATTACTACAACAATTTTTTATAATTTTTTCTACCATTTATCAAATTTGTTATATAAACATTGAAGATACGAATATCCAGACTTTAAAAGATATGGAAATACTGCATTATATTCAAAACAACCAATGTCGGGCTTGTAAGGGGTTCAATATTAATTTATAATGTTATGTGTGTTTGAAATAAATAAATAAATATAATAAGTAAGAACATTATTCTATCCAGCCTCATTTTTATTTTCTTGTATTTGAGTGTTTCAAATGACGTGTCATGTTGTAATTTTTCTGTTATGTACCTTTTTACTTAGATAAATTATAGCAATCTCACAATCTCTATTTATATACGAAAAAAAATGGAAATCTCTTATACGCAGCCGGTAATGATACATCAATATTTTAAAGTGGATAAATATTACAGATTTATGAATAAATCAATAATTTTTCTGAATGATTTCTAACCAACTAACCATCACGCCGTTTCTTGCAGGGGCAGGCAGAGAGGATGGAACGCCATATTCTTCTATCTTGGCACACCATTTAAGCTTCGGCTACATTCATACATCTTCCCATGCAAGCTCAACGGTTGTTGAGGCTTTTAACAGGGCCATCCTCCGATATTTGTAGTTTTTGATCATGCCACGTCTTTCGCGAACGCCTTCTATTTCTGTTGCCATCAACACTCGCCCCATATATTTTCTTAACCATCCTTTCCTCGCTCATACGTTCTACATGACCAAACCATCTCAGCACTCGAATAATTAATTATAAGAAAATCTGTAGTGACACAAGTATCTGTTCTGCTAGAATCACTGCATCGTTGGTGCACAGGTAGATGCATTAATCGTTGCATAGGTAGATGCATTAATCGGCCCATCAATTTCATTCCTCTTTCCGCAACTTTATTCGTTTTCTGACATCTTAAACCACGAAACGGGCTTCACGCCAAGTTGCACGTGCAACGTATACGTGCACTTCAGGGGTTGCGAGTAACATGCCCCGCTTGAAGAAGTTTTCCAGGGCGTTTGGCGATTTCTCCACTGCCAACGTCTCAGTGTTCGATTGCTCTCTGAAGCATCCGTGGGAGGGTCTTTCGAACCATTTCTGCAACAATTAGCCCTCAGCCAGCCGGAAAACTTCGCGGGGTTTCCCGAACGGATGCTGCGAGAGACCCTTAAACTCCGCCGGGAGAAGTTTGGGATAATTGATCCCTGGGGGATACAGATGATTAAACATACTTTTATTCACTGCCGATCTAATAGCTTCCGATCCGATGAATCAACGAGAAAAATCGCGGCAGAATTTATGATGAAAATGCCCGAAAAGAAATTTTATCGCAGGCCGGATATAAAAATCGTTTCTAAATTGTGTATAATATACTTAACAGCAAAAAGGCTGGTGTTGCCTTCAACTTCTCCGCGTTATTTATATTTTCTTCTTCTTCTTTTTCATCGTAATCTTGCATTAAGGTACCAGAACATTCACAATTGGCAAATTTTTTGAAAGTTGATTATGTGTTCCAAAATGAAACCCTCCATGTATTTGAAGGGACTGTGCTAGACATTTATAATAGTCCTTCTCATGAAATAGTATATCAACATGTTATGTATAGGGTTATTTGGAAAACATTCATAACCTCGCAGGAATTATTCCTGCCTTGATTACGAGTCGAAAATGTCATGACCTAATATCAATAGATATGAAGATATGCAACATCAAAGTTTGCACTTTTTTTCAATATTTCTGACTTATTTTTTGTAAAACGTTGGATTATCATTACAGTAACTTATATCTAATATGAAAAATTCATTGCCTTTAATACAACTCAAATAAAATGATAAAATCCTTCCAATTCCAATTGGAATTTTTTCATGGTTTTATTATTTCATTAAATTTTTATTGTAACGAATAAATTTTTTCGTAATCTATATAAGATACAATAATACTTCAACGTTTTGTAAAAAAAAGAAAAAAAATGCAATCTTTGATATTGCGTAACTCAATGACTATTAATATTAGGTCATGGTTGCTTGGACAGATTCCTGCCTGTAAAGTATTGTGGACTAGCTGTGTTACACCCTGTACGATATTCTTCCGAATTATTTAGCATGTACACTAGAATACGCCTGAATTAGTTTTATTCGAGCTGGGTGTGGTTTGAAATAAGTCTCGTTATCCTTACAGCGCTCTGCACGCCGCGCGGGGCCGCCACAGGAGTGCGGCTCACGTCTCCGTGATTTGTTTATATTCAGAACGAACTCGTTTCCGTGGAAACCGGGGACGTCCCTTGTACACAGGTGAGTAGGGCGGTAATTGGGGGCGGAATATTTAAATTAGATCTAAAATAAATATTAAAGTACAATAACTGCCGAGAGTAGAAAAGGTAAGTACAGTTACAACAGCAAGTGCCCGTTTCTTAAAATATCAAGAAAACTTGCTAAGATCTAGTATATATTTATAGTATGCATACTATAGTTAGGGTATGCTGGCTCGAGGTTCAAGCCCCATCATTCGTTTTTTTTTAGCCGTGAATTCGAACGAAATTGAAAACGAAACAGACGTGACACGAAGTTATGGAGATAGACAGACAGACGGACGTACAGACAGCGAAATTATTATGTTTGATGATATCAATGGACAAGGTAAATTAAATTATATTCATTTTTTGAACCAACTTGATTTTTTTGAACCAACTGATCCGTCTGAAATCGAACAAATTATATCTAAAATGCGAGGCGGCTCTGCTCCAGGCTTTGACGGTCTTACCGTCAAAACACTGAAAATTATAAAAAACCATATTTATATACCAATCTCATATATTACAAATATAAGCTTCAAGACTGGAGTATTCCCGAATACGTACAAAAACGCCATAATTACTCAAATATTCAAATCGGGTAGCCCGGAAGACGTCTCTAACTATAGGCCCATCTCACTAATATCTAATATATCAAAAATTCTCGAAAAAATTGTAAAGAAAAGATTAACTTCATTTACAAAAACAAATTCCACAATGAATAAGAATCAATTTGGATTCACGGAGGGAATTAGTACACAAGACGCTATCGCAAAAATTTCGACAATTATACAGAGTAGTAATCTGGATCAATCAAACAAATGCATAGGAATTTTTATTGACCTAAAGAAAGCATTTGATTGCATTTCTCATGAAAAACTTGTGGCAAAATTAAAAAAAAAACGGGATAGATCTCTTAGCTCTTAATTGGATTAAAAGCTACCTAACAGATAGACCTCAAATAGTAAAACTAAATGATACCTTAAGCACGTCACTAACAAGTCATTTCGGAATCCCCCAAAGCACGGTCCTCGGGCCATTACTATTTATTTTATATTTAAATGACATCTTTCAACAACACATTAATGGTCAACTAATATCTTACGCTGACGACTGTACTGATAACAAACGGCCCAACATGGGAACTAGCTCACGAATTAGCAAATAAAGACATCAATACTCTAAAATCATGGTTTGACAGCAACCTACTGACACTCAAGGCAAAGAAAACTACATATATACTATTTTCTCTACAGAAAATACCTAAACATAACAAAATTATAATTCATGAGCAAAAATGTAATACGAACTGTAAACTACCTAACAATAATTGTACATTAATCAACTCCACCTCCGAAACAAAATACCTTGGTGTAATCATTGATCAACACCTCAAGTGGAATAGACACATCATCGAACTAGTAAAAAGAATATGGAAATGTATCTACATATTCGTTCGTACAAATGTATCTACATAGATTAAGAAATATTTTAAGTACAAAATTTAAAAAAAATGTTTATTACGCCATTGTTCACTCTCTACTCATATACGGTGTTATTGGTTGGGGAGGTTGTTATAAGAAAAACATTAATTCAGTAAAAATATCACAAAGAATTATCATTAAAGTAATACTGAAAAAAAATCTACATTTTCAACAAAAGATCTCTTTAATTTGTTTCCAGTACCAAACGTAGATGATATTTTCAAGCAATGTAAAGAAAAAAACCTTACAGAAAACCAGGAATTTTTTAAACTTATGAGAAATGGAAACCGATCCATAATGCCTAAATGTAAAACAACCCAAATGCAGCATCACTATATTTATAAAGCCATTAATTACTATAATACCTATCGAGATACGATGCATCAGTAACCTCTCAGAGCAAATCAAAAAAATTAAAATTTTCTTAAAATCAAACTTAAATTCATAATTCATTTAAACCTACAGCTTTTTTCAAAATACCTCCTATACTTTCATTATCATTTTACCTTTTTACTGTATTAATAAATAACTTGTATACACTATGTACCTATATATTATAACAAGGAATATGAACTGTGGCTCCCTCATCAGACTCAAGAGCTTCTCTTCACTGATGAGGTCTACATGACTACTAAGTATTTAAAAAAAAATGTTTAATCTGATATGTATAAGAACTGTATTTGTACCATAAATTGAATAAATAAAAAAAAATAGGCTTCAACAAGCCAAGGAGCTTCAACAGGTAATTTACTAAAGTCGTTGCATCACAAAAACGTCCGAGCTTGAATAAATCATATAGATTGATTGTGACCTCACCGGGAATCGAACCCTGAAACCGCGGTGTGAGAAATCATGCCCTCTGAGCCACAAGGGCAAGTTATGTTTTTTAATACGCAATAATTTTAATAGGAACATCTCAACCGAGGCAAAAATAATGAAATCCTGTTACTAACACTGACTTATGGAAGTGAAGCCTGGAGTTGGTAGAAGAGGAACGAAAGTAGAATGAATGAAGTGGTTCGTAATGCGTAGCGCTACCTCATTTACCAAAGCGAAGACCCTAAAAATCCTGTTTGTGCGCAGTAATTTAGAATACGCTTCACAAATCTGGAATCCTGCATATAATGTGCAATATCATGAATCGAAAATATATAAAAAAATAAATTATCAAATACATGTCGTATCGGCTGAAATTAAACTTTACACGAGAGAAATATATTGAAATATGAAAAAAACATCACCTCTGCAAAAACGTCGTGAAATAGTAGACTTTACCTTCTTGCTAAAAATATCCTCTGGCTCAATAGATTGTCCCGAATTATTATCCAAGCTCTTGATCAATGTTCCCCCTAAAGTTCTAAGAATCAACTCTCTTCTCTTCACTCCCCTTGTTTCTACTAACTACAGGCAGAACTCATACTTGTGGCGAACTTGCAACAAATTTAATGCACTCAGAGAAAAGTATAATTTCGACTTATTTCAAAATAACCCTACTCATGTGCGACGTTTGCTTTCCGATCCATTTTTCAAATAAAATATATGTTATTATTTTCCACTAACTCAATTATATATTGTTTCATCAGTATACTATATGTCATATTTATGTACACCACGCAAATACGACATTTTGTCACTACGAGTGAAAACCTGTAATTGGCTTTTATGTCTCACATTCTTTGTATTTACATAATTATTGTTAGTTGTTGGTTTTCCGCATAAATATAAAAAAAGTAAATTTAACAGACTTCTGGAGAGTAAGTGATGGTGTACCGCTTTGATAAACAGAAGATCCTCTAACGCGTAGGTGTGTGAAGAAAAATTCCCATTCGCCCGGTTCAATTATGCTGTGTCGCTTGTATGTGTGGTAAAGCTAGTAAACATAGACAAAACAATATATGGTAGTTAAATGATACTCACGGTTTGGTACTGAGGTTTATTAAACATTGGAAAAGATTAAATGGTTAACAGGAATATTTCTAGTGAACGGTATAACGATCGCCGATGGAATGGTTGCGATGTGCCTACAGCGAAGCTTCGCACCTAGCGACTGGCTGGTCAACCTCTCGAGGTCCTCGCGTCGCATCGGTAGCTGCGGAGTCTTTCACTAGATGGCGCCAGCAGTCTGCCCTCTTCAGACTTTTAATGAACTTCCAACAGTAGATTTTTATTACATTTGTACATTTTATGCTCTTCAATTTTAATTTTTTTCTTGCATTTTACTTCGATTAATTGTACACTTATATCAGGAATTGGGAATATTTATAAAAGATTTTAATTCATTTTCCACCATTTTCTATCTGCAGAATGACGGAAATACTACTGCCTCAAGTTCCACACAAATGCTTCAATATTAATTACGCGCTTTTATTCCATAAAATTGACAAACTCAATTAGTAATTTATTATTAGGACAATTAAAAGCTGACATATGAGGTTAATGCTTAATTATCCGTCGTTTACATGCTACATTTACATGCTTACCAAATTATGTTTTTCATAAGTTCTAAACCTTAATCATAGTTACAAAAAAATTAACATTCAAATAAAGTAATAAATTTCTGGTAACAAAATTAAAACAATACTGGAAATTAGAGCGAGTGAGAATTTAAATTTAAAACGTATCTGGGTTCTGTATAGTTCTCAGTAAAATCTAGTTTACCTTCTAGAAGATGTCTTCTGACTATATTTTAGTGAATATTTTTAAGAATATAGTTTTTTTATTTTATTTGTATTGAGACACTAACAGAATAATAAGTACCAAAAGTGTATAGATATAAAAATGTATAAATTTTTTTTCAAACTCATATTTATTTCAAACTCACTCCAATATCCCAATTGCATGCATATATTCAACTCCTGGCAACCACGGAAGGAAGACAGCCGATGGGTCGCAGAAAAAATTGTATGAAAACAGAATGGGTCTAGACTGGTTGAATCATGCAGAAGCAGCGCAAGACAAGGGAATATGAAAACACTTTGTCGAGTCTTTGGGTTCCCGACCCTACTAGGATAAGGGAGTGAATATGATGATGATATTCAATGTATCAATGCAATGCGATCATGTATGAATTGGTATATGCCCAAATATGCCCCATTGATTAGTTGTGTACAGTGCAAGCTGCGAACAAGCAAACAAAATAAAATTGGTAACGATCATTGATATAGAGTAACGTGAAGTTCGAAAATTTAAGGATGAGTGTTGCGGTTGTCGTCTAAGAGAATTATGATAAATAAAGAATTAATATCGACATAATGAGTTATAAGGGTTCCAATTTGTGTAAAGAAAATGCTGTATAGGGGTGAGTTTTCAAATTATACTATTATAACTACACAATTACACTATTGTAACTGCAAAAATACCAGCGTCGATGTAAAGTTAGCAAAGTACATAGTATATGTACTACATATTCTTGTAATGGGAGAAAAATAGCGAACATTATTAGGATGCTAAACTTTCTGTGAAGTAAAGATACAACCCACTTTGATTCTTTTTAGAGATAAATATAATTATGAATAAAAAAATAAATCACAAAGAGATTGTGACCGAAGCATTTAACGTGCGCACCGATATTAATAAACTCTGTAAAAAACATCGAGCCAAACGGCTGCATACAAGTATAAATGTGTATTCTGTCGCAGATCATTGTGATATGCTAGTTTGAATCTGAGTCTGGTGGATTGAGTGTATTATTTTGCTTCGAAAAAGGCACATTTAGTGCCTGAACTGTATTAGTTGTTCTTCTTCTTCCAGAGTTGTGTTAGGTCCCTTCAACGCTGATAATTACTTGATAGTACATATACTTGTCTTTAGCGGCAACCAACAGCTCTTCCACTGTTCTTGTCCCTGTCCAGTTTCGTGTATTACGGAGCTATGATACCTACTTCCTGCGGACACCCAGTTTCCCCACGCCCTTACCCTTAATGATCAAATGCAAAAGGTCGTACATTTCCCCCCTAAGCAATGACCCAAGTATGACACCTTTGGACTTACGATATTTGTCAGAAACTCTCTCTCAGTTCTGGCTTTCTGGAGCACATATGAGTCGCTGACTATATTAGTTGTTGATCAATATGTGGCATCTCATACCATAAATACATAACCACCAATCTAGGTCACACACACACATACAAACGTGGCGAGTCTGCCGCGTAAACAAAACTTAAGCACAACAGGGTACACGAGCCGTCGATACAGGACATCGCACCGTCCTCACACACACACAACTAGACTTCAAGAGAGTTCTTTATTCTCGAAACATATAGAAAGAGCCAACGCCCTGTACGGGCATGTCAACTAGCGTAGGCGTAGGCGTAGGCCAGAGGCCCTGTTCCGTCTTTATCGTTGTCTTTATTATCGTAATTATGTATAACTTGTAATTGTTTTATCAGTAAATAAATTAATCAAACATTCCACTACTTTGCAGAACCATAAAGCAACTTTCTCCTTATTCATCGATCACCACAAATTGGTGACACTCACCTTTCACCCCCAAAAACATAATTAGAGCGATCGGTCACAAGTCAACCTCTTGTTTTCTGTTCGGACTCTGTTGATACGCCTGCAATGAAATAGTTTCCTTAAATAAAACTTAGGACCAATTTCCTAAAGTTGCTTGCGTAGAAGGCTTTCAAAATACTGTACTTACATTAGAAGTAGGCTTTACTCCATGACGTTGTCTTTGAGGGGTGAGGCTGCTTTCTTCGCGAAATGAATCTTCAAAGATTTCCGCTCAGTGGGTCCTGTTTTCCGCTGTAAGAAGCTGGATTAGATGCTCGCAGCGTTCACGAGAATAATTGATTAAATTGATTTGTCTAATTGTTTCTTAGATACTGTCATTTATTTATTTAGTCATTCAACATGAAGATAAAGACATGGTAAGAAAATAATACAAAAGAGTAGTAGTCTTCCGTTATTATAGAACGTCACAAATAAGACTTACTTATACCATCACGCAGTTTCTCCGCGGGGGTAGGCAGATAGGATAGAGTGCCACACTAATCTGTCTTGACACATCTCCTCCTCATCTACATTCATACATCTTCATATACAAAGTAAACAATTGTTGAGGCTCTTAACATGACTATTCTCCAGTATATGTCCGAGCATCAAGCACCAAAGTCCTGTTGAACTCAAGGCCAATAGGGCGAAGGAGCTTAGGAAGGCCAAAATTAAGATGGAGTGACAACGTCCTCAAAGAAATCTCTGCCTTAGCGCTTCGGAACTGGAGAGAGCTGGCACTAGACCGAGATGAGTGGAGGAAGATTATTGAGGAGGCAAGACCCACCAAGGGTTGTAGTGCCAAAAGTGATGATGATGATATGGTTAATCTGGTCACGCTACGTCTTCTGCGGTCGTTCTCTCTTTCTGGTGCCGTCAACACATATATTTTTCTTACCATTCTTTCCTCATTCATTTGCTCAACATGCCCAAACCATCTTTTTTGATTCTATTAACTATGCTAAGATCAGCTGATATAAAGATTAATTTAATATACACAGATAAGACTCCATAAGATGAGTTTCCAGTATCCGCCTCACCATACGAATGTACTCTTCATATTTGGTATTAAAAATATCTGTTGAATTTAAAAGGCTATTCTAGTCTGAACACACACGTGGGATGGGAGAGGGTTTCATGTTACTGGTGTGATAGGTTGAAAGGGAAAATAGGTTGCTCCGTCTGGTAGATCTGAATGGAAAATGGAAGGGGATAGAAAGTTGTTGATTTCAGGAGAATCAATAAGATTGTGAATAATTTGGAAAAGGAAGGCAGGAAAAATTAATGGAAAAAATAATTTCTGTTTGTACAAATAATAATTTGTAAATTTTAGAAAATGCCTAATTTTATACAAATCATGTTGATGTTACTTTGATGTCTCTGTTATGTACATCGTTATTGAAAAGTTAGATATTTGTTTACATACTGTAAACATTACAAATAATAATTTGCCTTATCTAGTAAAGTCCCCAATGTAGTCATGATAGGAGGAGTAGAAAAAATACCAGAGAAATGTGGATTGAAAAAGGCATTCTTGGCTGTGAAATATAATACAATTCTTCTACCAGCGAACCTTCAACTTTTGAACTTACAAAGATGCAAAAGTCCGAGACCAATATTTAAATAAGTAAAACATCTGACATTCTACCGGAATTTCAAATTTGGCGGCAATGCGTTAAGGTCAGTTCATGTGTCTGCCGCTTGGCGGCGAGTAGGACCCACGCACCGGGATTTCAGTTATGTTTACAGTAGTCACGTGCATGCGTTTAATAAAACTGTTAAGTTTTATTAAATTACAGTGCGATTACTTTTAACTCTTGCACTGCGCGTTGCCTAGTGTTGAGATTTTTGCTTGTTACACGCATTTATGCGTGTTGATAGCGGAACAATTGAAATAAAACGGACGAATAATGCTCTCTTTCAAAACCCTTCCTGGTTTAATATTAAGAATTTTATGTATATGAAATTTTTTGGTTGATTTCCTTCCTTCCTTCTATTAAGACATGGTGATCGTGGTGGTGAAAAGGCTTCGTACTCAAACGTAAAAAATCATGTAGAGGGAATGCTACGAAAATTGCAACTATCCCTGACTGCCAGGGCATCATGATAGCATTTGCTAGGTAGCCAAAATTATGATAGCTGTAGGTAGGATTTAAAGTTGGTATGATGGAATAATATAAGTATACAAAACGCTTATTAGGCCAGTGCTCACGTACGCAGCTAAGACGTGGGTACTAACTAAGAGGAATGAGTGAGCACTGGACGCTTTTGAAAGGAAAATTTTGAGGCGAGTCTTCGGACCGGTTCTAAAAAATAGACTTTGGCGCAGACGTTACAATAATGAGCTCTATACTCTGTTAAAGGAGCCAAACGTCACAAAATTTATAAAACTGGGAAGACTTCGGTGGCTGGGGCATGTAGAGAGAATGTCCGAGTATCAAGCACCAAAGTCCCTGCTGAACGCAGGGTCAATAGGGCGAAGGAGCTTAGGAAGGCCAAAATTATAATGGAGTGACAACGTCCTCAAAGGCATCTCTGCCTTGGAGCTTCGGAACTGGAGAGAGCTGGCACTAGACCGAGATGAGTGGAGGAAGATTATTGAGGAGGTCAAGACCCACCAAAGATTGTAGTGCCAAGAGTGATTATGATGATGATGATGGAATGAAAAGGAAATTCATGTATAAAGATACACAGGGATCAACGCCGTGCGCCAACAATGCGAGATAACGTCATATTACACATCGTTGATGTAATTCAATTCAAAGTCGTGCTTGTTGATCTAGTGATCAAGTCACTTGTCTGGTGATTCTATAGTCAATGTTAGCCCTGTTTTTCATAGCATACATTGAAAATGATAAGGTTATTGACAAATTTGTCTCGCTGACAAAGACAAAATCCTTAAAAAAAATCACGGAAAATCCAGACCGAGGTGGCACGTAGGTAAACTCAGCACTCGAGTAGCTTCAGGTTCCTTGTGCCCGCGTTCATACCAATTGATGGTGAAATTTTAATAAGTTGTAAATAATACATGTGATATAATCTGTGTATATAATTTTATTCCTTTATTTATTCCCAGTGTACAGGGTTATTTGGAAAATATTAATAACCTCGCAGGAGTGTACTCCTACCTTGATTATGATTCGAAAATGTTCAAGCTATCATGACCTAATATCAATAGTTATGGAGATATGCGACATCGAAGTTTGCATTTTTTTCAATATTTCTGACTTCTTTTTTGTAAAACGTTGGAGTATCATTACAGTAACTAATATCGATTACGAAAAATTCAATAGTATCAATACAAGTTAAATAAATCATAAAAACCCTGAAAAAATCCATTTGGAATGTTTTCCAATTGGAATTCGAAGTTTTTTATTATTTTATTTGACTTGCATTAAAGGGAATGAATTTTTTATATTCAATATAAGTTACTCTAATGATAGTCCAACGTTTTACCAAAAAGAAGTCGGAAATATTGAAATAAAAATGCATGCTTTGATGTTGCATATCTCCATAACTATTGATATTAGGTCATGGCTGCTTGAACATTTTCGACTCATAATCAAGACAACAATATAGTCCTGCGAGGTTATTAATGTTTTCCAAATAACCTTGTGTAAATGATATACGAGGTTTGTACTTACGAGAATGTATACTTTATTTTTGTTTGTTGAAATGATTAACGGTGTTTTTATGAGCTCGGCGATTACTTACTTATGGAAAAAATGAAACAATGATTTCAAAATATCTGGCCAAAAACAGGACTGTTATGGAGCCTCCGTATTCGCCGAAGATAGCCCCTTGCGACTTCTTGCTATTCCCAATGTTCGCTATTCGTTCCCAACTTGCTTCAGATGTATTCGCGAATTTATATTTATTAATTAAGGATAAATTATGGAAGTCTCGTTGTACGATAACGGACGGTTCGCCACCATCGCACGCGGGTCGGGTATTAGAAAGAAATAGTTTCCTTTCCAATCTCCGCCGATAATGACTGATAATATTCTAACACCCGAGATACACCAGGCCAAAGCTAGCTATAATCCGCAGTGGACAAATTGTACTTGCAGCTTTCCTGGTACGTCGAGTGCCGATTCAATCCGCAATTCTTCTGGCATCGTCGATCCGGAACAGATCGATCTGTCTCTTCCGGAAGGCTAATTTGAACTGATTCTTCGTCGGATTTGTATGCCACAAGAAGAAGAATGTCGCTTCTCACAGAAAAAAACACCGACACGCTTTCCAACTGTCACTGGGCGGATTGTCAGAAGTTTGAATCCTGGCTAGCGGTTGGCGCAGAATATATCGGGTGCCAGACCCGACCAATCAAAATCATTGCGCGGCCCGCGCGCGGCGGTCACGAAACACTCGTAGAGACGAAGTTAAATTATATTTGAGAAAACTGGATGGAATGGCTCAGGGCTTACAACATGTATGAGATCGCTTAAGTGACACTCTGCACAACGACATTTTCGCAATTCAAGGAAAAAGTGCCGTCGGCGGGTAAGTCGAGCTTCCCGTGCCTTCGCCTTGTATCGTATACAGTCCGTACTATTGTTCCCATTTACTCTCCTCTTCCTTTATTTCCATCGTACTTTAATCCCCATGCTATTTGATTTTCGGTAACTTGCGTCGGAATTACCCGGAGATGAGAAAATTAAGTTTAAGAAGTATTTTGAAGATAGGAAAAAGCTCTGGAATAAGTGTATTATATCTGATAAATTAATAATTATGAATATTAAAAAAAATCAAATACTTGAATTTAGACAGCGATGTATTGTAACATTACCTACACATTTCAAATGGTTTCTGTTTAATAAAAACTTCTACTTCTAAGTTAGTTTACATCACAAGTCGAAATAATTTCATATTTGTATGTAGGTACAAAGGTGATTTGATAACATGTACAATACAATGTGTTGTTTTATGAACTCATTAATATTTTATATACCAATATTTTATAATATACCAAAATGCATTTAATAGATGTAAATACTTCTCCTGTATACTCGAGCTATTGGCTCATATTATGCCGAACATAATAAAGTATTTACGATGTAATAAGTGAAATTTATTTTATAAAATCATTGTATGTACCTACTATACAATTAAATAAATAAAAAAATTTATAAAGAATTTTTGACAAAAACAAAATTAACCATATTTTTTTATCAAACTACATGCAATGTATACACATCTGACACATCCCGAGAGTTAGTTAATTAGTATTCAACTTACTTGATTTTAATAAAAAATATATAATCCTGATTTTCATTCTTACGGATATTTATTACAAGGAGCGAATGTATTATATTAACTTATGATCGCAATTCCAAAGGAATTTATACAAAATTGACAGCAAAATTAAGTATCGCCGCGCGCACGGATCGATCCCTTCAATAAAGGCCAGGAATTTTTAAAAAATTCTTCTTTATTGAAGAATTAGGGTAAATTTCTTCCCGGAAAGAGTTGTACCATCGCCGGGGTACAGGCAGCTTTCAAATCCCAATAGGAAGTAGGATAAATTCAATTTGTGAAGGCTCACTCACTTAGCGTAAAAGGGAAAATAGCAGATTTTTCACGATGAATTTTCCACTAAGAATGCGGGCACTGCGTAGAAAATTTCACCCCCCGCACCCGTTTGAAAATATGAAGGGTAAATAACAATAAAAAAATGCTACAAGGCGTCCTCAATTTCCATGGCCATGTCGGGGATTATTTGATAATAGAAGATCTAAACGGGACTAAAAGGTCTTGGAAGAGGGTGGTTTAAAGTGGAGGTTATTTTATTTTATTATCTTTCATGTAAATGTCTTTGGGAAGGTCAGTTCGGCTCATTATTTTCCATTTAAAATGGTCGAATTTCATTCTCGGAACGGGACTAAAATACGGTCTTATACAAAGTAATTCAGGTCTAGTTTGAAAGTGAGGGCACTAAATTCAGCCTAATATTAGTTTAATTTTAATTCTAAGCTCTGTTTAAGGGTTCCAGCGCTTCCAGAAGATAATAGAAAATTAAATCGGGCCAGTAGCTGAATTCTGATATGAATTTTGAGGTTGAGGAGTGAAATATAGACGTACATAGAAAAATTAGTAGATTCAGAAGTAAAAGTAACCTTAATCCAGATTGCTCAAGTATTTCTGAATAATTATAATATCATTAATTGATAAGGCAGTTTTTTTGAGTTGCAAGATGATTGAAAAATGGTACAACACACAGAACAGATTTATATTTTTATCACGGCTTTAGTTTCGAGAGGTGAGTATATGGCGTCCCGCCGATTATAAGTTAAAGTTAATTTTAATTAAACAACTTGTATTAACCACGTAACTAGTAACTCCACGTTTACCGGTTTCGATACCACTGTATCTTTATCAGGACGGACGCAAACGTAATATCCATTACTTATTCTATCACATAAATCAATTCTTGAACGGGGGCGTGGCTACAGTTATGGTGGGGGTAATTGAGAAGTGGACGCCGAAATGGGGAATAAATATATCAAGTAACGAGCTATTCATAATATCCAGTAAATTGATATATTCCCCATTCAATCAGATTCAAGATCAGCAAAAACGTCCCAGGGCGCCCTTAATAACGTCCTAAGGCGTTATTTAAATCTGTGTTTTAAACAATAAATAAGTTAAGGATATCATTTGAAAATATTACTAAAAAAGATATCAGCCAAAGATTGAGTTTGTACAGCAATATAGGATTATATTTTTGGCCAAACTATACAAACTAGTGAGATAAAATCAAGAAGTTGACATAAAAATTAAATAAGCCAAATTATCACAATTTCTCAAGATAAGACAAAGCCTATGTATGCTCTCAGTACATACACACGTGGAACCTTAATATTAATCTCATACACAAATTTAAATGTCCCAAAAAGTAATAGAAAGACTATACTTGGAATAATACATAGAGAGATCTTTCTGGAGTATGCCAAAAATAGAATTTTTACATTAGGGTACAAATACGCCAATGAACCATTGTACCAACGAAATCGATGAATTAGGAAACGAAACTCTTTTATATTGGTAAAAGGAATTATGAACCGGTTGATTCCGGGATTTTTTTGTTTTAAGGATTTATTTTTCCTTTGCATCCAGATCATTACATTGCCATTTGTAAACCTATTTATCTAGCTAATTTTTAAAAGCCCTCTGTAGATTCACATCTCAAATGATTCAAGTCACTCTTGCATTGTTTCGGTAAGTGTTCATGATTTTACCTATACTGTATCCGAAGTCCAAAGTACAGGGTATACATAGCATCGAATCATTCTCATTCGCAAATATAAATTGATCAAGACTGCATAATACCTTTTCAATCGGAGGAATGTAGCTTTGGCTTGTTATACACGACAATTAATTTCCGCAGGGTCCCAGTTTTCATTTAATCTGAATCCCAGGCAGACCATTTTATCTTCTCTTTCTCATCCAATTTTGTCTATTGTTTGGTAATGATGATTTTTGTTACATTTAGTTGAAGACCATATACTTCGCATGCATTAACCACATTGTTTTTTGCTATATATAATATTTTCATAACACAATATACAGGATGTACCAGAGCTAGCAGCAGAAACCTGGTCGGTAGATTCCTGCCTATGCTATGAGTCTGAAATGTTCAAAAAACCATGATAAATAGTTATGGATTTATGCAATATCATTTTTGTATTATTTTATCAATATTTCTGACTTTTTTTACAAAACGTTGAAGTATCATTACAGTAACTTATATCGACTACGAAAAATTAATTTGTGTCAATAAAAGATAAATAAAATAATAAAAACCCTGAAAAAATTCCGATTGGAATGTTTTCCAATTGGAATTGGAAGACTTTTATCATTTTATTTAACTTGTATTAAAGGGACTGAATTTTTCATATAAGCTATAAATTACTGTAATGATAGTCCAACGATTTGCGAAAAATATGTCAGAAATATTGAAACAAAAAATGCACACTTTGATGTCGTATATCTTCTTAATTATTGATATTATATCGTGGTTGCTTGTACATTTTAGACTCATAACACAGGCAGAAATCAACAGACCAAGTTTCTGCTGCTAGCTCTGTTACACCCTGTGTACGCCGTATTAGGATCGCAGAAGAAAAAATAACTAAGTAGCAATGTAATGCAGTATTACGCGCTCTTAGATATCCACGTTTGTAGTCTACTACCCACTTCTTTGACCTGACTCAGCAATATGACCATAACAAAAAGCTCCACTTGACCTCGATAAATGAATACATGGCGCAATTGTTTTGTGGACATTATTTGCAACATGGAAATGGGTCAAGTATGCACGATAAATAAAAATATTATACCATCTGTAAACAAGGAGAAGAACACTATGACAAGCAATAACTAATACAAATGACCCTTCGAGTAGATAATTAATTAAACAATTATTGTTGTTTGTTGAAGACGGAAAGCGTCAGACGGCGGTGACGTCACGCGGCGTCAAACGGGGATTACGGGGGCACGGGGCTCTATGACGGAAAGAGGGACAAAAGTAATGGACAAAGGATAATGTACTTGAATAACGCCAGAAGAAGGGAGTCGTAATGCCATATTGTCTGTTTAAATCCCCGGAATTACTTTTGAAGCCGCGCATCCAGCGGCAATACAGAGGCAGGGCCGCACTCGGCTTGGCCTGGAAGCTGAGCAGAAACATTTTTTTAATACGTTCAAAATAGAGTTCAATTTAAAAAATTGAAAGAAGCCTGCGCTAATTTAGAGGGTTTATAAAGTTGAAGGATTGAGAATCAAAAGAAAGATCTTAATCAGTAATCATTGCAATATGTAGCAGTACATTACTATTATACACACATAGTCGAGAATTTACCATCACGCTGGATATTTTACGGTAAATTGGTAAAAAATGCAAGTTTCCTGGCAGTAAAGATATAAGAAGACAAAAAATATATAACAAAAACAAATTATATATAATAATTTTTACACTTTTAACATTATTTAACTTATGTATGAGAATGCTAATGCTGCCACAAACAATACCAAAAAGTGACATTAGGTATCTTGGGTCACTCATCCAAACGATGGAGGATGTGCAGCATTTGTTACAACATAATATAACACATATAATTAGTGTGGAATGGAAGAAGTTCAGATCCATGACGTGAGTAACATGTGATCCAAAAATGCCATTAAAATTAAAAGGGAAATACAGACAATTGTCAGACCCGCCCACCTCTATAGCTTCATATGCTGGACCATGCATAGCACCTAAAATAGGCAGCTGAAATGCGCATGCTTAGAAGGTCATATGGAGTGTCTTGAAATCCTGGGCATCACACTCATCAATAGCAAGATTAAGGAAAGACACTTGAGATGGTATGGCCACATTGGACGCAGATAACCCAATCACATTTCTAACTAGGCGATCTCCGTGGAGTTTTCCCGAATTATATCCAGAGGGAAATCAAAAAATTCATGAGGGCGAAGGTGCAAATGCAGAGGAACGAATTAGCCGACATTATTCAGGACAGAACAACCTACAACCTAATAACGAGGAGAGTTGACCCCGATGGTCGACCACTACAGTGAGTTGGGGAGGAAGAGGAATCCAGGGAGAAGAAGAGGAAGGCACCGCGTTGTGTCGGATTGAATTAATCCCACACATACATGAACATCTGAAGATCCCGTGAGTAGAGACGAACTGCTTCCTCACACTCAACATCGGTGACCTACTCAACTCTACCAAACTCTACCAAACATCATTACCGATTCACTTTCTCGACAATAATGCGCCGTTTCTTCTCGGCCCCACAACGCGGCGTCCCTCGCTGCGGCCCTGCGCGCGTCCCGGCGCCTGAAACTTAATTTCCCGCGATTTTATCCGTCAAAGTGGGGAGCGTCGGCGCCGCGCCGCCCGCGCCGTCTACTTTCGTGTACCAATTTCAATTTATATCCATTTATCCATTTCATCCCGACGTCTTCTTCGCGCTGCCGGAGCGACTTCGCCCGGTCTGTTCGGAGGGATTTGTTCTCGGATATTATAAAGACAACTTTTATTATTCGGGATCTTCGCTCCCGACGCGGGCAAGCAAATCCGCGCGATATTTCGGGAACAACCACCTCCGTGTATCGCTGGCGAAATTTGCCCAAATTGGATGGAGAACGCCGAATTAGGCAGTTCGCTGATGTCGACAGTAATCGGCAACAGGCTTAAAGCAAAGCTGAATTTTGATTCGAATTGAATCCTGTTTGGATGGGATAATAAGGAAAAAGAATCTACGGTTGCGCCCCTCATAACTCCATCCCTTGTTTGGATTGTATGATCGATGTTTGTGGCAATTACGTTTTTCAAATAAAGCTTTCGGGATTCTCAAGTGGAGCTCCATTTCGATCTCGTGCGTATTTATTAACCGCTAGCTTGAAAGCCCATCTGATGGCAAAAATAACAGTTTAATATTAGGTCCTTACATATGAAATTGGCGTTTAGTATGGGAGGAACATAAAGCCGATTTATTTTTATTTTAATATATTTATTTAATCAAAGTATGTACCATTGCTATCAATGCACTTTTGCCATCTCATAGGTAGTTCATCGAACCCTTTACTAAAAAAACCATTCGGACGGGAATCAATAAAATCTTTGAAGGCGGTTTGGACTGCCCCATCGGAGTTGAATTTTTTCCTTTGCAAGAAGTTATCCAAATTTCGAAAAAAATGGTAATCTGTTGGGGCAAGGTCCGGAGAGTACGGTGGATGTCTTAGACATTCCAATTGAAGCTCCTCTAATTTGGTAGCCGTCTGTTATGCAGTGTATGGTCTAGCGTCATCATGAAGCAGCAGTGGCCTAGAGCGATTAACCAGCCTCGGTTGTTTAGCAGCTAGCTTTTCCATCATGGTTTACAGTTGCTGACAATAGACATCTGCCGTAATCGTCTGGCCAGATTTAAGAAAGCTGTAGTGAACGACACCAGCACTAGTCCACCAAACGCTCACAAGTAACTTTTTTGGAGTCAATTTTCGCTTGGGGCATGGTTTGGCTGGTTCGGCAGGGTTCAGCCATTGCGATGAGCGCTTCCGATTATCGTACAGGATCCACTTTTCATCACAGGTAATGATTCGATTTAAAATCCCTTCATTATTGTGCCGGTTGAGTAATGCAACGCAGCAGTCAACGCGCGTTTGTTGATTTGCTTCACTCAATTCGTGAGGTACCCACCTTTCAAGCTTTTTCACCTTACCAATTTGCTTCAAGTGGATTAAAACAGTTTTATCACTAACACCGCAGCCTGCAGCTAACTCGGATGTGGTTTGCGATGGATCCGCTTCCACAATAGCCTTCAATTCTTCATTATCAACTTTGGTCTCCGGCCGTCCACGGGGCTTGTTCTGCAGGTCGAAATTTCCAGAACGAAAACGTTGGAACCAAAAACGCACTGTGTTTTCTTTTGCGGCACCGTCGCCATACACATCATTAATCCTTCGAGTTCTTCAGCACTGTTTCTGCAGCACTGGTGCCACGGTGGAACTCGTACTCGTAAATAACGCGATATTTCAAGTTTTTCATTTTGTAAACTGAGTGACGCAAAGAAAAAAACAATTGAGGAAAAAACAAATGAATTATAATTTTCAAAACACAAATACATGAGTAAATAGCTGTATAAATTTGGATTTGGAATTCCTAACCAAAGAGAAGATATTTGAGATCAAATTTGCCAGTACGGCAAAACGTCAATTTCATATGTAAGGACCTAATATTTGAGCGACATCTACTTTTTGATTTTAAAAATCTAACAAACTTAAACTAATTTTTATAAACCACATTTTAATTTAATTTATTTATTTGATAGATAAATACATACGATTTTTTTTAAAAGAAACAGATACTTTCACACCCTCCACTATTTACCCCCATTTGGACACGTGACACCGAGATATAATTGTTCATAATTTGTAAAGTTCAATTAGTATTAAGTATTCCCTGACGAAGGAACGTTGTTTCCAAAACCGGTTGGTTTATACCAAAAATGAAGTGGTGATAAACTAATTGATTTTTTAAAAATTATATTAAAAAATTTTGAAATACAATAGAATTCCTATGTTAAATTTTTAAATAAAATTTTTATATTATATTAAAAAATTTTGAAATACAAAAGAATTCCTATGTTAATTTTTTTTTAAGTAGGTAAATAGTGTAAAATATTGCTAGTATAATCTATGTTAACAGACGATGAGAATTAGATAGGTATATAAAATATGAAAATTATAGGTGTGGCAATATTTATTGCATATTCTTGAAGTGGGACTTTAACTTGTACTGAATTTATTGTAATTATCAATAGTTTTTAATTCTGTGGGTAAGTTATTAAAGTTGAGTATACCTCTATATTGAAAACCGTTTTGAAAATATGTGGTATTAAATTTAGGAATTTTAATATTATTTTCATATCAGCTCGAGTGACACGTTTGTAAATTGTTAGTTTTCTTATCTTAAAATATTTGTAATATCGAATATTTCTTATAAATGTCAACTGTGGCGGGGATTTTAAATATAAAAAGATTTTAAGACACATTAATAAATAATATCACATTTCAGTCCACTTCACCACTCCTAGAGCTGTTCGGCGAAAAAAATACCCTTCCCTGCCGCGCGCCCCCCTGACCTACCCAATTAGATCGATAAATTTGTATTTAAGTTAGTTATTATCTATACCTGATGATGAGAGGGACTGCTCCTCTCGAAACTATAGTTGTAATTTAATAGCTTATATTGTGTGTGTGTGTATTACAAAGTAAAGAAAAAAAAAATTAAAATTATAATGTTGCACCACGAAGTATCTGCCAAGTCTTTCAATTATATTACATTTCCGTTTATGCCCTGTGTGAAAATATCGTTGGCGTAAATGATGAATAGCAATGGACCCAAAACTGTACCTTGCGGGATACCGAAATTACTCGTTTTTGGTTCACTGCAGATATAATTTATTTTGACAATTTGCGGTCTTTGGTGAAGAAAGCTTTGTATCCATTCAATAGCTCTTCCGCCCAGTCCCACGCTATTTAATTTTGATACAAGTTTGTTGTGCGAAATACTATCGAATGCCTTTTTGTTTGTTTTTAACGTCTAGCGGTTTCATCTTCATCAGGACGGATGCATAATAAATCTCACATCTCAATACACTACACTAGGACAATTGCTAATAGGTTCTGGACCTCTCTATCAAAGTTGACAATATTGAATTGTAATTTAACATATAACTTCCGAAAACCTACACATATTGATGCTGTAATTGTTGCTTCATCTTCCCATCCACAAGCGCAAAAAATGGCCAGTGAATGGTGCCCACCGATTCTAACCCACCCAGGACCATTCTAAGAGCAAAAGCTTCCATATCGGTCCTACTCAATCGTCTGCTGTACAGCACCGGTCATGTAAATCGTTGCGAAGCGGCCATCCACTGTCCCCGCCTTGAGATACGTCTTTATTTAAAAAAAATACATAAATAAATATCATTGTTCATAATTAAATAAAATAAAATACATAAATAAAAAGCGCATAACGGCCAGCTTATATTCTAGTTAAATCGACTAATCAATATTCCACTAATTAGCATTGATTATGGCAATGAAATTAAAACAATTGAACAAATCGCTATTAATGATTGATATAATTGCGCGTTAACAGACAATGTTTAAATCGTACATTAATAAAAAAACTTACCAATACATAATTCATTTCTCTCATTACAACCAACCCTCCACACAAGTTGAAAGAAGATATTGCTTTGATACAAGGCATTTTGTTGGGCCCATAAAAGATTTTATGTATTGTTTATTTATATATTAAATTTTTTCAAAATATTTATAGTATGTTTACTGTTTAGCCTGAATTACACTGCGTGGATCTTATTTTATTAAACGAATTTTTTTATTATAATTTATAACTAAGCACTTTATCGATGTTATAGAATGAAAAACACTGTAAAGTTATACAAGTACAAAAAAATAGTATTTCTATTTTAGTTAAATCGAGTCTTATTAAGTTTACGACATTCTTTGTCAATATTTAAAATAAAAGGCATTTGAACATATTTTATGGCTATTGAAAAAAGTTCTCCTGGAATAAATTCTTTGATCGTCATAATTTCGTATTTATAAGAAAACTTTAAAGGCGGAAACTGACAAGGAATAATGGTTTAATTAATATTAATTATGCCGAACATCAGACACTGTTGGTGAATCCTAAATTTGAATGTTTAAAAAATATCTGGAAATAATAATTTACCGTTCATTTATTACTTAGTAAGGCAGCGTAAAATTAAATATTTTCCGACTAAAACGTGACGAGGGTATTTCCAAGATCGCTCTTGATCATATAACATCCTTAATTTTATTTTGCTTTTAACTTCTACACCTGCGTTTGATCTCAAAGACTTTTGATGTCTTCTAAGCACGAGCGAAACCCACATGTAGTTGGTTTCGGATATCAATTGGTTTTTGGGTACGTGCCTCCCACACAAGTAATTATGCTATCGAGTCAACATGCCATTCATCGTGGGAGAAGAATACAATAGGAGAAGAGGATAGAATAGGAGGAGAATATACTCAGACTATGCCATATTAATGACAAATAATTAAGCTGATCTGCAGTGCGTGGTGGCTAGAATGACCGATATATGCTTGTAGAGTAAACTTCCGGTGAATGTAGGCAAATCGTAAGTAATTGTGTTCGAGAGAGACGAAAGAGTGAATAAGTTTGATATAATGGCAAGCTTAGGAACAAGTGAACGAGTTTGGGTATTTGGGAAGTATGTTTAGTAGATACCTACAGACAATTGCATCCCTATATGAAGGAAGTAGTGTTTGCGTGAGAATTAATGGGGCATTACTAGAAGTTAGAGCGAAAATGGACGGATTCACCATATCCTGCCTGCTATACGCAGACGATGCAGTATTAGTGGCTAACAGTGCAGCTGATCTGCAGAGCCTGCTATCCAGAATGTCCTGTGTATGCACGCTTCTGATGAATGTCAGCAAATCGAAAGTGATGGTATTCGAGAGAGATGAAAGAGTGACTAATTGTGGTGTAATTGTAAACAACAAATGCTTAGAACAAGTGAACAAGTTTGTGTATTTGGGAAATATGTTTATTAGAGACGGCAAGAATGATATCGAAAGGAGAGTGACTGCGGGAAACAAAACTAATGGTGCTATGAAAGCAATTATGGCCAATAAGAATCTGTCAAAAGAAGCAAGACTAGCGGTACATAATGATGAGATAACAGCAAAAGTGGTGAAGTATAATAAAGACCAATTAAGTAAGCCTCTTTGTTATATATTCAATCAAAGTCTCTCAACGGGTATCTTTCCAAATGCACTAAAACTGGCTACAATCTGTCCAATATTCAAGGGTGGTGATCCCCGTAATCCGAGCCACTATAGACCTATATCGCTCCTAAGTATTTTTTCTAAAATCTTAGAGAAGATAGTTAAAGTACGTCTTTTGAAATACCTGGATATTCACAAAATAATCTCCAACAATCAATACGGGTTTCAACCAAAACTCTCAACAGAAGATGCAATATGTCAACTAACGGAATTCTTAGTTACACAATTAGATAAAGACAAACGTTGTATTGGGATCTTTTTGGACCTAGCCAAAGCCTTCGATACGGTGTCTCATCCACTGCTGCTGCACAAGTTATCAGCTTTGGGAATAAGGGGAACGGCTTTGGCGTGGTTTGAAGATTATCTAAATAACAGGGTTCAGGTGGTTAAATCGGGCGATCACTGCAGCAACCTCCACAAAACATCATACGGAGTACCGCAAGGAAGTGTTTTGGGACCCACGCTCTTCCTCATATATGTCAATGAAATGTGTAACTCCAATTTAGAAAACGGTAAAATAATTTCTTTTGCAGATGACACAGTGCTTCTTTTTCAAGATGATTCCTGGGAAAATGTTTTAAAAAAGGCACAAAGCGGATTGAATCGAATAACAGCATGGCTTGACAAAAATCTACTAACAGTAAATGCTTCAAAGACAAAATACATGTGCTTCTCCATCAGTAAAAGAACAGTAATAAAACAGCCCAAAAATCTACAGATTCACACATGTCAATCAAAAGATAAACCCTGTGATTGTACTAATCTGCAGACAACGGAAGATATACGATATCTAGGTGTGTACATAGACCAGCATCTAACCTGGAGAAAACATATTTTGAATCTCACAGTCCGAATAAGAAAGCTAGTTTATTTTTTCAAAGAAATTAGAGATGTACTCGACGCACCGACAAGAAGAATAGTATACTATGCACTGTGTCACTCACTCATTAATTATGCAACTGTCAGTTGGGGTGGTGCAGCTTCTACTATCTTAGATGCATTAAGCAAAGCCCAGAAAATGGTATTGAGAGTTCTTCATAAAAAGCCATTTCGTTTTCCTTCAGAAGAACTTTTCAGAGAATGTCACGTCCTGGACATCAATCAAATATATTTACTCAACACTTTAAAATATTTTTTCCGACATAAACAAGATCACCAAATCACCAAAAAATAACTCACTCACACTCAACAAGGGCACAGGTGAACAGCGAATATCTTGTACCAAAATTCACAAAAACATTTTCACAAAGATTTCACCTCTTCCAAGCACCAAAAATATTCAATACTCTTAACACTACACTAAAAACTTGTAGCCATAGTCTCGCATATTTTTCTTCAAAAGTGAAACTATGGCTGCATGAAAAGGGAAGGAAGCATGTCCAAAACCTACTAAAATCCATGATATAAACTAAATTTGAAAAATACTAATCCTACAAGAACATTTACTTTCATCTTTCTAAAAACTTTTAATTGTTTTATTTTATTTTATTTTATTTTATTATAATATCCTATTCAGATCATTTTTTTCCTTTGTCTATAATAGAATTAATTAACACCATTATTAGATTGTAAACATTTAATTATTACTATTACTCAATTTTAATTGGCAATAATATTGATTCACAAATGTTATATAAATACTAAATATTCTTGAACATTATACTACTGGAAGAGCACTGCCTGCTATAATACAGTAAACTACTAGTGTAGCAGGCAGGGCATCAAATCAATTGTAGTGTTTACTTGCTGCCAAGACTCTCAGCAACAATGAAAAAAGCTTAATTTAATTTTGTAAACACTAATTGTAAACTTTGTAAACTTTGTAACATTGAATAAACAAAATGGTGTTCTAGTGCCAACTCTGATGTATGGAAGTGAAGCATGGAATTGGCAAAGGAGTAATGAAAGTAGACTGCTGTGGAAATGCGGTCACTAAGACGCTTGCGTGGAAAATCTTTGGTCGATAGAGTGAGGAATGAACAAATTAGAAGTGGATGTAATGCTGGGTGCAGTGTGGTAGATAGAATAAAAAAAGGAGTGCTGAGATGGTTTGGTGATGTGGAACGTATGAACGAGGAAAGGATGGTTAAGAAAATATATGAGCCGAGCCTTGAAGGCAACAGGAATAGGGGGCGTTCGCGAAAGACCTGGCACGATCAGATACAACAAGTATTTGAAGATGGCCCTGTTAAAAGCCTCAACAACCGTAGAACTTGCATGAATATGGCCGAAGTAAAAGTGTTGTGTCAGGATAGAAGACTGTGGCGTTCAATTCTCTCTGCATACCCCTGCGGGGAAACGGCATGATGGCTAGTTAGTTAGTTAGTACTTATGTGTAATGTGAATTTTATATTCGTTGATAGACATCTCTCAGATGGAAATTCTAGTTTGTTTTGTTTACATTGGGTTGGAACATAGCTGGACAGAATACTCATGCGCAACGTAGCACGTGCTTGTTTTATATACGCCAAAAAAGTAAAACTTCTAACTTCACTTCTACTTCTTTTCTCGGACCTTTGGAAGTCGCCTCCAAAACATGCAGTGATTGTTTCTTTTGGTCTTCGTGCGAGGGTTTATCCCGAAGTACAACTCAATTATTTCAGCACATTAACGAGCAGTTAATTAATTTACCTCTACAACCTTAAGCCACCCCGCTTCCTTTACATGAGATATCTGAGGGCGGTAAGTAAGCGAGGCTCGTGCGCTAACACCCCCCAAAGCCTCCGAGGTGCAGTCCCCTCGGCTTCCTGGCCACCGGGGCTGTGGGGGAAAGATTAGGGGCTCACTGCAACGGACTTCCCGGAATATACGGTGGTGATAATGTTCCTTGGCCCGCTAGACCTCTCCGGGAAGATGTTTGCACTCATGATGAGTTATTTCCATCGCCACCACCACCGCCACCGTCACGGGAATGCGATTCAATTATTACTTAATTAATATTACTTAAATTCAATTTATGCTTGCGTTTATTTCTACACTTGAGGGCCCATGCCAACGGCATTCTGTTTTATAATTACGTCATTTATTGGCACATTTCATAATTTGTAATTTTTATTTTTAAATAATATTCAAGGTATTTTTATTTTAAAAAACTTACTTTTAATTAGTGAGTAAAGCCTCAAAATACGGGAAAAAATAGAGTATACTCTTTGAAATCTTCTCTTTATATAAATAAAAAGCGTTTTAAAACCAACAAAAAACGTAAAAATTTCTTGCAAATTTAACTTTTATAACTTTTTTAATATTGAATATTTCTTAACTATCTAAATACGGATTCTAGATAATGAAATACACTTTATACGTATTAAAAACATATTGTACATACATGTAAATATTTATTAAAACTTTGCGCCGCCTAGGACACTAAAAACATTTTTTTTGGCCGCGGCCTGTCGATTAATGCTTATATTTTCTTAATTATTGTGTTCAGTTTATTACTTTTACATAAGAACAAAAGTTCTATCTAGGATATTGCTCTTCAAAAAATTGCTGTCTAGAATAAACATTCTGATATAAATGAACAATAAAAACCCACATTTTCGTAATAAACGCCGAAATACGCATTTGCAGTGAATACCCAGCCTCCAAGTCCAAAGAACTCGTTTTAAGATTTAAAAAAAAGATTTTTCAAATAGCTTTGATTTTTTACTTTATGCTTGAGGATAATACTGCGGAAATATACCCCTGTTTTGTATTTATCTCAGATGTTTCTTAGATAAATGTAAAAAAACTATGCAGACCTAACTCAAAAAAAATACTGTGCAATCTATATAATTTACATTATATTGTAAATAAATTTTTGTCACCTCAGTTTTCCTTTTATGTATGTCTACAAACAAATATTGAACTCTTAAAATCTTGTGTTGATTTTTTAATTTTTAAAAATATATACTGCTACACCAGTTAAGTTTGTGTCCAGTGACTTTGGTGATTACTTACTTACTTACCATCACGCCGTTTCCCCGGGGGGGTAGACAGAGAGGATAGAGAGCCAAATTCTTCTGTCCTGACATACAACTCTTGCCTCATCCAAATTCATACATCTTCTCATGCAAGCTCGACGGTTGTTGAGAGTTCTAACGGGACCATCTTCCAGGATCTGGTTAACCTGATCATGCCACGTCTTCCGTGGTCGCCCTCTCTTTGTGGCGCCGTCAACACTTATATATCTTTTTCAACATTATATATCTTTCTTACCATTCTTTCCTCATTCATTCCCTCAGCATGCCCAAATTACCGGAGCGCCCCTTTTTTAATTCTGTGATTTATGCTAAGATCAGCTTAACATTACTTCTTAATATCTTAATTCTTTACTCTATCATAAATGGATTTGCCACACTCTTCTGCCAGCTCCAGGCTTCACTTCCGTACTTCAGTGTCGATACCAGAACTCCATTATGTACCGCTAGTATTGCCTCGGTAGACATATTTCTATTAGAAATTAATGTATGATTAAATAAAACTATAATAAACCTCAAGTGTTTATTTTTCACCCATCGCCGCTATTCTGTGATAAAATATTAAAAAAAACGCAAAACCTAATGCAACAATGTAATATTTTTAATCGTATTAACCGCAAAATCTAATTTACATACAGAGTGAAATTGAAAAAATCATCGGAAAATTGCACGGAATGCAAAAAAGCACCCTCGAGCATTCACGATATTATGAAACAATCTTGAAAGTGCCCTGACGCTGTCCCCTGGGAGTAGGGTTGCCACCCTTACTTTATTATAAAGTATTGTACGCTATTTCGGGTAATTGTACTCTATACTTTGTGAGAACAATAAAGTACACGAAAATACTTTATTTCACATGATTTGATTTCTCTGGGATTCATTTTATTTATAACATACAAAAAAAATTGATCGTAGAAATTTTTGCGTAAAACGGAACGAGAGAGTTACCGGGGTCGATGACGTTATCGATTGTTGCCGAATAGGTTCGATAATTGACAATATACCCTGCGGCGGTCGCCACATAAACGCTCGTTTTTTAATGCAACCTAACCTCAAATGTCAACATAGTTAATGTCATTGTAAAAATTTCTTGTTTGTTTTGTCTGTGGTGGATTGAGCGCAGTTAAAATACGATTAATCGGTTTTATAGAGTTTTTTCTGTCATGAATAGCAAATGGCAAAACGAAAGAAACAAAGCGTCTCTGAATCTGATAAAAATGAATGACTTATTTACTTTAACTTAATTAATATAGACTGCAAACGTGCTGTGCAGTTGTTAAGTAATGGTAATTATTTATTAAAAGTTGCTAAAAGTAATGAAAAATATGTTTTTAAGCAAAATAAAAAAGTAAAATCAACCGTGTATTATTTTGACACAATGTACTTTTTTTACCTTTAATAAACAATGTTCTTTATTTGCACAAAAAAAGGTGGCAACCCTACCTGAGAGCGAGCTCATTATGCAGACATCGGGGTGTTATTCGGACAACGCTGGATGCGGCGAGACGACAACCCTTAAAAGAACCAATACTGGTCGCCATCAAACTATTAGGGTGGTAATAAAATAATTGCGGTTTTTTTCAGAATTTTAGCATTTTTATTAATTTTACATAGCTTCGCAAGTCTAGTCAGCCGTCAAACTTTTGTAATCAATATTTGACCCGTTTCCTGATGAAAAATCGTTCTCAAATTTGGTAGAGAGACGTATCAGAATGACAACAAAATAATCATTCATTACTTTTATATAATAATATTTTCACGGGTGGTGGCTTTGGGAGATAAATGAAAATTGGAAATTAATTAGCGATAATTTTCGAAGTCACTTAACACGAATTAAACTTTACGCTATTCTTTAAATAACTATTTATCACTCGCCTATGAACACTTTATTATCGCTGGGTAACACTTTATTTATCACTCGTTAGAATATTTCATTCAAACTATCGCGTATTAGTTAAATCGCGAGTTAGGTACTCCGTCCGATTATTCCGCTCGGTATTTGTAGCTTCGTAATTTCACGTACCTGGCCGTCGTCTCGCGACTTACTGCGCACTGAACGATCTGTCAAAACAAATTCTCGGAGCCGCGGCGTAGTCACGCTATTTATACCCAGACGCTGGGTTTTTTCAAACCCTCGAGAAGATTCTTTTCCTTTCTAACGTTGAAGAGAAGGTTCCCAGCGCTTCTTGGTTGTTCCAGGCATTTGTAGAAGTTTCCCGAATTTCGAAGATAATACGAGAGTGTGGTAGACGGTGCTTGAAGCTTTTATGTTATTGTCGTCATTCATACATTATGAAGGATTCTGTGCGTAATCTCTTTTGTCATCTCCTTACAATATTGTAAGGAGGCTAAAAAGAATCACGCACTCATGTCAAGTGACAATTGTTTGAAATGATCACAATACTATCGAAGATTCCAGAACGGCCTAGCGTAATTTACGGCTTACGGGAAACATATGCAAAGCCTGGAAGCCAAGAAAAAGTCCTCGTAAACACTGGAAACGTTTGGAAGTCTCGATATCGGCATTAGCCAATATAAATAGAACCGCATACGGGAGTAACGATGGTTGTTGTTTTTGGGCGAGCTTGAAAGCGGCATGGAAGCGAAGATAGCTGCGAGTTGCATTGCCAAGCGAGCGTTAATTCGACAGCGAACAGTCAGGAAAAGTTCTTACGTAACGAAATAAACCGAAGCCAAATAAGAGTGAGTAAAGAAAGTGCGGAAATTGGGTGGAATGTTCTAGTGAATAGTGAATAAAGTGTTTAAGTGATTATAAAGTGTCTATTTACGAGTGATTAATTGCGAAATAGTTTAATTTAAATAGTGTTAAGTGACCTTGTATGTTTGATTAATTAATTAATCGGTAATTAATAAATCCATTATTGGATTCCAGCGTTTTCTTTAATTCCTCCTGCAGCCACGACACGTGACAATATATAAAATTTTATTTATATAAAAAACTACGTCCCAAGTCTGAATGAAAAAGAAGGAGGATTCATAGACGAGGTAAGTAGTGAATGATACCCACCGCTTACCCAGGACCGTTCAGAGCAAAATCTTCCTTATCGGTCTTACTCAATCGTCTCCAGGTTGAATTTTTTAAATACTACTTTGCAAGACCGTGCCACCCCGCAGCGATCGTATAAACTACCGCGGGACCGCACGGCCGCAGAAACAAACCATTCACTGTCCCCACCGTGAAATAATTCTTTATTTAAAAAAATAAAAAAATTACATGAACTAAACCAAAACAAGTGTCGTGTAACTCAAAAATAAAACGAGGTAAGCAACCTGTCTTTGGTAAATAAACTCAAGGCTGCTCACAGTACCATAGGAGTACCACCACAGCACCATAACCGCCAAAAAGATTCTATACATATATACTAGGGCTAAGCAAGGACGCGAACCAACGTAACGTCATTTTTATGGGTTACAGCTAGTGTCTATATATTTTGGAGACGGCGACCATAGAAAAATAACTCAACAACCTTAGGTACGAGTCGAAACGATCAATAAATAAAAAAACTTTTTTCAAAGAACACGAAAATCTCGCCTCCGCTCGTCTCTCCTCGCCTCTGCTCGTCTCTCCTCGCTTCCGCTCGCCTCCGCGCCCCGGACTACCCCGCTCGGTATTAGCATTTCAGGCACTCTCCACCGCGGTCAGCTGCAGTATGCAGGTTGCGCCCGACAACACGGAAACTGCGATGTGTGCACACGTGACGTGAACGCCGCTTTGCGGGGAGGGGAGGGGGGAGGGAAAACAATATACCCCGCCACACACCAGAAAACAAAAACAAGAACAAGAATTTAATGAAGGCGAAAATTTTAGAAACTTTGATGCTCGTCGTGGAATATCCCGATGCAGAAAATTGATACAAAGCAATACACGAGATTTTTACAGCCACTGCTAATAATGAGGAGTTATATATAAAACTAGCTGTAACCCGTCAAAACTGACGATACTTTTACATTCGGTTCCTAAGGAATAAATATTAATTTATTTTAATATACATAGGTGTATATATATATTCGATTTTTTTAAAGCAATATCCTTTATATGTGTAATTCCAATCAACACGGATATATTTCATGGATATGTTTAATTAAGGGCCGGTCGCGCTAATGATAATTACAACATACATGTGAAACGGTTTCGAAAAATTAAATATATATACAATAAGATATACATCAAGATATGCACTTCTTACACGAAAAAATATCAATATTTATATAGCTTATGTCAAAATAGACATTTCTTGCTAAAAAATATACTGAAACATTATTTTGACATACGCATGACAAACAAAAACACTTTAAAAAAATCGTGCGTATACTCCTGTACGTGCGGTAGAAGTTATACTTAAAAAGAGTTTAATGAAAATAATTAAAACTCATACTTACAGAAATGTAGCCTCGAATATATAAAAATTTAATAGATGTAGTATTATATCATGGGTGATAATGGTGAATTACATTGTGTACAGTAATCACTTAAGCCAGTCGTACGATAGGTCATAACCCCTATGAACACACAAAGCCTTCCATACCTACTTTCCCATAAAAAATATATTTTCATCTCTTTGAGACAATTATAATATATTTTGAAAAAATTATAATTTAACTTAGACGTAAAATAATTTACGTTTTTAACCCAATTTAATGATCAACATGTATAATGTCTGCAATGTGAACGCCGAATCCATCAATAATATGGTTGTTTAAATTGCGACAGTGGTACCACTTATTTCGACATCTATTCTCGCATTTGAATGGGTTTCAGGGTTCAGTATCCGATTTTTTCCCTTCGCCCGAAATCCTTCGGTCTCCGATGAAAAATAACGAAACAAAACAAAATAAAATGTCAATAAAAACAAAGACTGAGTTATTGGCTTCGGAAGTTTATTGTGATCTGGGATAATCTATCGTAAATCTGCAGCAATAGCTCATACAATTAATCTGGAAATCTTCGAAACAAAGCCCCTTCATCCGCTTAAAAGGGCCCTTTCGAAGTCTACCGATTCCTTTGAGTTTTTTTTTCATTATTCTAAAGAAGGATATTTTTTAGGAAAAAGTTTCCGCACTCCGCCGGAAGGTGTATGGAGCATTTTAAAAAGTACTATTTAGTGAAAGGGAGACGCGAGCCGTGATTTATTATCAAAGAGTTAGAAGATAAATTAAATCGCGCACTTTGTTTGTGAAAAATAGGAAAATTATATAATCACTAAGTATAATTCGTAAAAAAATTAACCCATAAAAACCAAGTTTTTATTACACTCCCTTTCTCATTTACTAGTTGGAACATTTTTTTTCGCTTAATCTACGCGTTGGGTCGCGCTTCGGTCGGGCGACGCTACGAAAGGGAGAAATAACAAATTTCCAAAAATCCAAAATTATACTATAATCAGGTTTCGCGTCTACCAGACGCGTTGAAATATTTTCATACGACTTAATAAGTTGTATGAAAAAACCATTCAAAATTTGAAAGGTCCAAAAATTTATTAATTTTTTTAACGAAAATTTGATAGATCTCCTTGATCCTCGCCACGAGTCTGCTTGCAAAGTTTCAGCTCGATTGGATTACGGGAAAGGGGTTTAAAATGGGTCCAAAGTTTTTTCGTCAGACAAGAAGACAAGCAGACGCCACGAGTTAATTAATATAAAGGGAGTAAAAATGATAGACTTTTTACTCCCTTTATATTAACTCGTGCCGTCTGCTTGCTTGCTTGCTTGACGAAAAAACTTTGGATCGATTTTTAACCCTTTTCCCGTGATCCGATCGAGCTGAAACTTTGCAAGTAGACTAGCGGCGACGATCAAGAAGATCTCTCAAATTTTCGTTAAAAAATAAATAAATTATAGTACAATTTTGGATTTTTCAAATTTTTAATGGTTTTTTCATACAATTTAGTAAGTTTTATGGAGATTCCGACGCATATGGTAGACACGAAACCCGAAAATGAGAAACGGAGTATTGTAAAAACTTGGTATTTGTGGGTTAGTTTTTATATTTAAGTTTCAGATTTACCTTAATCACAGTTACAATAAATTCGTTCTCTGTCTGTCCGTCGTAACTTCGTGTAACGTCCGTAACTTCTTTATATTATATATATATATATATTTTATTTATTCTTTTTTTTATTTTTATAAATAAATAAATACTTATTCTTTCTTACCGTCTTTTTTGACGGGTTACAGCTAGTCAGATACCAGTTATACCTACATTCATTAGTCGCAACAAAAAAAAATGTTAACAAATTATTTTTAACGTTGACACATAACAATATGAATGTAGTCATGATTTCTGTTTATTCAAATAACCTATTCTACTTAATTATCTTTAGTTTGTCACGGAATGCCAACTAAAAGTAAGTAAAATTATCGAGAAATCGAAGTATGTTTGTGTTAGTTTCGTTAGCGTCGTTTTGGAAGCGAGTTAAGTGAAAATGGCGCCATCTAGCGTAGTGATATTAGTATCGGTAGTGATAGAAAATTATGTACTTTGATGATGACTATTGTTTAATAACTAGTGGCTTTTTCCGAACTGCACCTTTTTTTGGTCTAATTAAATATAAATACAGCAATCTAAACAGGTTTCTGGTTCGATTCCGCGACCTCACAATACATCTATGTAATATTTTCCAGTGTGTTTTTATAACGTGTTTCACGACAGAGAAATTAGGCCTCATGTTGTGGACATAAAAATAAGAATACATTAATTAAAAAAAAACTAACCCTTAAAAAACAAGTTTTTATTATACTCCCTTTCTCATTGAATCATGTTTCGTGCCTACTGCACGCGTCGGGGTGTATTGATTCCAATTTGAAAAAAACATTAAAATTTCGAAAAATCCAAAATTATAATATAATTATAAAATTTTGAACGAACATTTGTTAGATCATTTTTATCGTCGCCACGAGTCTGCCTGCAATGTTTCAGCTCGATTGGATCACGGAAAAAGGGTTAAAAAATTTCCGGCAGACAACAAACCACAGACGCTACGAGTTAAAAGAAGGGGAGTAAAAATCGACTTATTTGAAAAATCACGTTGTACGCAAAAGTTTCACAAAATTAATATTTGACTTCCCCCCGGACGGCCCGAATAATCGGTAGTGCATGCATTACCGGTTTTCGGTAAATCGGTTAACCGGTTAAATCGGTTAAAAATTGGCTAAACTCCGTTACCGAATTATTTGTATATACATTTCTTAGCACCGCTAATTTCGATAAATTCATTTCCACTTTTGAGTTATAAAATAATATTTCTATACTATGATATTTGCAGAAGGAATAAGTATCGTTGACTATTTTGTTATATGGTTTCTTTGCCTGGAATTTAGTAAAATTTTTTCCAGGATAATGCACCGATCGGAAAATAACCAATTTAAGTTGCCTTATTGATTTATTATTCATCCTTAGGCAGCTATTCTGTCTTTTGATAAATATTTTATACTGTCCTCCTAAGCTTTTTGAAGTTCAGTTTTCATATTCTCTTTCAACGTTTCCTCTTTGCAATCATTTATTAGTATCAATTATTAAAATCTGTGGGGTTTAAAAGTGATTTTACTTACTTACTTAATTTTAAATTATTTTAAAAGGAATAGATAAATAGTTCGTATTTATTTTTAACAAAATTATCGAATTTATTAGGACCATTACGTATTAAATAAATCGATAAATAAATGGACGCGATAACGCATAAACCATTGTTCTCATTAATAGCATTTAAAAGTCAATTCCTTTTAGACAACGTTGCGTATTTTAAACTAAATAATCTTTGTGTAAAATAAATATCCATTTGTAAAAATTTATTCCTAAATGTTTTTCTCATAATATCATGCGATAATTTTCTCATTTTGACACCTTCATAATTACAGGTAAATCGGTATTAGATTCGATTTAACGGTAGTGCCAATTTCCTTTCATTAATATACAATAGATCGTTGCGTAGTTCTACGTACATAAACTATCCAATTTTCAACGTCCGCGTTCATGTTACAGCCCCATAGAGAAAGGTTGGGAAAATGAGGGTTCTAATTAGACTCATTTTTAGTACCTGATTATGCTTTGGATTCGCCGGACATTTTTGAGATTATCCTGCCGTGTTTGTCACTGGGGATTTTTATTTTATTTTTGTGTTGTCAATACCGTGCTGTGTCGGTAAGAGAGGTTAAAAATACGTCACTGAATTGTCTAAAAAACTCTACACTAAAATATTTGATCGCGTTTCGATCTCTCTTCATTTGGAACAATTGAATGCGCATTAACGGAGGCTTTCCGCCCAAGGAAAAACAGCCTTATTTGATTAACTCGGATGAAGGCTTTGTCGGACGTGATGTTGTTCAATTTACTAATTTAATTTATGTTGTACCTACGTATCCAAATACACAAGGAGTAATAAAAAAAAGTAACCCATTAAAACCAAGTTTTTACTATACTCCCTTTCTTTGTAAAACATAACAACAATTAAAGACGAATTAAAACATATAACATAACACTAAACTTACAGTAATTTAATATATTTCTAAAATGTCAGATATTTTGAGCTTTGATAAGACACTTCAAGCTTTGAAGATTAAATTCTAAAAACATTTGTCAGTCAATTTAGATTTTCGAAATTCGTAGTGAAGTACCTATTATGTGTACCGACGGAGTAATTCAAATTTAGAAAATGTTATCGGGCCAAATCAAACTTTTGTAATGATTCCAATTTGAAAAAACTATTAAAAATTTGAAAAATCCAAAATTATACTATAATTATTATTATTTTTTAACAAAAATTTGATAGATCTTCTTGATTGTAGCCACGAGTCTGCTTGCAAAGTTTCAGCTAGATTGGATTACGGGAAAAGGGTCAAAATCGATCCAAAGTTTTTTCGACGGCAAACCGGCAAGCAAGCAAGCAGACGCCACGAGTTAATATAAAGGGAGTAAAATAGAAGCTATCGCTCGACATTGTAATTTATTTCAAATGAAAAAAAATGATATGTACGTTTAGCAGAGGTAGGCAGAGAAGATAGGACGCCACAATCTCTATCATGGCGCACCACTTTTGCTTCGATCACGATCGTACACTTTTTCGTGTACGCTCTTCGATTATTAGAAGATTTTAAGATGTCTATTTTGCAATATTAAAATAATCTGATCATGGGTGGATTTCGTGGATGCCCTTTGATTCTGCAGCCAAGCGGTTCATAATAGACGTGCCAACTCTGATGTGAAGTGGTAAAAAAGATTGGCAAAAAATGAAAATAGACTGAATGCGGTAGAACTCTGTATATCTTTCAACATGAGAGAGTACGGGCATTATCCTTGGCTCTACCCAACCGAGTTCCTTCAGGGTATGCTTGGCTACAATAGTTTGGAGACTAGATGGAATGTGTATCTGATTACACATTTTTATAGATTGTTGCGCGGTACGATCGATAATCCTTAAATTATGCAGAGCATTGGTTTGTATGTTCCCGATAATTACCTAAGAGAACGTCAGCGTAGATTGTTTCACATTCCAATATACAGGACCAACCTGCTAACGGTTATGCCTGTTGGAAGAGATACTGCTATGCTAAACAATATTACTCTGGATATTGATCTGTTCCATGTCTCTGAGAGGGTTTTCCGAAGCTGGATTCTCCTATACCTTTGATATAAATGAATATATATATGTTTGATATTTTGTTGTTTGTATATTTTCTCACTTGTTAATGATATTTACGAATTAAACATATGTTTATAATGTTAATGTTATATTGAAAAAAAATATTGAAAAAAAAAAATCGGATATCTTCAATGTTACATTAGAGTGCTACCGTACTCATCTCAATAAATACTTCTTAGAGAAATAAGGCAGTCCACTTTAGTTTCTAACACTGTTGCTACATAATTTCATAAATTGTAATTAATTCACATTTGCTAACTTTTTCATACTATTGAATATATATTACTTCTTCTTAATACTTTTTTTATTGTATATTTACTCTGTAACTATTATTATTTTTTTATCTCTGTTATTTTATGCTTACTTTTGACATTATTATGTTATTTTATATTAACTCTGTATTCTACATATTTTATCTTTATTATCTTATACTTACTCTCTCATTTTATATTATAAGGTAAGTAGTACAACATCAAATTACTGTAATTGGTTTTGTAACCGTTGAAATAAATAAATAAATAAACTAATAAATTGAAAATTGAATTGAAATGAATAATTTATTTTGTTTTAATTTTTTCCATCGAAATTTTTAAAAAGCCTCTTAAAGAATTGCTCACCATCTACCAGGGATGCATATGAGAAATTTTCTATCACGGTTTTGTCGAGGGTTAACTTCCTTTTGACTAATTCGTAGGTGGCTCCGAGGATACCTCCCAAGTAGAGTCCGAGGGTTCCGAATGTACCAACTGTTGCCCGCGCCATTTAAATTTCCCGCCAATTGGTCCGCCGGCTAAATTATTCCGATGCCCTCAAGTTCCGGACGTGCCCGAGTGCGACTTCCGCCCGCGACTTAATTGCTTCAAATTAATTCCACATTTAAAAAGACACGAAATATATCTTCCATTCTTTGGGTTCCCTTTTCGCTTCGTCCTGTCCTTTTATATACGCCAAACGATTTTATCCGACGACTTGTTTGCCCAGTGCGCCTGCGCCGCAATGTGATCTTTGTTGATGTCATATGTAGACAAAATCAATATATATATATATATATATATAAACCCGTGTTTTCTACCCGCCAAGTTTTCTCCACAACCACCCACCAGTGGTTATGGTGGTGTATTGCCCTTGGTGTCACATCGAAAATATGCGAGTTTGGTGGGGGTGGCTGTGCGTGGGTGGGAGTGGTGACGAAAATGTGCTTTCTAGCGCATTGTTTTGTTATAGGAAGGTCGCAAATGCTTCAGATTGTTTCAAAATAGGCACGCTGACTGTGTCGGTGAGTCTAGAAGGTTCCGGAAAAACCTACTCTAGAAAGTTCTGGAAGGAGAAGGTTCTAGAAAATTCCCGAAAGTCCTATAAGTTTCTAAACTGAGTGGCGGAATGTGTCGGTGTCTAGAAGGTTCCTGTACATTCGAATTTCTTGAAATTTCTGGAAGGAGAATGTTCTAGAAGGTTCGTGAAAGTTCTATGATGATCCGAAGAGTGATCTAATCTACATTGCAGAACATTGAGAAACGGAATGTAGGAAAAAGAAAAATGTACAAACAATATACCTAAGTCCTCATAACAATTAAAATTGTGAATTAAAAGTACAATTAATTTTTTTTTCAATTAAGGAAAGAGTATAAAAGCATGTCTTCAATTTTTTATTATTTTCTTGTTATATTACTCAAATGAACAGCACAATATGGTGAAAATTTTATTAAATTATTCAAAAAGGGCAAACTAATTTTGTGGTGATATTATTAATATGATTAATAAAAATAAACTTTGTTTTGTTTTTATCACTCAGATATTGAAAACATCAACATGTTTCAGGGTCAATGTTTTGTTTGATAAATTAGAGATTTTGGAAATAAGTTAAAATTAAAAGTGTTAATAGTATAATAAATTGAAGATTATAAATAACCACGTCCTTTTTACAAATAGTCATTTTTAAAATTTGTTTTCATGTTTATATTTAATTATGATACATTTCCCATATATAATTTTTATATATTTTTATTGTCTGTACTTAAATTTTTTATTTTAATTTGTGAGTAAACATTGTATCCTGACGAAGAAGGGACCATTGGTCCTAAAATATGTTTATATTTTTAATGTATAAGTGGTGAAAAAAAAGAACATTTTTATTAATTATATATTCTATCTGACGTAGAACCAATGATGTAACAGGGGATATTGAAATATTCACGACATCACAAGAGCTTTTTTAGGTTCGATGACGTACTTAAAACCGGTCCCATCCATCTCGTAAAACCTAAATCTGGTGAGGCTTATTTTTAATTTCCGGCTTAGTCGAGAGATTAGCCAACTAGGCAAAATAATCCACGCTTTCAAGCGGGCCAGCTATTGAAGCTCTCCGGAACTCGCAGAGCTCACTCGTAGCCATCGCCGCTTTGTGGCCTACTTCTTGGTTTTGATAAGCGTTAACAGATGCTGTCTGCACACAGCATCTTCCAAGTTGCAGGAAGTCTCTTAGCTCCAACACGGACTTCTAAATGAGACCGGCGTTTTAGCAATATAATCTGAAGAACACCACAGGATTCCTTTGATATTCTCATTCACTAAGGAATATTTAGGAACTTAAATTTTTTTTAAAGTTCCTTTGTTGGTAATGTTGAAGGCTTTCTCAATTACTCTCTGAACTATTTCCTCTGGTGGTATATTAGACTTAAAGGTCCCCCCAGCCAACTATACCATACTGTAAAATGGGCAGGGCAAACGCAAAGTATATTTATTACCTTCAACATGTTTATTGATAAGATATTTCGTAGCCTTGTGAAAAGGTATATGAGTTTTCTCATTCTAGCGACTGTGGAATATATTTACTCTTTCCATTTTAGATTGCTGTCAATTATGACACCCAAGTACTTGATACTACTCTTACCAGACAAAAACAGACAATTTTCAGTGTCACAATTTTAGATTAATACTTCTGATACTCATTAAATTTGAGTAGTGAAATATAAAGTATATTTAAACTCAAGTAGAGATAACGCAGTTACTGTTTTCCATCAATTTTAATCATAATCACGAATAATCTTTTCAATTTTAACGCTAAATCCATCAATATAATATATTTTAATCATTTTAATCTTTACCATTCTCTTCAGGTACCTACATAAACAGACGTCCCAGCATAATGCATTGAATGAGTTGCACATTGGCAGGGAGGGTTAACCTAATCACCTAATTTATGATTAGTTAATAAATGAACATTATTTCAATTTATCACTTTACTATAAATAGCTACTACCCTAGAATAAGGCGGCGCCGTAGAAAAACCGTTCGCGCCTAGTTAGTTTCGAACTTTTTTAAATAACACATAAAATGTTAAGAGGGTCTTTGGTAGAATTTTGTACCTTTCCAATTCATGTAATCTTGAAATTTATGAATGTTTTTTTATAATAAGTATTTCGTGAAATTATCAAAGCTATGTATTAGAGCTGAAGTAATTGTAGCAAAGAATATATTTGGGGTATAAGAACAAAGACATATCCAAAAAAATAAAAAAAATGCTTTGAATGCAGTCACCGAAGATAATAGACTGTTTCCTTTAAAATCTCTGATTCAGTACGTTATAAATTAGTGCATAGAGTACTCAGAGTTTTAACTTGCTTTATTTAGCTTTATTCACTTTTAACTTGCTTTTATTTAACTCTCTCTGTCTGTTGTTTGTTTGCTGTGGTGGAATCTTGTAATTAATTTTCCACCAATTTCCCGAATAGCTCTGAAACTTTTAAAATTTATGTAATATGGATAACTATACAATATCAAATATTATTATTATTATAAAACAGTTTATTATTTAGATCGATCGGCGATTAAAAGTAACATAAACGTTATTAATAACACCTTCTATTACGTTGACTCTTCTGCTTAATGACCACGCCCACACACCCACCCGACTGTAATCTCTACTCCACTCCTCACATCGTCCTTAAGTGTAAAATATAGTTTTAGTAGTATTACTTAAGATTATGCATTAGCATCGAAAACGATATAATTATTATAATTTTATAGTAAAAGTAAACATAGATATCATTTTTCAATATAACTTTAACTTTAAAACAATGTGTTAAATATTTAGATACATGGGAAATGATAAAAGATCGATTACGACTGTATTTAAAGACAACAACAAATCAATGTCCAGAAAGTGCCGTCACAGCGAAGACGCACACTACCAGCCAATGCTTCTGATTTTGTACATATATTGTGTGGATGTTGTAACTTTGATATATTTTGGCTTATATCTTCGAAACTATCCAATAGATACTTAATTTCTTTTTACATTAATGTAAACAATAACTACCCTTAATGATTTACATTATCAAATTTTATGTAATTAATATGATTATTTTTTAAATATTTATTCAAAGTTTTCATACAATATGTATAGCGGCACACTACCGCCATCTATGAATATAAATAACAACATATAATTGACCAAACACATTTGTAAACAAAATGCGTATGTAGATATACGGTACCTACCTAGTGCGGCTAAATTCAATAATAAATAAATGCACATAAATTTTCTTTTCTTGTATTTACTAATTAATAAATATGTAGGTATTAGTTTTTTTAAATTTTGATGTTTATTTCTGTTAGTTATCAATTGATATTTTTAATTGTGAGATGTCAAATGTTACACATCATACGCGAGTACTGTAAGGCTGGCTCATTTATTTTTATTTATTTGTTTGTTTGTTACGTCAGTCTACAATACTTATTTATTTAATAAATGCAACGGTTAAGTGAATTTTTAATGGGTAAATTTTGTGGATTTTTTATTTTCCTCAGCCCGTCAGACTCGGTGACCTGTGAGAGTGTCAGGATGCAGTGGAAGACCTTCGGTGTTGCCGCATCACGGATTCTGAAAGAGCGATTTTCTTTCAAGTGGTCAGCCAGTTTCCCGGACGTATTTGCCACTCAGGTTCCGTGAGCAGCGCGCTTCCGAGCTTTTTAAAAGTTCGCTGAAAAGAGCGCCTTTTCAACACTATTCCCTCTTTTTTTATGTACTGGTTGCGTTTGTTAATAAATCACACATAGAAATTATTTAAAATTGAATGGAGAATATTATTAATATTTAAAGCATTAACTTTGTGGTTAGACATAATAACAGAATGTTAGTAAACTTGGTAAAAACCACTACCAGATTTACGGTCTACCGGTTTCGAGACGTACCCGTCTCTTCGTCAGGACCAACACTACACTACTACATTCACAACACTATACACCCCAACCATAGTATTGTAAAACTATCACTACTATTGTTCACATTCGTGTTAATCTTGTCAGAGAATCTTGTCAGTAGTTCAATTTCTAACTAACAACTATTTACAGTTAAATATGTTGAATTATGTCAATAAATAACAGAAAAATAGAACATTAATGTTTGTACGATGATGGACGGAATCGCCACCACAATTGCGGATAGAGAAGTTTCCCTTCTTAATCTCCACCATTGAAGCGTGTGATCTAGACACTCGAAATATATCCTATCCAACAACAGGCTACGGAAACAGTTGAAGTTGTACTTACAGTTACATATTTGTAATATGGTCTCTATATTGTTCAATAATCATGTATAATCTCTTTATATGTACTGTTAGTTTCCCATAAATAGATAAATAAATAAATAAGTAAAGAATATATGTAGGCCTTATGCAGTTTTCTTACCTCCTGTAAAATCTATATTAAGCGGCTTAATAACTTAATAACACTCGAAATATATCCAATCCAACAGGCTACGGAAACAGTTGAAGTTGTACTTACAGTTTCTCCCTGGTTTTTGAATGCAGAGCTACGGTGTTGGATATAGAGTGGTTCGGAAACGGCTTGTACTTGCTTCTACATCGAATTTCAGAACATATCTGGACTCGATTCCGAAAGACTTAAATCTTTAACACATCGGATCTGTCGTGATCAGACGAAAGAAATGTCAATTATCAATCGAATAAGAAAGACACCGGTACAGTGCGTTCCAACTGTCACTGGTCAGATTTCATAAGATTTGAAATCCTTGCTAGCTATTGGTGCGGAATACATCGAGCGTTAATTTTGACCAATCACATCTCATCATTTCGATCCGCGGCCGATACGATACAAAGTAAGTGTATTTTAGCGCGGAATGATTGTCCTCCAACATGCTTGTGACGTCACGCGTCTGCACAGCCGGGCGTCGGAGCACTAGCCGCGATGACGTCACGTGACTCCACTGGACGAAACAAAATTATTCATCAAAAGCTTGTACCTTAAAAACAATTATTTGTGTCTCTTATTCCAATGAAGTAATTCCTCGTATTCTATTTATTGTAAAGAATATATGTAGATATTATGCAGTTTTTTTACTTCCTGTAAAATCTATATCAAGCGGCTTACGAGGTATTGTTTTCAATTTAATGTTTATTCAATGTTTACAATGTTTACAAATGCTTACAATGCTTACAAAATTAAATAAGCTTTTTTCATTGTTGCTGAGGTTCTTGGCAGCAAGTAAACACTACATTTATTTGACGCCCTGCCTGCTACACTAGTAATTTACTGTATTATAGCAGACACTGCTCTTCCAGTAGTATATGTTCAAGAATATTTATTATTTATATAAATTTTTATTATGTGCGCGCTAAATCATATTGTGTGCTATTACTAGTCTCTAAATGACGGGATGAATTTATTTGCAGCAGTGCTGTTTTCGGCTAGAAACAAAAAGTCGAAAGCTTTTTGACTCTAGAACAAAAGGGATGTGGAGCATCCAAAGCGTGTTTAATATGAAGCGACCGCGCCTTGTCGCTAGATGTCTCTGTTGAATAATTAAATTAAAATATCAAAACTTTTGGGTCTAACGACACGATGAGAGTTTGGCATAAAAGTTTGGAGCGGAGTCGCTGTGCCGTAATGATTCATTACTTCAAATGTTTCGATACAAATGATGACGTCACTCATTTAAGTATATTTAAAAAATATATTTATACATACGTATTTATACACAGTTGTTTTTTAATGGTGTCAGCCTCACCTGGTTGTACCTACTCATGCTAAGGAAAACATTTTACACATTTTATTAGTAAGATTAGACAGTAGTTTATACTAAAGGTAAAAAATGTAAAACAAATTAAAATAGTCTTGTGTGTTTAAATGGTGTAATGTGAGAGCACTGGATTAGCGGTGAGAGGTATCGGGCTTAATATTCAGCGCGTCGAATTTTTTATTTATTAAAAAACGTATGGTGATCGAGACCATCAGCGAGTTATGGCCGTAACAGATAGCGAGTCCAGCCAATCAGAAACCAGAAAGAACGCACTGCATCAGTGTGAGCATAATTTAATTGCCACGTTTCATGTACGCGCCTTAGAAGTAACACTTCTTTGGCAAACATAATAAACCGCGTGTTGTATACCCTGCGTTGGAACACAGATGGACAGAATGCGCGGGTGCAAACATCATCCCGCCCTTACTACATATAGTCACGAAATGGAAAGCAGAAGGAATTGCGCACTGCCGAATTCCTTGTAATATGTCACAACATCACTATAGAAGGATCGAAAACGGCCTATAGCAATCTAGGGTTATCTGCAATATTCGGGAGATGCATGGGACACTCTAGAAGCGACTTCTTTTAAACACTAGAAAGGAATAAAATAATCTAAGAGGTTCAAAAGAACAGCGTATCGCGTATTTATAGCGGCACCAACAGCTATGCAGAGGAGTTTGAGTTGACATATAGACCGGTGCGAAGTGAGTCGCAAGTCAACGGCGGCGTGCTCAGTCGTGGAACTTCAAAACGGCAGGTATCAAGCGAAACAATTAAAAAATGGGATAAATACTACGTGCGAAAATTAGACGAAATGTTCTAGTGAATGTTAAACAAAGTGTTACCAGCGTCCATCGATGAGTGATAGCTTACGAAATAGTGTGATTTACAGAATAGCGCTGAATATAAAACGTGTTAGATGACTTTGTCCATTCATAAATAATTTTCATTAATTAATTAATTGCTATTTAATTTTCATTGTTTTAACTTTCATACATACATACATACATACAGACTGGGCCTTTTACGAGTGAATTAAGCCGGTATATGAACACACTTTACCCTCTTTGACTCACTTCATAGTGTAAAAACTTCCGTCGCATGATGCGCCCGAATTTGGTTGCATCTTACATTTCACCCCCAAGGCGACTAAATAATTATAAATTTATAAATAAAAAAAATAATTAAATCATTTGTGACATTACTTTCATGATCCAGGGTTCCTGTTTAAAAGAATGTTCCAAAGCCAGCTAAACGTGTGTTTAAATAATTTTAATCGACATAATTTTCGTCGCCATTTGTGTAATTATTATTTCACAGAGTAATTACGCCTAGTTCCAGCTTTACGGCTGGAAAAATATTAAGCTTGACAGGCAGCTGTCACCACGGCTGGATCCAGTGACGGGTGCCATGTTAATCCGAGGGTAATTAAATCTTTTTCCTTTTTTTAAGTAAGCTAACTAAAAGTCGTGTTCAAAATTAATTATTTGTACTAGATTAACGCATGATTAAACGACTTATTTTTTTAAATTACGTCATAACATAACCAAAAATGAAAAATACTTCAAAACTTATAATGTACTTTTTAAAAAAACACATTATTGTTGTGAATTTGCAATTTCAGAACGAAGTTCTGTGAATTATCGAACAAATTTTTATTAATCAATTAGAAAAGACATACAGAAAAATCAGATTAACGAAAAAATATTTTAACTGCAGATCGACAATTTCCTGACTTGGATATAAGCTAGTGTCACCAGGTTTGAAGCGAACAAACAACTTTCGGTGTGCCTTTTCGGTAGTCGTTTCTCCGCCGAAAAGAACTTTGCGATCGCGAAATGACTCAGCGGCTTTCCGCCCTTTCTCGATGTGGTACCGGTTAATGTGGCGTATAGGCGTATGGTTTTAGGTGTGGATTCTAATTTCCTAACTGTGTTTGACTTATGTCGCATGTTGAATTAGAATTTCTGTGCCTCGCCCTTGCTCACCGCTGCGCGTTGATTGGTCGCTATACGATCTGGAGGCTCGAAATCCATCCTGTTATATGTTGATGTGTAAAGTCCACCTTTGGAAGTAACGGAGACTAGGGGATCGACAGTTGGAAAAAATGTCAAGTCCATTCTTGTATCTAACACTATAGTTGTGTATACAGGGTTATTTGGAAAACATCAATAAACTCGCAGGATTATATTCCTGCCTTGATTATAAGTTGAAAATGTTCAAGCTATCATGACCTAATATCAATAGTTATGGAGATATGCGACATCAAAGTTTGCATTTTTTTTCAATATCTGATTTATACTTTGTAAAACGTTGGACTATCATTACAGTAACTCATATGGATTACGAAAAATCCATTCGTTTCAATACAATTTAAATAAAATGATAAAAACACTGAAAAAATTCCAATTGGAATGTTTTCCAATTGGGACTCGAAGGTTTTTATTTTTTTATTTGACTTGTGTTAAAGGAAATGAATTTTTCATATTTCAAATAAGTTACTGTAATGATAGTCCAACGTTTTGCAAAAAATAAGTCAGAAATATTGAAAAAAAAATGCAAACTTTCATGTCGCATATCTCCTTAACTATTGATATTAAGTCATAATAGCTACAACATTTTCGACTCATAATTGGGGCAGGAATATAGTCCTGTGAGGTTATTAATGTTTTCCAAATAACCCTGCATAATACTAACAACTATCCCAATAATAATAATTTCATTGTCTGTCTGTCCGTAACTTCCTGTATCGTCCGTAAATTCTTTTATAAAAACTTTTTTCTTCTTTTTTTCTTTGTGCGCAACTTCGATGCGTTACAGCTAGTCTAAATATAATAATTTCGTTGTCTGTCCACAACTTCGTGTAATGTCTGTAATTTAGTTCGAATTTACGGATACAAAAAGTGATTAAACGGCCGTAGACGGGGCTTGAATCCCGGGCCGGCAAACCCGGACCGGTCGCAACTTGACAATGTTGCTACTGCCGAGTATCGTCAATCGTCAAAAATACCGTACGTATAGAACTTAGCAAAGATGCGAAACATTTTATTATTATTCGTGATGGCGTCGCCATGTACACTTCATGAATCTTCTTGTATATTTTTGGGTGTTCTATCTCTTTCCAAATTATAGTAAAATCTTCTGTAATGTAATCATCATAATAAAGACATATCTTAAGGCGGGGACAGTGAATGGGTTTGTTCGGGCGGCCGTGCCACTAACAAGCAGCACGGTCCTGCTTTTTAGTTGAAAAAAATGCCAACCTGGAGATGATTGGCTCTTAGAACGGTCCTGGGTAAGCGATGGGTACCATTCACTGTAAAATCTTCTAGATTGTCCGAAAATGTTGATTGATATCTAGAGGATATGTCTCTGAAGTCTGGGGTTTCATTACGCGATGAAAAGGTTTAAAGTACAATTATTTCGTCGGATTGTCCATTTTGGGCGTCAGAGGGTTGAGGGTCGGCGGCGCGCTGTCGCTGAAGAGTTTCCTGGAACTTTGCACTTATTGGCGTTATTGCTGACAGGTGTCAGGAACAAATGCCACCGATCGGTGACAGCTCCATCAACCCGCGCGGAAGCCTCCCGGGATAAACATCCCCGGATATGGACGGGCTTGCATTGTCTGCCCGGAAAAATAAAAACGTTTTTCGTGTACATATTGATTACTGAATCACCACCAAAAGTCCTGCGAATATCTAGCATCGTTTTCTGCACAAAGTGTGGTTCATACTCTAGTATTTGTTTGTTTCGTTAGTATTTATTCACAGATTTTAATTTTATTTTGTTCAATATTTCTTTATTTTCATTTGACAAGATTCGTTTGCAAAGGGTAAATATTTTTGAAATCATATTGTATTTATACCGAGGTGAGATGTGAACCCTCACCATCTATGTCATACAAAGATGACAAGTTGCCCACAAAGCAATGAAAGGGGTTATACACAAGGCATGCACAACATGCTTGCGATAAACCGCAATTTTAAGGTAAACATGGCTAAATTCCATTACCGAAAAACCGGTAAATATAATTCTAAATACCGGTAGTCTGGATAAATTAAATTTTTAATTTTTTATGTATGTTTTCCGAGAAACGGTTCTCGACGTTTTGTTGAAGTCGTATTCAACGTCATCAGGGGAACGACCCGTACCCGCGGAGGTGTAGGGCGGACTGATTACCGTTTCCGGCGCCGTAATCTTCGTTCGGGGAGATTCGTATAAAATATCCGTAACCATTTACAGTTTAATATGTCTAACTTAACTCTTTTTTGTGTAGTTAGTAGAAACAAGGGAAGTGAAAAGTGGTTAATTTGTTTATTTTTAAATATTAACAGGTATAAGAAAATGATGTATATATTATTCATATATATCTATATATTATATATACTATATATATATAAAACATGTTAGAGTGTATATAGTTGGTAATTTACATAATAACTAATATCCTAACATATCTCACATAGAAATAATTTTGAAGTAGTGCATAATAATAATATAAGCATGCTAAAAAAAACTAACCCATAAAAAACAAGTTTTTATTTTACTCCCTTTCTTTGTAAATTAAGTTTACCATCATGCAATAATTGACTGACTGAAAATGAAACGTGTCTAGACAAATATCTATGTCAAAAATCTCTAAAAATATCTCTTTATTATTTGATTTCTTCCCAAAAAACCGAAGTGTGCTGTCATCTATGAACCAATTGTCATAAATTTTCGAAATTCGTAGTGAAGTACCTATTATACTTACCGACGGAGTAATTCAAATTTTAAATATTCCGTGACGTTATCGGGCCGCCGGCGCCGTTGGTAGTAAAAACTTTTGTAATGATTCCAATTTGAAAAAACCATTAAAATTTCTAAAAATCCAAAATTATCCTATAATTATTATTATTTATTAACGAAAATTTGACAGATCTTTTTGATCTTCGCCACGAGTCTGCTTGCTTGTTTCAGCTCGATTGGATCACAGGAAAAGGGTTAAAAATCGATCCAAAGTTTTTCCGTCAAAAAACAAGCAAGCAGACGCCACGAGTTAAAATAAAGAAATAATAAAAGACATCAATTGTAACAGTAGTAAGTCTTCTTTTTCTTCTTCATCAGCCTTCGTCTTTCCACTGCTGGATACAGGCCTTTTCCTTATTTTTACATTCTTCCCTGTTGTTGGCTAATTGTAGCCATTTCTTCCCCCAATATCATCGGCCCATCTCTTTTGAGGTCTTCCGATGCCTCTTTTATTTTCCCAAGGTCTCCATTTCAGAACTCTGGGAGGCATTCTTGTAGTATCCTGCCACAGTAGTAAGTAGAACATAATAAAGTATTTAAAAAAAGAATATCGGTCCAACATTTGAGATCAAACTGTCACCGCGGTGCAATCAGCCTCCGCTCGAGAGATTACATTTATTTACGAGATCCGCCGGCAGTGAAGGAATAAAAATTTCAGCTGGCGTGGCGCGCATCAATACGCCGCACGCCCCGTTTTCACATTTCGCAAACATATTTTCAATAAATCGGGCCAGTGTTGCAGTGACAGGCAGAGTGGCCGGCGCAGGACAACGTGCAGAATTGAAATGACGCGTTTTGTATTATTGGCTTTATTTCTCCCCGGACGCGAGCGCGCGGCTGAATATTTTTTCAAAGCTCTCTGCTTTATACAAGTTTCGCCTTGATGTTTAATCGAGGAATCGATCAGAATTCTACTGAGCATATCGTACTTGTGTGTCGTAAAAGCAAAGGCAGCAATATCCAAAATAATTTTAATGCAGTCGTCGATGTAACTAATTTATAATGTACTGGATTCGAGATTTTATAGGGAACATGATTTTAGAAGACACGATAGATACATAAAATCTACAACTAACTTACTAATTTGAAATCTAATTAGTAATCCTCGATGACTGCATTTAAAACATTTAAATTTTTTTTTAGATATTTATGCCTTTGTTTTAATACCCCGTATTTGTATTTGTTTGTATTAATTTATATTTGTATTCATGTTTGTATTCATTATCATTATCATTCACATTTGTATTTGTTTTATGTTATTTTCAATTTGTTATTTTCTTTTGTCCTTAATGATCCCCAGAGATCATGACGTGGTTGGTGTAGACTCTGTGCGCACTCTTGCTTTCGCTTCATCCGCGGAGTAGCAGAAAATTGTTTTAGCATTAAAATAATGTCAATCTGGATGGCAAAAGTGTAGGGCCGATATGGAACCTTTTCCTCGTAGAACGGCCCTGGGTCAGTGGTCGGTCCCACTTCGCGTCATTTGACGCAGTACTGCTTTCCGCTAACCCATACTTTCATGATTTGAGGCAAACATAAATTTGTAAACAATGGTGTATACATTTTGCGTCAGTGGCGCCATCAGTCTTTAAACACGGGTACATAGCGTATAGCTCTCGTAAGTTAATAATAATCATATAACTCGACCCCCCCCCCTCTCCTCCTACCCCTCGCCGTACCTAAACAGTCGAAATCCAGCTGTCACAGTAAAAAGGTGCCGAAATCTTCGTTGTATGCAAACTTCCGTAAATGTCAGTCGAAGATATAATATACACCATGTCGTGCCTTCATAATTCGAGGAAGTGCTTCGGATTAGTGTAGGTATGGTGAATGCAGTAACAAGGAGGAGATCACGGCGATAAGTTTAGACATCCGTCTTGTATTTCCTCCTCTCCTCCTCATTTGGAAATACAGTCCATTATTTTTTGTACCCCTACCCCCTTTAGCTACCCCCGTACCTTTAATCCCGTCTTACGTCCAATCATCCCCCATGCGTGGCGAATTGCGTCACGCACAGTTCCAAAATTAAATATTTCGTCATTTATTACATTTTAAGATATATATATGTCAAGGAAGGAACGTTGTAGGATGATGATAGAACGATGAACGGTGATATTAGGATTATTAATTTTTAGTAAACAACTGTTACAGTGAAAGTGGGTAGTTCAGACGTTGTGCACATGTAGTTTGTCATTACCGTATTGTTACCGCGCCAAACAAACCAACGCTCCACCGCACTATCAAGTACTAATAGACCCCGCCCGCCCGTGTACTAATAGTCCCCGCACCCGTAACTGGCCTCTGTAACACAAACTTGACTTCGGTATGGTATTGAAAGGCAATACTTAACCGACACTTCAACACATACCCATCACATCAGCCCTGATGATGGACCCTGCAATGGGATCCGAAACGTCAGCCAGAGAGGTCACATATCACACCAAAGACCGTAAAAATTCTGATGTACCAGACATACGTCAAGAGTATAATAGGATATTTGATACCCTTCTGGGGAACCGGAAACAAAACTAACCTAAACAGACTCCAACGACAGCAAAACAAAATACTAAAAATGGTCTATGTTCTGAAATACCGGACACCAACTGAAACTGTATACCGTATAACACAACAATTAAACATCGAAAGCATTACAAAAATCGAAACACTTAAAATCATTCACAGACTAGCAATTGGCGAAATACAAGACGAAGACATTAAATTACACAAAATACACGAAAAACATCAAAACAACACTAGAATGGCTCAAAACTATCACATAACACACGCCAAAACAAAAACAGGACAATCCCGACTAATTTGCAATGGATTTAAACTATACAATGACCTGCCAAAACAGACCAAACAACTGACCACTGACAAATTCAAAACAGATGTGACAAAAATGCTAAAACTCGGCCAACTATAAAAAAATGACTTTGTATCTAAATTATATTATTATTATTTCTTATTTTGAATTATGTAAAAATGTTACCCATAAACCTTTTAGGTTTCCATTATATTTTAAATAAAAAAATATACATATATACACGGAAGAATATCCCAGAAAACTGTACACAGAAGATATTTTATTTCGTTTTTTTAATGTATATGCTTAGGAAAAAGTCATGCTTCTTGTTCTCACTGCACGCCCCCGGTAGTGATAACTTTAACTCAACGTGTGTGCATTACAAAGATAATTTAAATTTAAATTAAAATAATTTCTAAACCACTCTCGCTTAAGAATTTACTAAATGAATCTTTAACTTCTTGCCAATTTTTAAATTTGTGTTACTGGCTGGACTATATAAATATTTATCACGTGGACGTACATGACAAATACGTATGGATTGAAACACAATAATATTTATTTGAATTTTACATAAATATTAACGCGCGAATATTTTGAAAACGTCATCCGATAAAAGGAAAAGTTCGCAATTTAATGACAGGAAATATCGACAGGTGTTCGAGTATCGCTGTTCCGATTTCCATTTTCAAATCGCTGTCACCTTTATCCGCGGGAGAGGGGAAATCGAGAACGATATGAAAGTTCTGAAGTTAAAGTATTAACGTCAACAGGATTCGTAGATTTTAATATTCTTTTTAATATTTGTTTGCTGCGTAATTTCTTTCCCACAGAATATATTTATTCAGCAGGTGAATCGGTAAAACTGCGCTGGAAAATACGCGTTAGAATATTTCGAAACATTTTTATCAACTCAATTTAACATTATGTTTTATTCTCAATTTTTTGGGCGCGATACCAGATGCCTTCAAAACATTTATGAAATTAAAATGTCTTAACACGCCAGTGACTTGCCATTTTAGCTACTACTGTAATAGACTGTGGTGCCAAATTATAACGTAAGTACATATATAATGCTGTATTTTTGCTTAATTAATATTAATCAAATAAAAAATATTTAGTTACAAATCACTTTATTAACATACATATACAATGACAACTACTTTCGGTTGGATCCAACAATTTTTAGGACAGTATAATATAAAATAGGCCAAATATAGACACATACACAAGGTTAAAAAATTAAATAGGGAGAGAGATAGCATACCAGACAGGGACAGCGCATCAGCTCAAATAGAGATCGAAAGATAGAAATTACATGGGGAGAAAGGGAACAACTTAAAATAGGACTATGGATACATATATTTGATTATGTATTTAAAATGTTATTATTATTATAAATTTATTTATTTGTCTCTATTGCTTCTATTACATTGTTATTGTCATCTATATAATATATATATATATTATATATATATAAGAGTAATATATATATATATATATAATATATATCTATATATATATATATATATATCATATATATATAATAGAAACCCGTGTTTCCCTACCCGCCAAGTTTTCTCCACAACTAGTCCACCGGTGGTTATAGTGGTGGATAGCCCTCGGTGTCACATCGAAAATATGCGAGTTTGGTGGGGGTGGCTGTGCGTGGGTAGGAGTGGGTGACGAAAATGTGCTTTCTAGCACATTGTTTTGTTATGGGAAGGCCGCAAATGCTTCAGATTGTTTCAAAATAGGCGCGCAGACTGTGTTGGTGAGTCTAGAAGGTTCCGGAAAAACCTGCTCTAGAAAGTTCTGGAAGGAGAAGGTTCTAGAACATTCCCGAAAGTTCTATAAGGTTTTAAACTGAGTGGCGGAATGTGTCGGTGTGTCTAAAAGGTTCCTGTACATTAGATAAATTTCTTGAAAGTTCTGGAAGGAGAAGTTTCGCGAAAGTTCTATGACGATCCAAACAGTGTAATAAAAATCTACACGTGCGAAGCCGCGCGGGCACAGCTAGTTTTTATGTAAAACTTAATGGTCTGAATTAACTAAATGTTCAGAAAATTCTGAAAAACCTGTAATTGTTTTATGTATATCCTTTTCGTGAATAGTAGTCTGAGAAACATATTCTATCCTGGGAAGTTCAAAGCGCATCTAAAATGGAGGCACCAGTGGTGTATCTAATGAGGTTGCTTCATTTAGTTCCATAAGTTTCCAAGTTTCACCAGTTTTCCAGGTTGAAAAGGTCGTTTCTGGAGAATGCGCTTCATCTAGATGAAGATTTTGATAACCAGGTGTGTTGCGCGTACTGTAATGTCATAATTTCTATTAGTGCTGAAATTTAAAAACGCCTATTGGTTATCCTTCTAATAATTAACACTACGAGTAGAACCAACAATGATTTTTAGGTAGCAGCCAATTTTTTAATATTATTTCTTTAATTTTTTATTTATTTATTTATTTGTTTATTTACATTTGTTAATACAAGTTACTAATAACTGCCACACTGGGTAAAAACCTGTTCTGTGGCAGTTATTCTCATATGATATTTATGTAATATTAACAAATGACGATTAAAGAAAATATAAGCATAAGAATGAAAGTAGATCAATAATAATAAAGTAAATCATAGGAATGCCTAAAAATAAAAGAAAAGAAAATATACATACAAAATTATGATAAGAATTTAAGTAGTTACAAAAATAAATTTTATATTAAAGTATACTTTAAATTATATAAATCAGTTTTTGCCAATTCAGAGGTCAAGGTCGGATCACTTCTTCAGCATACCTTCTACCTGATATTTTTATAAACTTAGTAATATGATGTTTAAAAGGTTTGTGTAGAGTTATTTCTTTAGTTTCATTAGGTAACTTGTTAAAAACAAGCGGGGCAGTGAAATTAAATTGTCTTTGCCCAAAAGACGTTTTCCTTTTAGGTACCTCGAAATTAATTGTATTTGCCAGCCTTGTAACTCGTGTTTGTTGTGTACGATTAAAATTTACCTTGTCCTTGTGGAATTTTATAAGTATGGTTTTAAGGTATAATTGTCTCGGGTCAAGAATGTTAAATATTCCAAACAAATGGCTAGTAATTTAAATTCAGATCAATGGCTTGAAATCAAGATAACTAAAGATCTTAATATAATACCTGAACACCATGACAAAACAATGTAGAACATGGCAATACAGATTTATTCCAAACTTTATGAATATTCTCGTTACATTACCAATGTAATCAATATTACTAATGTAATCAATATTACTAATGAATGTGCTGCCATCTTTGAGCATAATTTGTCACGAATTCTCAGTGTATTTATAGAACAGACATTTATAGAATCTTTCATAAGACACTTGTGATGATAAATGACGCAACTATTGCACACAAAAATGGCCTTTACCGCCATCTATGGAAATTTTAGTTCCTAAGCTATCTACGAACCAGAAAAAGGCTTCTAGTGCCGTTTGTAGTTAGGACATTGAAAGTAATATACAATACTAACTTACTTACCATCACGCCGCTTCCCAGTGGGGGTAGGCAGAGAGGATAGAGCGCCACACTCTTCTGTCCTGACATAAAACTCTCGCCTCATCCTCATTCATATATCTTCGAATGCAAGATCTACGGTTGTTGAGATTTCTAACGGGACCATCTTCAGTATCTGGTTTATCTGGTCATGCCACATCTTCTGTGGTCGCCCTCTCTTTCTGGCGCCGTCAAAACTTGCATTATATATCTTTCTTATCAAATCATCTGAGCGACCCTTTTCTAATTCTATGAATTATGCTATGATCAGCTTTACATTCATTCCTAATATCTTCATTCTTTACTCTATCATAAATGGATTTGTCACACATGTGTCTGAGGGATCTCATCTCCACTGCATTGAGTCTACTTTCGTTCCTCTTCTGCCAGTTCCAGGCATACATTGATGTCGGTACTAGAACTCCATTATGTCCCGCTATTTTTGCCTCGGTAGACATATTTCTATTAGAAATTATTGCATTCAAAGCACCGCTTTCCCTATTCCCCGCTGTCACTCTCCTCTCGATATCTTCCTCAACATTCCCTCTTCTATCGAACATACTTCCTAAGTACACAAACTCATCTATAGTACTTGTTCCAAACAAACATTGCTTACTAGTATTTCACACAAAGTCTTACTTTCCTCCTTCTCGAATACCATCAATTTTGACTTATTTACATTATAATAAGGTCACTTTCTTTGCATACATCATGCGTCCTGCTTACTAGACTCTGTTAGTCTTGTTCGCTATTTGCCATTAATACTGCAACAACTGCGTACAGTAAACAGCATAATAAATAGTGGATAAGACAAAAGCCTTACTTTATAAGGACATATATGAAGGTCTTCATAGGTCCGACTCGTTCTGAGAGAGGATCCTTCTCTACAATGGCAAAAGCTAAGGAGTTAGAAGTTCCACGGACAAATCCCTCTTATTCTAACAAAGCTGGTTAGTAGTCGCTGGAGCAAATACCTAAACGCCCACCGAAGTACTTTATAAGCCTTGTACATAGCAAATAAAGCTAAAATGATTATAACACCCATAAAAAAAAGTAACCCATAAAAACCAAGTTTTTATTATACTCCCTTTAATTATAATTAAAACATATAACATAACACTAAACTTGCAGTAATTTAATATATTTCTAAAATGTCAGATGTTTTGAGCTTTGATAAGACACTTCATGCTTTGAAGATTAAATTCTAAAAATATTTGTCAGTCAATTTAGATTTTCGACATTCGTAGTGTACCTACCGTAAGTACCTACCTATTATGTATACCGACGGAGTAATTCAAATTTAAAAAATATTCCGCGACGTTATCGGGCTGCCGTTGCTAATCAAACTTTTCTAATGATTCCAATTTGAAAAACCAATAAAATTTCTAAAAATCCGAATTTATATTATAATTATTTTTTTTTTTAACGAAAATTTGATAGATCTTCTTGATCGTCGTCACGAGTCTACTTGCCAAGTTTCAGCTCGGTTGGATCACGGGAAAAGGGTGAAAAATCGATCCAAAGTTTTTGTTGACGGCAAGCCGGCAAGCAAGCAAACAAGCAGACGCCACGAGTAAAAAAGTGCCGTTTATGGGACATTGATAGAATTTTTAATATTGGTAGAGTGTAGACATTGCAGGGGCGTGCAGCGGGAACAATAAGCATGACTTTTTCCTAAGCATATATTTTGAAAATAAACCGAAATAAATATCTAGTAATATTCAAATCACAATAATTAACATATTATTCTGATTTTAATATTTCATTATATTTTGCCAGGTAAATATTTAATTTCGATATATTTTTTCCCAAATATACGGTTAAATAAAAGTCACGCTTCTTGTTCCCACTGCACGCGCCTGAGATATTGTCACGTGACGTGAATGCGAAAGGAATCAATGAAAACGCTGGAAATCAATTAGCGATTTATTAATTGCTGATTAATTGAGTATTTAATGTACAAAGCCACTTAACACTATTAAACTAAACGCTATTCTTTAAATTACACTATTTCGTAATTTATCACTCCTAAATAGACAGTGTATTATCGCTTTAACACCTTATTCAATATATTCACGAACATTCCATCCAGTTTTCGCACGTATTATTCGCTTCGGTTTATTTCGATTATCCTTTTCTTTGTTTCGATTTTAAACGCGCTCAACAACAACTACTCGATATTCGAGTATGCGGGTACGTTGTACTTTCTGACTTTTTCTAGTGTCTAGGAAATGACTCTAGTGGCTTCTAGATTCTTATAGATGTTTCTCGAATGTTTGATCGTTGGATAGTGTCGTGACCAGTAACAGGAGTGCGTAATTCTTTTTAGCCTCGTTACAATATTGTTAATATGTTGGGGTTAGAATTTGTATATTTGTATGGCGGATCGCGTCCTGAGAAATCATCCCGATTATGCTAGAATAAACTAATAATTATTATTTTTATTAAGTGCACAATTGGTAAGTTAAACGAAAAAAAATGTATTTTATATTAATAAAAAAACTTATTATTTAAAAAAATAATTTCTATTTCAACTTTGTACTATACACACAATATTTGAGTTATTTATTATTAAATTTCAAATTATTTATTTAGCTGCTAACGGGATTCGAAACAGGGATCTACTCCTATCCGGGGACGGCGCGTTAACCAATTACCCTATAGCGGCCTCGTACATTTCCGTGAATATATCGACCTTATCTAATCCCGGTAGTGCCAAATATTTTTCCGTTGATTAAATTTTTCTGTATGTCTTTCTAATTGATTAATAAATTTGGTTTTAAATTTCACAGAACTTTGTTCTGAAAAGATTGCAACTTCACAAAAAGAATGTGTTCTTGAATATTATTAAAGTTATTAGTTATTAAAATATAATTTCTATCTAAGCTTTGTACCATACACAAAATATTTGAGTTATTTATTAATACGATGGTTTCGAGAGGAGCGATCTTTTTCATCACCAGGTATATTTAAAATTAAAATATTCCATCACGAATTAACTGCCAAATTATTCAATGATGATAATTGATAGACAGTGGTTTTACACAAAGTGTTTTCTTTTTATTAATATTGTCATGGGACGTGTCCATGGGAGACAAATGAAACACTAACAATTATTTTAATTTTAATTTAATACGAATTTAATCAGAGCACTATTCTTTAGTCCACACTCAATTTAATTCGCAAAAATTTTCGTTAATCACTCGTCTTTGGAATACTAAGTACTTCTCTTAATTTATTGTTTATCTAGCTGTAGATTTAAAGTAACTTTTAGTCATATTTTATCAATTTGTGCACACTTAACATATAGATATATGTCATCGCGGACATTTTTATACAACTTTTTGAGTTCTACAACTTCTCAGGAAAAAATATTTAAATATCTCTTACCGTTAAGGCAGCGTTCATAAAAAACGCATCGCTCGACCATTTTTTCGTCGACTTTAGTTGTAAAATAGGTCACCACACAAAAGCTCTTTTACTTTAACGAGATAATATATAACCTATGTCCACCCTGAAAGTCTTTTCTAAATATTGGTGAAAGAATTTTCGAAATAGCACAAGTAATTTCGGAGAATACCTCATACATCCAAACTGAAAAACTTTATCTCTTTATATGTTAGAACAGATAACTCGCCGTTTTTACAGGCAATGTCGCTTTCTCGATATTTCCAGAGTTTATGAGAAAAAGCCGATTCCAGATTTGTGTGGACCATCCTAAAACCTTCTAGAATCTTTCAATTTTAGTGTAAAATGTGTAGACGGCTGTTAAGGGGTTACGTGTAGTCAGGATTTTTAAAAAATCGAATTTTTTTTTCGTATTTTCTTAAAGCAAAATGTTTCGAAAATATTTTGTGAAAATATCAACTCGATCCGGTTATTAGTTTTAAAGATATCCAACGATAATTGTAGGGCCCTCCGCTGCCGCCCGTACTGATACGCGGACGCTACTAGAGCCGGCCGGGCTGACAAACGGCGCGACTCCCTCGGAACGCGGTTTTTACCTGTTTAATTCTAAGAATAATTAACGAAATTTCTTTTATACTTCTACTTTTAGACATAAGACCCTTTAGGCTAACAGAGATTTGATTTAGTGTTAGTACTTCAGTGGCAGTGAAACCCAGCAGTCGATAGGTAGTTGTGCTTGTATTATAATCATTTTCAAAAATTTATAATGAGACTTCATGAAGGTATGTAAGGAATATTAATGGTTGCCAATGCATAGGATTACATTATGGACCTAATGCACACCGGTATGCTGAAAAACTCGATATAGAGCGCATAAAGATTGCTGACCAACGTGCAAATCAGGTCACTCGAGAAGGCAAAATGAGACGTAGATAAAAAAAATTCGACATCTTGGAGGCTTAAACATCGGCAGAAGATATATATGATATGATATGTACCAGAAATAGACGACTCTACGTAAGTAATTTTTTAAATTGTATTTGTATTAATTATTTATGCATAAAACATTAAACACGTTTTTCTCAAAATAACGTTTTCAAAAACGGTGTCCACGATATTTTAAAAACTACTCGACAGATTTAAATGAAATTTAAACATCTTATTTAAGGCATTAAAAACTTGTGCTTAATCGAAGGATTTTTTTTTTTGACTTAAACTTTTTTTTTATAAATAATAAATGAGTGATTTTTTCCCTCAAAATTCATAATTAAGCTTTCAAAGACCGCCATTTTGCTAAATTTGAAAAAAAATAAAAAAGCTTAGATTAAGCACAAGATTAACTATTGAACTACTAATTTCTTTTCGTTTCATTAAAATTAAATAAACCACTAAGAAGCACTGATGGACACCGCGAGGCTTGCAAAACAGGGGTCAAGAAACGAGATTCTATCGTGGTCCAGTATTAATAATTTTATTTGAAATTTTCGGTATAGTTACTTAAAATATAGTGTAAAACGTTGGTATTATGAATTGAATCAAAACATTAAACAACCGTTCAAAAAAAAATTTTTAAAATGTCTATTTTTTGCGCCTCTGACTACACGTAACCCCTTAAATCATTGATTACATGTTACTCTTTTTGATTCAAAGTTATTTTGCTGTTATCACAGATATTTTGTTTAAAAAAAATACAAAATATGAATGAAAAGCGAAAAAGAGGCAGTGTACTATCCTTGACATGTTTCATAAAAATGTTGTAAATACACTTGGGCCTCGTATAACACGGTTTTAAATAACACTATTATATATAACACGGATGAGTAAATTGGCATATTTTTTGTACAACACTCTTTTTATAACACGGTTTCAGAAAAATAAATGAATTAAATAATGTTTGATTTGTAGATTGCGTCCATGACAGAACATACCATGAGTCATGATGATCTCACTCAGCATGTTGAGACTTGTCAATTTCGTTTCAATTAATCGAAACTTTGAATGAAACTACCACAATTAATGACTCGGAAAGCAGTTGCAGCGAGGTAGCTACATGTTTCACATTAAAAACTACAAATGAGGGCTTGGAATTGGCTATTAAATTAGAAAAAAAAAATATTGAAAAGGTTTCTATAATGGAAAGAAGTTCGAAATTCAAGAGGGAATTATAACAGATTTTGGAACCTTATAAGGAAATACGTAATGGTTTATATGCTAAAAGCAGATAATCGCTTATTACCGATTTTTTGAAGGCTAAAACCACAAGAAATTCAGAGCCCTCCTCCGATGATGAAAACTCACAACCGAGTCGAAAAAGAGTAAAAATTAAGAATTATTCTAAGTGATAGCAATGATGAATGAATGCTATATTATATTTATTTATTATGGCTTTTTACAACAATAAACTTAATATGAACATATTAATAAAGAAGAAAAAAGAGAAGACTATTCAAAAAAAGAATAATAAAGAACACTATACAAATATCCATATATAAAATACATGATTACGATTAAAATAAATTATATTATATGTGTTATTAAAGTTTTTTTTTTCAATAAATATGTAAATTTTTATATTTTTTATTAAAAAATACATATTCATATAAACTATTTCGATTTTTTTGGAACGCAAACCCTAATTTTGTATGGACTGCAAACCTTGTATAACACGGATTTGTATTACACGAGGTTTTTGTGGAACCATATAACCGTGTTATACGAGGCCCGAGTGTACTGCGTTTATCGCAACCATCGAGTGCTATCCTCATTTTGCGAAAATATACGTCTTACCGTCTGGGCGCGGGGGTTACCCGCCCGCAGCGGGAACTTATGAGTTTTCTCTGTATTGTTGGCTCGCACCGCGCGGAGAGATGCAACGTACGCCGTATTAATTTAATATGTGGCGTTATTAAGGGGCGCGCGACGGCGAAGAGTCTCGGGGACTTCATCTGCATGAGTTCCTTACATATTTCACGGCGTTGGAAACTTTTTATTCCGGTTCTTAAAAAACTTACACAGAAATTTTCTAACAATACTCCGCTTTTGAGGGGTGATTTTGTGTCGGTTTTTTTTAACGATGTAACATTTTTTTTTCAATTTTCATTTTTTTCTGTATTTTATAATAATCTGTAATAATAATAATTTGTGATTTACCGATGTGGTAAATGTGGCAGATAGACACTAGCCATATCTCCTCTTATGAAATTAACCACCAACGATTTTGCGGATTCGCATAGTGTGCCATATCGTGTAAGGGTGTATCATAACACGGGAGAGTAATATTTGTATAATAATTTGTTTACACTGTAATAAAGTTTGTTTTAATCTACAAGCGATTAAAGAGTGACAAAAGCATGGTTGACTAAATCGTGGTGAGCGACAGTTCGTCTCGGCCGCGGGCCGGGCCGCCGGTTTGCTCGCGCTCCGGTGTTGCCAGGTTGTGACGTCCGGCACAGTAAAGCGCAGGCGCGATTAGACACTTGGATACAGCTACCGATGTTCGAAAAACGAAGTTTTATCCCAATTCTCAACCATCCTTGTTATCAAAAAATGATACGATGTACAATTGGGGCATCAAAACATTTCTTTAATTGTTCATAATTATACTGGGTGTTACCTATTAGTCATACAGCAAAAAAAAATCACTTTTACTCCACCCTAATAAACATCTTAGATCCCAATCCTTTCCTCGAAACAATCGTAGTTTTGGAGAGAGGATTGTGATCTTATCGTTTATTGAAAAATTAATCAAACAAATACGTCATTTTCGTTACTATTTTGTCAGTATGCATCCCAGACCACCAAAATCTATAGATCTGCACTAGCGGATATTTCTTGATTCGCGTTTTGCTCCAATACGTTTGATTTAAATAAAACACAAATTACTTTGTTTTCACCACTATATTAGATTAAAAAATCTACATGTTTCGAGAACAATGTTCTCTTCATCAGGATTATTGTGTACTAATATGTAATATGTAGTACACAATAATCCTGATGAAGAGAACATTGTTCTCGAAACATGTAGATTTTTTAATCTAATATAGTGGTGAAAACAAAGTAATTTGTGTTTTATTTTAATAATAATGTCACCACAAAGTTCAAGCCTTCATACAGAAGAAGAAAAAATATTCTTCGAACAGTTAATACGTTTGATTTGTTAATAAAAATTTCTACGAGCTAATAAATTTTGAAACAATTATGAAAAGATGAAACTAAAATGTCTTGGTAAGTAAGTCGTGCTTCAGTACAAAATGATGTTTTTAAAATAAAAAAAATAAAAATTTAAACAATGTTTATTAAAAAAAACACGTTTTTTACTAAGAGATTTTATTATGCAACTGAATTATAAATGTATCTTAAATATATCAAAGGGGGGGACATACTGTGCCCCAGTCCGCTCACCTAAATAAGGGATTTAGTTACAATTTTATACTCTCCGGTACGCATATATTTCAAATATCCTGTTTTAGAAATTCGCATGTTCAAAAAGCAACAAATCTCGCATGTTCGAATATAAAAATATTTTCTTTCATGTTCGCGCAGGAGAGTAAATAGCTTCTTTGTGATTTAAGTACCTGCACGGTAACTATATACAAATAAATATATATTTTAAGATTGTGAATTTTTTCAATTTAAAATATTTAAATGTTGCTGGTATTGTACCGAATTGAGACATCGCAGCCTAATAAAGACAACGAAAGGTTCTCATGGCAAGGTAGGAAATATATTGAGGAAAAACTTCCGACTCTAAAATTATTACTTAGGCTTTTCGCCAATTTATCCCCAAAAATAATACTTTAGAATGTCCATCTGAAACATCCTATTCAATAGCTGGTCTCATTACGTTTTAAAAATTAGTTTAATTTCAAATTAGAATAATTTTTTCAATGTTAACAGTGAAATTATTCTCTTTTAATAATGTACCTACGCTGAATTATTTTTTTTAATACATTTTTAGGTTTTGTAAATATTTCAATTTAATTAAAATTAAAACTAATAAGGGCCGGTCGCATCAATTCGGTTCATATTAATATTTCATTTAAAGCATAGATTTTTGCGATCCCCACCAATCAAACAACCCGTTTATGTAAAAATCTATGCTTTAAACGAACTTTTACTTTAATTCAACTTGATATAATCCATAACTATATCGCATACGTCATTGGTATTAATCAACAAGCAAAATATATAATTCTTCATGAAACAACGTCCGTTACTAAAGCTACCAGATGGTACAAATAATAATGAAATAGGTATTATATAATAATGAGTTGTTAGAAGGAAAAAAGCATATAATTCTCTATTTAATGATGTCCATCGCAAACGTAATCACGCTATGCTAATCTAGAAACCGGTGTTCTCACAGCCTTAACTGGCGGCTGAAGTATATAATAAAAGTACGTCATTTTTGACGGGTTATAGCTAGTTATTTATTAATTCGCCTTATTGTTACTACGTTTTCGCCTATTCGGGGCAATCATTTAAGTAAGCTTCACCCAATCCTATTTCATCCGCAACTGCTTGCATATTACAAGCATGCAAGAAAACATATGACATTATAATTACATACTAGCGAAAAGCTATTTTGCGTATAATAGCTGCTTTGCGGTCTACAGTGGGAACCGCGCGCCTGCGCGACTGGCTTGCGAAGCAGAAATTGGCATTTTTTATTGATTAAAGTTTCCTCGAAATATTGACCCAAAAAATAGAGATGGGTTGGCTTTAATATAAAGCGTATAACAGGTATTCTACCGAATAAATGTGTCGAAAATGTCCTAGCAGCATTGTGCTAACATCAATAGTTACGAAGAATTTCAAGTATTTCATTTTTTCAACACTTCTGACTTTTCTTCTGGAAAACACTAGGCTGTCATTAAAGTAACTTTAATCGAATATTTAAAATTCATTCGCTATTGTATAATTAAAATAAAATGGTTTTGTCTATGTGAAATATGTCAGAATACAAGTTATTTAGCACAATTTAATTCGTATAATATTGTACATTCAAATAGTTTCTGTTTAATAATTTGTTTAATTCTAATTGAGCTTACATCAAATAAAAATAGAAAATTAGAAGTTAAAATAACTTAAAATATGTACAAAGGTGATGTATTAAAGAAGTGTCATTTTATAAACTCATTATTTTATGTTGTGACGAGGTGGAAAGCAAAAGGAATAGCGCGCTGTTTGAATCCTTTGCCACAACACTATCGAAGGATCGAGAATGGCAGCAATCTAAAAAATTCGGGAAACGTCTGGAACAACCTAGAAGCGACGGAGACCTTTTCGTAAACACTAGAAAGGAAGAGAATAATTTTAGAGGTTGTTGACGTAATTGTCTGCATTAGTCTTGTCTGGTGCGAAACTGTCAGTTGCCGGGATTAATATATTAAAATACCTAAACCTCAAACAAATCCGGGTAATAAAATTAGTTATATTATAAAATATGCATAGATGCATATCTGTGTAGGTATATATAAATGTAATTCTAAACATTATATTACATTATTTTCAAAATTCATGTATTTTTTTAATTTTTCATATTTTCTATCGATGCGAATATTATTTTCAACATTGTTAGAATTTTTTCTAAAACTACGCATTGTTGTAATCTGTTTTGATCTTCATCATTTAATAAAATCGCCAAGCAAAAATAATAACAAACAAAGCCGAATATCAACCGAAACAAAGTTTAAAGCGAACCGTTACAAAATCGACTCGCGCAGCCCGCAGTACATTCAGCATCACCGCGGATTTTGTTGTATTACAAAATAATAATTCACGTTCCCGAAAAGGTAAATCACTGAAATGAAATTCCGCTTTCTTGTTGATTTATGGCGCACAAAAACGTTAATCGAAAATTAATTTCGCCGCACACACAAGTCGCGCACAAATCCCGCCAAAGGATTAGCGAGAGGGGAAAAAACGTATCCGCGTTGGCAACACACACGGGCGCGTTCTGCTCCACACACACACGCCGCCGGCGCATTTCTCTATCCCATTTTTCATTTTCAATTTCCGAACGGTTTCGGCGGCTTTCTTTTGCGCGGCGCGGCGCAGGAGCTCGCGGGCGGCGCTCATTTACCATTTTCCCGAACGTACCCCGCGCTGAGAGCTTTTGACGCAGACAAAATATTACATATTACACTCCTGGTCGTACTCCGGCGAGACAATATGACGCGGAATCATATTGGGACAATATTTCCCACAGCGGCACTTTACCCGGGACGCTGGCGCGGCTACATTTCTCATGTTCTCGGGAGATCCACCCGGGATTGCCTGTATGCATTACGGCGGGAGCTGCTTGCGGGACGCACTGTATGGACGTACGGAATTTATTTATATTATATTTATTCAGATAGGGGCCATTTGTCGCCGCCGACGTGCTGTTTGGAAGATTTCTGTCGCTGTGTGCTCGAATGTTAAAAACATGAAAGCGGGGTCCCACAGCCACACGCGGGCCATGTGTTGTGTTTGATAATAAATTTGATAAAGGCGAGAAAAATAATGTCGATTAACATATAACCACTTCCCTAAAAATTAATAATTTGAACCCTTATTTATATCAAAAGAATGATCCATTTTGAAAAGATGATTAGAAAATTGGAATAATTACTGCTACTTAAACACGTTCAGTGTTCCTTAATCAACTTAAAAATAATTATAATCATTAAAATTCAATTTATTTAGACCAGATTTTTTTATCATCCTTAACCTTATTATTATTTTTCTTATTTTTAAAAAATAGAAATGCGAACACGGAATAGGCGTCACATCAATATTCTTACTATTTTCAAACAAAGCTAAACGCTTGTGCTATGAAAATAGGACTGACTTGCTGGTCAGGAGTGAGGTTCGAAACCGCGACCCTTAGATCACGAGGCGAGAGTCCTAACCACAAGACCGACAAGCTTATGATATGTAATTTTAAATTAAAAATATATAAAAATGAGGTTTTATTTTATTTATTAATGATACACGCCTTGAAATAGGCTTTACATAATGTGAAACATAAAGTAAGAAATTTAAGAATAAATTAAATACTATGTTTTAAACCACTTTATTGCTATATCTTCACCTTCATATATTACCATCTTCAGGACAATTACAATATAGACGGTTTCAGTCTATATTGTAATTGTCCTGAGAAGATTAAGTCCAACCGAAACTAGTTGACAAATATATAGCAATAAAGTGGTTTAAAACATAATATTTAATTTATTCTTAAATTTCTTATAGTGTCAATCCACAAAGTGTTTTCTTGCTGTGAAAAATTGAAACATAAAGTATTCGAATAGCATAGCTATCTAAGTACACAAGCAGGAAATTACCAAAAAATTAAATAATATTAACAATATAAATGCTATAAGTACATATGAAGAGTATAATATACTAGTAAAGTAAATAATGATATAAGAATACACGAGTATATAAGAGAAAACAAGAAGGATAGATGACTATATAAAGGATAATATTTATGATACATTAAGATTAATTACCACAAAAATAATGGAGGCATCGTTGCTACACGAATTCGAAGAAGAAATGGAATCAATTCCACCAGTCAAGAGATCAATTCCAATAATCTAGAGTTACCCATCTGAGGAAGGCTGGGGTACGGTACTCTTCCGGGGAGATTTAAATTAAATATGTATTAATTTAACAAAATTTATTGCAACGTTCTCTCTCTTGTATCATGAGAGGAACCTTGATGCTGCGGGATTCAATGAAACACGTTGGTTTCGTCTTGATATTTATTAGGTTTACAAAATGTTCCCGCGACAATAATTCGTTGTAATAAGGCGGTGGCGGTGGCTGCGTGGTAAGAAAAGCCCGCAAAATGGCGCCTCGCCTTGTAAAATTCGCTCTCTCTTTCTTCCATGCCGTCTGTCACTCTCGTTCATCGAACAGACGCAGTTAAATTACACTTATAAATATTTTTTCGAACCGGAAAAATATATTCTATGCAGGGTGTTTTTTGCAAATTACTTTCAAGGTGTATTTTACTAATGGTGGTGATGGAAGGTTCGCAGAGATTGTGAAACACGCGGACCCGTTGCAAATGTACGCCGCGCCGTGGGTGAAATATTAGCAGTAACTGCCATAAATTTAGGTCCAAAGGCGATTCCCGAGAGCGCGTCGCTCTCAGCGCGGGCATAATTCCCTATCAAACCTGTCGAACGGCCATCCCGGATCCAGTGCGGCATCAGGACACCGAGAGCAGCTTATGAATTTTTAAAAAAATCGAGTTGGTTTCTCGATTTGATGGTAGTTGACATTAAAATGGACTTTCCTTTGACTTAAAGGAAAAATGTTAATAATATAGAGGTCATTACCTGCTGAGAAATCTATGTATACTATTTCACGGGAAGAACTACAGATGTTTCTTCCTCCCTGGGTTTCAATCCGTGGGATTGGTTTGCAGCAAAGCACATCTCCTTCTCCATTCTGCTCGGTCTCCGGCGGTCCTCTTCAGCTCTGTGTAGGAGGCACAATTCATATCTTGGCACACTCTCTCAAGATATTCACGGCGAGGGCGCCCTCTGGCAATCTTTCCCTCTACCGTTCCCTCCAGTATATTTTTGAGCAGATTTTCATGGCGTAAAATATTCCCTATCCATTTTGCACGCCTTTTCGAGATGGTATTCATCATGTGCCTAGTTTCATCGATCCTGCTGAGAAACTCTTCATTCGTAATGTTTCTAGCATACTCTTATATATTAACTTCTTTAAAAAGAGCAAAATAATTTTGTGGTGACATTAATATAATTGATAAAAATGAACTTTGTTTTCAACACTATTGTATTGAAAATATCAACACGTTTCAGAGCCCATATTTTTGTTCATTTTTATTCATTTTATTAATTATACTCCCTTTAAATATATGAAAGGTTTAAATTTGGGACATATGCGTATACAACTTTCAAAAATTTATGGATGTTTTTACGATGGAATTGGTGAGCGTTGCATTGTGTAGAGTGATTACTTAATCCAGTTCACAGGTTGTAAGGTCTGAGCCGTCGTATAAAAGACTTCCATCGATGGTTCATTATATATTGATAGTTCATTAAGTATAATTTGTTAAAAAAATTATTATGGTTATCAGTAATTAAAATTTGTTAAGTGTTTAATTTATTTTATTTGTTGTGTTAAATTTTTTAAAAATATGTATAAAAAAATACAATACTAACTCCCTATGCCAAATTTATAAAATTAAAGTCGACGAGAACTATCAGAAGAAATCATGACGAGTAATGTTATTAGACAGAAAGACAGTCTAAGCCCTTTCCTGTTAAACCTCATAATGGACGAAATCATAGAAGAGGTAGCTAGTTTAGGACTGGGACACAAAACGGGCAACAAAATGTTAATGTAATATGTTACGTAGATGACGCTGCGATAATAGAAGAGTCTGAAAATGACTTGCAGAGAATGCTGTACAAATTCTACAATGCATCAGTAAGGCTTAATATGTCAATACCAATCAGCAAACTAAAAGTCTAACAATATCAAAACAACCAACAAGATGTAAGCTGAGTATTGATAATGAGTCTGTGGAATAATTCATGAACTTCAGATATTTAGGTATAGAATAGATAAGTGTAGAAATCTGTAACCATAGCGATCTGTATACCAAAGTCCGAGATAAAGTTAATAGAGCATCCACCGTATCAGGGTGTCTCAAGAATTTAATCTGGAAAAACAAAAATATGCATATTGAAAGTAAAGTCAAAATATATAAGACATGAGTGTGACCTATTATATATATCAAAATATATAGACATACGCTGTAGAGATGCGGACTGACACTTTCTACACCAAAGGACTCCTCAGAACATGTCAGAAATGTAGACATAAGGAAAACTTGCAAAATAGAGGACATAGCACGATGGCATAGGTCCAGAAGCAGATTTTGGAGGGATCACATAGCCAGAATTGACAGTGACAGATTTCCTTCTGGACCACGCTTCCCGAAAAGACCACCGAAAAAATGGAGGGATAGCTGCACCTCGTCATCCCAGGAGGCATAGTTATCTATATCACAGATCTAAAACAATCCACTAATTGTGTTCTCAGAACATACATGTAAAAAATATTGTTAATTTTTTTTGTTGAATTATTTATCTTATTAATAACAAAACCTACCTCTAAAAACTACCTCTCCTTTCCCCTGTTGCGCGATGTCCGGGGGGAAGAACCGCGTTTGTCACGTTAGATTAATTAAATATAATTGGCGCAGAAAACATTATTTTCAACAATTCAATTAGAACCGGACATACGAAGGTTTTCGTGCAGCAGACATCTGTAGCCACGGGGAAATAGCCGGAGCCGCCCCTGCGCATTCCCCACCCCGCGCAGCCTCGCTGCTAGTTGCCGCCGTACATGCAACTGCACTTCCTACGGTACTAAACCATTTCACGCAACATCCAGCGCTAGGTTAAAGGGCGCATCGGCCGGATGCTGAGTATCCATCACCGTACATCGCCGGCACGTGTACTCAACCCGTAGAAGGTTATTTCTTTATTTTATCGCTTTTAGCAACGGAGTATAAAATTGTACAGAGTTGAACTGTACCCCTTCTTTAGGTCAGGGGACTGGGGCACAGTGGAAGTATGTTCCTTGTCCTTTCCTATCCATTCCTGATTCTCCTTCTACCTTTAATTCTTTGACATTATAGTTTGTTCGTAACTGGAAACATTCACATTTTTTTTGTATAATTGAAGTTATTGTTGCTATGTGTTAATACATAACATGCTAACTCTGTGAAAACTCGTAAGATGGTCTCTGTACTATTTAATAATCATGTTTAATCTGATTTTTATATGTTCTATTAGTTTCTCATGAATAAATAAAATTAAAAACTAACCCATAAAAACATTTTTTATTATTATTTTCATTTTTGTTCTTTCTTTCTTTCTCATTTGAATTGTTTCCAATTTGATATTCTATCAACACATTCCTCTTGCTTTAAGTTCATGTGGAATATCTATTCCATGTATATTATTATCCTTAAAACTTATACAATATTGAAAACGTAATAATTGGTATAGGGGTGCACGGCGTCGGCGAAACCGTCTGATCGGACCCATGGCTCGAGTAAGACTAGTTGAAACAGGTTTTCCGCCTTCTCCACGCGTCGGGCTCCTTTCTCATTTGTACTTCTTCCAATTTTAAAAAACCGTTAAAATTTCGAAAAATTCAAAATTATACTATAATTAAATTTTTTTAAACGAAAAATTGTTAAATCATTTTTATCGTCGCCACGAGTCTTCCTGCAAAGGTTTTTCGATCCAAAGGTTTTTCGGCAGACAAGCAGACTCTACGAGTTAAAAGAAAGGGAGTAAAAATAAAATAAAATATTTAAGACGTAAAATCCCGTCAAAGTCTTTATACTTGTATATTTAAATCACATAGTAAGCATATTTTTTAAAAAAGACATTGTTTTTTTTAATTTTTTTATATTTCGTTCCAATTCGAGTATCTTCAAATAGTGTGAGTAACGTGAATTAAAACATCATTTTGTAATAAAGCGCAACTTTTTACTGACATTATAATTTTTAAAAGTATTCAGTTTGACCTTTTCATAAACGAGAAACGTGTGTGGAGCTATTTTTTATACGATGGCTCAGAGCTCACAACCTGTATGAGCTGGCTTAAGTAATCACTCTACACAACACAACGTTCATCAATTGCGTCGTAGGAAAATCCACACGTTATAAAATTTTTGAAAGTTCTTTATATGTTGAAATCTGAGAATATTTCGTTTATGTGAATGGACTATGTTAGAGACATCTGTAGTCTTTTCTCATAATAGTATACATAGATGCCGCATCTAGATACTGGCTGCGTAACTTGAGTGACTGGTATAAGTTGAGTTGAGTAGCTTGTTGGTCTTTTGATTAGGACACCGGCCTCGTGATCCAAAGGTTGCGGGTTCGAACCTCACTCCAGACTAACAAGTTAGTCCTATTTTCATAGCACAAACGTTTACCTTAGTTTGAAAATAGTAAGAATATTGATGTGACACGTATTCCGTGTTCACATCTCTATTTAAAAAAAAAAAGTGTAACTCGACTGAGTTCCGTGCGGCGGTAAATAGAGTCGTGATTGCCAGAATGATCGCCGACCTTCGATAGGGGATGGAACCATAAGAAGAAGAAGAAGATTCAAATGAAATTGTTTTATTCATAGACCCTTCGGGTATCTCATATATTTTTTATAAATAAAAAAAATATGGCGTGAACGTAGAAACTTGACTTGTTATTGACTATATTATTTACTGAATTTATTAACCAAATATGGTACGATAGATTGCGCGGGTACGATTAATTACGAAGCAAGAATGGGTGCAAGAAGTGAAGTGCGACGCTCAGCGTTACGGCCCGCTGATGGCGCTAGCTACGTCTGCTGTGTCACCATGCGTACTGTGGTCTGTCGGCGCATAGAAAGTCATGGCGATAATATTTAAGGAGACTGGTAATTTGAAATATTGTCATTGGACGATTTTATGATTACTATATCGTATATGCAGATGATGAAGTGCTAGTAACCGTGTAGCAGTGAAGCTGATCTGCAGCGCCTAATGAATAGGATGTCCGATGTACGCATGGATAGTGAACTTGAGGGATGAAAGAGTTACAAGTGCGATGTAAAGGTAACGAATGAATGTTTATTCTTAAGTAGACGAGTATTTGTTAAGTATTTTTAATTCACTATGGATGGCAAGACTGAGAAACAACGTAAATGGTGCCCTAAATTATATTATTACCTACTACGGATTTTTCATTTTTATCCCACATTTTGTTACAGTATGTTTAAAGTGTTAAGAGTTATGTTGGATATTAGATACGCTCGTGGAAATAAAGTACTATATTTGTAAGAATGTTTCTAGAAGTACGGCATCCAATTTCAAATAACTAGTTGTAGACACTTTTCGTAAAGGATGTTGTTTTTATCACTGTTCAAAGATTTTGTAGTAGTCGTTTGTACAGTCACGGTCTAATAAAACTGAAATACTTGTCCAACTATTATTTTTTTATGGGAATATTATAGGGTGACCTTTGTAGCCCAGTGGGCATGACACTGGCTACTGTGAGTTGCGACTTCGATTACCAGTAATATCAAAATAAATGTATGTGATCTATTCAAGCCTGGATGATTTTATAATGTGCTTCAGCACTTGGGTTTCATGGCTTGCTTTAGTGCCGTAGGGGTAAGCAGAGAAGAAAAGCTACACTTTTCTGTTTTGCCACGTTAAATTTTTAACATCTCATCCATTTTTGTTCATTGTTGTTGTTAAAGTATCTAACTGGGCTATCATTCAATGTCTTGCCTTACTTGTGATGAGAACAGAGATTATCCGCCAGGTCTCACCCTGCTTTAGAAACGGTATTATAAGTTATAAGCCAATACTTAGCCATAACACCAACACTCACAACAACACATCAGCTCTGATGATGGATCCTGCAATGAGATCGGAAACTTCGGCCAGAAAGGCCGTACAAATACGGCATAATATCCCAGAAGACACAAACCAGGAGGAACAGAGATCATCCGCAGGGTCTTTTTCGAATGATTTCCCTTTTTTTGAATCTTTTTCCGTTTAACACCCGCCACATATATTTTTTTACATTTCATCTAAAATCGATCGTAATTTGTCCATTTGTCACTCAACAGGAAAACAGATCATACGCCAGCTCTATTGCGGATGATCTCTTTTCCTACTGCTTTGAACACTCGTCTCATGTATTTACATCTTATCTACAATCGCTCGTAATTTTTTTATTCGCCACTCTATCACATCGTATCCCTCTAAGACAACAGGAATAGAGATCATCTGTCAGGCCGTTTGCGGATGAGGTGTAACGAAATCTAACAAGATATCGAAGAATGGTCGAATGAAAATAATACTAAAACAAAAAATAATGTCTTAGCTTATTTTATTTGTTTATCGACGGCCATATGGACTTGTACACTATTAATTCTTATATATAACATTGTACACTTTGTCTTTTTTGACGTTTAAAATAGGTCCCTATAGACATATTCATAGTCACTTTACGCATACATCTTGTCTATTTTGTTATCATAAGAATAAGGGGGTAGGGTTGCTTAATATATTAAGCTAAGGAAAATATTGACAAAAATAAATTAAATACTGTGCCGGTTAAAAAAATGTGTTTTTTAATTAAAAATATAAGATATATTAAAAAAAATACATGGTTATTGTAAAGAGGCAATTTCAGAATGAAGTTCTGTGAATTTCAAACAAATTTTAATTAATAAATTAGAAAAGACATAAAGAAAAATCAAATTCATCAAAAAATATAATAACTGCTACCGAGATTCGAATTGATAATTTTCTATTAAAATAATGCTATTTCTTTATTGTTGCGTACAAAAAAAGTTTTTTTTTTGTGCAAATGAGATCAGTTTGAAAATATTTTTTTAAGTTAAAGCTTACACCTTAGATAGTGTTATTATTAAGATGCACGCAAAATTTGAACGAAATTGGCTGAGAAATTTCGTCTGGAAAAAGCAAATGAACAATAAAATTCGTATAAAAATTCACTTACAGCGATATCTTTCAATTGATATAACTCGGCAAATTTATTGAATTCTTGAATTATTGACGACTCGAATAATTTTTAGAACCTTAGAGTTAAAACATAAGATTTTTTGAGTATGTCAAGGTGGTGAAACCCCTTCATTTGTTCACAGGGTGCTTGGATAATTTAATAATACTGCCTTATGTTCGGCGGTATTATTAAATTATCCAAGTCTTTAGGAGTTACAGAAGCACTTTAAGACGGAGCCTCTAAGGAAAATATGAGAGTGAATACATAAAACTTAATGTGTGTATGTGAGTATTACGTGAATGTATGCAAGGGTGTGAGTTTGTACGGTTAAGCGTCTCTCGCACAGAATCCAAGTCCCCCCGTACTGAATGCAGCTAAAGCCATCGTTTTCCGATAAAGATGTCATAAATATCACATTAGTGTCAACTCCCTCTTTCTCTTACTGTTTATGTTAACCAGCTGCCGTCTCCCTCGCACTCGCGAGTCTACGCTGCTCGCTCCAGGGCCAGGGATCCAGAACCATCAGGGGAAGACTTTTTGAAATGTGTTATTCTTTACATCCGCTAGATAGAGCTAGGACTTTCGGTCCATATTTATAAACGAAATATTTCAACTATTGTTAACTTAGTGAATGTTCAACATTAACCAACAACTTTAACCTCTGGCCATCCCTGATAACCATGAAGCATAGAAAAAGAGCACCATACTCTTATATACTGGCGAATTACGCTTGCTTCGATCATATTCATACTTCTTCTCATGCAACTCCTCGAGTTTTGAAGCTTTCAACAAGGTCATCCCTATTTATCTAACCTAATCTAACCTATCCTAACCCTGCATTATATTCACTTCTAATTTGTTCATTCCTCACTTTTAAAATTTTTCCACACTTGAGCCTAATCGGCCGCATTCAGTTGTTTGATTCGATTCCAGGCTGTGACGATAAAATAAAGAACGAACGATTTGTTGGTAAATATGGAGTATTTTCTTCCGGATTCCTTTTCCAAAGTGTAAAATGTGTGAACCATACGATAGTTTTTACATTTTTTTGTGTATGAGGATAACATGAGACTCTACCCAGTCCTGAGACAAATTATTGTTTTACCATTTTTAACTACTAATATCGAATTATTTGTGGAATTCATACCATAATACAGAAAACCACCAAACTAGACCACTCACATACACAGTGGTAAGGAATGCCACATAAGCAATCGAGGCACGAGCAAGACACGCGCGCGGACTGCAGTTCATTGCACCACCAGCATTTCTGATGATTTCTTCACACGCACATAGCCGCACTCCAGGAGACTCCTTTGTTCGTAAATTATATAAAAGGTATATAAAAAATTATATAAAAGGCCCACGATCTAGGTGGGCATGCCAGTCTGTCACCTACCTCCGGCGATGGCCGGGGGCTATGGCCCTTAGAGTATCTATCATTGAGCTTTTCCGTCGCATGACGGTGGTGACCCGAAAAAGCAATGGCTCCTAACCATATACAAACCCCCAAAGATTAATGGATGCACGCGTGCGCAACGTAAAATTTTACCCTAAATGCGTCGAAAGAAGTAAACCTTCAAAAACTTTTTTGTCCAATTGCTGCCTTGGTTATTATCGGCTGATACATTGGGGAAGCACACGTTCTAGTTACGCGTTGATTGAGTTATTTTGGAAATAATTAATTGAATTATTAATTAAATAATAAAGTAATACACGACTTGGTATACATCACTAAATTTTTTTTTATTCACCTCTACAAGTTTCGGGAACAAAGTTCCCTTCCTCAGGAGGATACAATGTACATTAAAAATTATTACATGATCAATATATAGTTATGTAGTTGGAGGAGAGTAGGCGGAGTAAATAGAAAGGGGTAGAGGAGGGGTGTTGTTAGGGAATAATTGAGGGATTGTCAATTTAGTTTTTTATTAATTTATAATTGGAAAAATGTTAAGTATGGGGTTGTTTAGGAATTGAATTTGACTGTTTATTATATTATTATTGAGGTTAATATTTTTTCTCATTTCTAAAATTTCAAAACTATCTAATTGTCTATTATTTTTGTTATTTTGTAAAATTTAAAAACCTAAATTGATTTCGATAGTATGGTCATGTTCCAGCAAATGGTTTGCAAATTCCGAGTATCCATTGCTATTTAAACATCTTAAATGTTCCTTAATTTTTCTTTCTATACTTCCCTTTGTTTTGCCCATGTAAAAGGCTGTACAAATTGAATTAATATTAATTCCATGTTTAAAGCATGTCGAGCATGTGCACCGCTGGCCCTGTGCACGAAACATGTAGCGCCAAAGTAGCGGAGAGGGAGCCTCCACTCCTGGCGGCCCGGTCGAGTGCCAGGGATGAGGCTGCATTGTCTGTCATCCCTTCTGCGTCTTATTTTACAAGGTTTAAACCCTTAGTCATCACATGTGTCTGGCGACGACGTTAAGTAATGCTGAAACGCTCTGTGCACCTTGTCGTAAAGGGTTTGGTTTACTACTTTCGAATCGCAACTCTAAATCATTTTTAAAGGGTCAGTATGTAGGTAATGGAGGAGAATATTTTTCTTTCGTATTGAACGTTTTTATTTTCTTTTTATTTGTTTCCAAAGCGATAGAGCATGATCGTTTCTATTTTAATTTAATCTCAAAAAAGAAAAGAATTACGTCATTGGCTGGGAATTCTTATAACAATAATAAACAAACATAATAATTTGGTTGTCTATCCATCCGACCGTGCGTCCATCTGTCTGTCTGTTTGTCCCCGTAACTTTGTGTAACGTCCGTAATTTCGTTCGAATTCACGGCCAATACCTCGGGCCACCAAACGCGAACCAGCCGTGCAACGTACGTTGCTACGGCCGCCTCTACGTGGAGCGCCACAAAGATGCTGTAAATATATACAAGGGCTTAGCAAAGACGTGAACCATTGTTCGTCATTTTTGACGGGTTGCAGCTGGTAAAACAACCAAGCCTCACTTTATAAGTCATTAAAGATTCAGATTAAAAGCCTCTTATTATTATTATTATTATTATTACAAGTACAAATACAAGAAAATTAAAAGGATTTTTATATACTTAACATTTTTATTATTTTTATTTTACTCTTCAACAGGCCAAGAGGCCCAATTAAAGAAGCGAAATACATCACAAAACACCCAGGTTTAAGTAAATCACATAGATTAATTGTGACCTCACCGGGTATCGAACCCGAAACCCTCGGTGTGAGAAGCCAGTGTCGTACCCACTGGGCTACGAGAGACGCCAGAATATACATAAAACATTAAACATATTTAAGAATAAATAAACATAAAACATATTTAAGATAAATGAACAATTCAAAATTAACCATATAAATGTAACAGTATAAAATGAACAATATATATAAACGATGATTAGTACACAAGCTAACAGTAATATGTAGGAACATTTAAAAATTTAATAATAGAGTATAAAATAAAGATAATTAATCCAATATACCAGATAAATAAGATAAGAGGATAAAATAAATAAAAAAAATATGTATAAAAAATAAAATCAAAACATATGTAAAAGGGAAATAAACAAAAATTAAGACACTTTAAAATAAACTTTAAAATAAAATAAACACTTTTAAAGATAAGGGTTTGCGTACATAGATTAAAAGCTTATTAAAGATTCGGTTTAAAAGCCTATTAAAGAGGGGTATTAAAGTGGTTACCACTCTGATTAATATATTGAAGATTAGGGTTTCAAAAGAAAGATTTAAAGTCTTATAAAGGCTGGAATTGAAAGGATTTTTAAGTCTCTGATTTAATGAACTATACACAAGTGAAAAACCTATTAGACTGGCATTGAAAATCTATAAAGAACTTGTATTAAAACTCATTTAAAGACTGGAATAAGTTAAACATCAGAGTTGATTGCAAAGACTGAAAGTCTAATTAGTCCTGGAATTGAAAACATTTTAAAGACTCTCATTTGATTAATAGAAGTCTGCTAAAGGCTGGTATTGAGATACATTTAAAGATTCTGATTAAAATCTTATTAAAAGATCAGAGTTGAATGCAATGATTAAAAGCCTATTAAAGACTTAAATTCATAGTCTTTTAATGACTCAAACTAAGAACTTATGAAAGGTTAGGGTTTAATTAAAAACATTGAAAGCCTTTCAAAGACTTGGAATGAAAGTTTTTTAAAGACTTAGATTAGACACAGATTCTTCTTCTTCTTCATCAGCCTTCTTCCCTCCACTGCTGGATGTAGGCCTCCTCCATTTTCCTCCGCTCCTCTCTATTTCTCCCCCTTCACATCCAGGTTCTTCCTGCTTGCTGGACTATGTCATCAGACCATCTTTTGGGAGGCCTTCCGACGCTTCAAAGAGTCAAAATAAAGGCTATTTAAAGTTAAAGAGGTTTTATTAAAAGTTTCATTCCAACGTCTCTCTTATCTCTCCCCACGCAAAATATTTTGGTACGTCTATCTTGTTTAGGTTTATAACAAATAAATTGAAAAATATAAATTAAAGTAATAATATATATTGATGAAAATGTAATAAAAATCAAATCTTTCTCTGAATTGTTCCCCTTTTACTAGTGTACGTACACTTTATAGTTCTTCCCTTTTTACTATTTAGTCTTATAACCGTACAACGATACCCCCACGCAGCGGGTCTCAAGTGTGCTCAACACAAAAATATAATCGTTAAATATAATGTCAGGTCTGTTTTTGTCTGTTAACTTTATTTGTTTTCCAAAAACTTGGTAACACACGGTCCTGCGAGGCGTGACGTTATAGGAAATGATAGCCGAGAGATTCAGAACTGCCGAGAAAATAAGATTATCTATCGAAACGTTAAATCCAATATGATATTGCGTCATTTTATTAAAAAGTTCCACAAAAACTATATTACATATTTCTCATACGTGTATGCTACCACCTCTGCATATAATATGTTGTCACGCATCGTGGTATTTTAAAACAAATAAAATACTTATTCACCAAATATCACTGGACACTAACATTACTGGAGTACTATTATGGAATACACACTAATTGTCTCTCGAGAATCTTTTACATGTCTGAAACATTTTATATTCGTCTTCTAGAATATTCGCCCATTATATGCACTAGCACTATATTCATCACACATCATTTAAGCACACTGATTTGTACTAGAACACTTCTAGCACGTCGGTAGGTACGTACTCTCGAATATTATCGCTAATCGTCTAGGTTTGCTCGGATTCAATCAACTGTCGCTTTATCTGTGGCTCTCATTAAACGTCAAAACAAACTATACTGTGCAGAGATTTCGCAAATGTTCTGGCATGATTCTATGCTTTCAACTAAGTTCTTTCTAAACTATTGAAGACTGTTCAGATATCTTTATGTGCCGTTCTTCTCGATTCTATTCATAATCTCGAAAATATTTCTCTGATTGGAAAAAATATTATTTAATCTTTTTCTTCTTCCCTAAGCTCATGCAAAGCAGTTGTGGTCGCTGATAACGATGAAAACATAGGCTAAGCTATCCGGCGCCATCTGTTAGGGTCTGCAACATTACTGACGGTTTTCTGAAGTGAGTCATTGCTTGCAATATTCACCAGACCCAAAATATTATATACAGAAAAATAAAAGTTCTGTGTATACAGATCTATTTTCCCGAAAAAGTCAAAAACATTTCCCGCCTTTTACGCGAAATTAAATTAATGTATAGAATAAAAGTTAAAATTAACATATTAGAAAAATGCGGAATATGTTAAATAACTTGGGAAGAATGGCAGAAAATATATTGACCAAACCGCAAGAAATCTTGACACTATATAACGAGAATTTCTCGGAATTCGCTAATCACATAATCGAAATAAATCAGTTTTTTGATAGTTATAAACTTAAACTCCTGCACTCGGTGCCGTATAAAGGAATAGTTATAAACAACTTGGACACTTTTAGAAACTTTTTTGTACTTTCTCCACCATAAGACAGTACTCCTAAGCTCTCATGGCCCCAAGTAATCATCCTCAGTATGCGGGTATTTTCGGAAATCTTGGCCGCTTACGGAGCAAATCCTAGCATTTTCAGTGCGTTAGACCACCTCCATATGATCGTGAAATGTAAGGGTGCTCACAAACCTAATGCCGAGATCCTTGACATTCAGATTTTGGTCTTTCATTGTGCAGCGTATTTTTTAGAAAATAGTTTTTTGGGCCTAAGATGTAACCAAACAGAAACATTAAACATTAGTATATTTAGCCTTCCATATTCATTCACACATATTTGATATATTTGTTTGGAGAATAAGAAAATATTCCAAGGTTATATCACTTTTATGCTTTAAGTTATCGCAAATAACAGGAATCGCGAGATTAAAATTAAATTTATAATATTAATAATAAAAATAGAAAACAACAATGGACCCAGGTTAGAGCCTTGCGGGACACCAGAGAAAGTACAGAAACACTCTGATGCGAATAAAACATAGGAGACGAATTGGTTTCTATTTTGGAGGTAGTTTGCCTTTAATTTTAGTGTAGTCTAAGCTTAAACTCGAGGCGCATAGTTTACACCAGCGCTGTGGAAGTGGATTTTCTACTAAACATCGGACACTCCCTACTGTAAATAGATTTAGGTGTTCAGATTATCGAAAAGTAAATGGATGCAGTTTAGGATGGACTTTTAAAATGTTGGTGGGGTGTCTGCAAGAATATAAACATCGATGTTAGGGTTAGAATAATACATGCAAAACACATTCTTGTAAAAAATAACCAACATTACTAGGATGCTGATTTATTCTAAAGAACTCCGAGATTCTTACACGAGGTATAACATACAAATTTTAAGTCAGAAAAAAAAGAGAATCAATTGCTCCGCTGAGTACTTTGTGTAGTGATTCAAAATCAGATATTCTCCGTCGGGATTTCAGTTGGTGCTTTTTAAAAACGGAAAGATAATATTAAGTTTTGTGTAAATAAAAATAAACGTATTTTATGTTAAAATGTCTATTTTATACTTCTTTTTGTCGTGATAATAAACATCAGAAACGATACCAATTTTTTACATTATTTTATTGTTCAACTTACATTTTTTTCTACACAAATGATATATCAAAGACGATTCTCCGAGAAGTGTATTGTGGTTCTCAAGCAGGATTTCTTTTTGTATACTTGTAATGGCTTCTTTGTATTGTGTCACTGTATCAAGAAATGGTAGGCTATTCAAATTTACTCTTCAGTTATTTTACTCCAAAAAAATATTTTTATTTATCTGATCACAAGAAACAGAGTATAAGGAAGGGGGATCCGAAACCATTGAAAATCAAAACGACCAACTGAAAAACTCAGAAAGGTGACTCAGTGAAGAAAACAAAGAAGAAAACTCGGACTAAGATGACATGAAATTCTGTATTTAAAGCTTATAGAAAAAAGGTTATTTCATATATGCACTTATTTAATTCTTCTCCCCCAGCTTCCTGATGTAAAAATGTCATCATCGCGTTGGACCATAGAAAAGAGAAATATTGTTCAAGTGTTTTTTTTTTTTTTTTAATAAGGGTTTACAAATTTTACATACAAATTAAACAGAATCACAATTTGATAAATTAGAAATTTTGGAAATAAGAAAGAGTGTAAATAGTAAATTGAATGTTATAAATAATCAGATCCTTTTTGCAAATAGTCATCTTTTAAATTTATTTTCATGTTAAGTAGGTACTTTATATTATCATTTTCCATATATAACTTTTTAATATTTTATCTATACTTTGATTTTTAAATTTTATTTTTGTTATCCTGATGAAGAAGCCATTGGCTTCGAAACATGTTGAATTTTTTCAATAAATAAGTAGTGTTTACAAAGTTAATTTATATAAATTATGTTTATATTTTTGTCATGTACTTCTTTCTCTCTCTGACCACACCACCGACGTATACCTACGTACTAATCATTTATTTTTTATTTTTATTTCCGTGTATTAATTGCTGGAATAAAGATCTGACATCCCAAAATTGCCTTTTTCAGAATAGTATAGTTTTTCAGAATAGCATATTTCGCAAGCAATTTTATATTTTTAATTTAAACGCTGTTTTTTATTTTATTTTCGCACGATAATTTTTCATTAATTTAACAATTCTTTACATCCCTCACTTCCGGGAAGAGCATCAATCTCCAAGGAACTTTATTCCTCCAAAGAAAACTTTTTAAAAGAGCTAATCGCAGCAAATGAAGCAAATTTTCATCTCGATGACGACAGTTTGGGGCGTAGGAAATGAATAATTGGTCTTGTTACTTTAATGTTATCCGGTTTTCATTGTCATTATGGTTTTCTTAATTGGTTTAGTTTGATGGGTGGCGCTGCACGGCTTGGGAGGTTGTGGATATATACCTAAACAAATATTTTGCGTTGATAATTTTGAAGGTGTCTACTTTTACTTTTTAATTTTTTATTATTTTTATTACCAGTATTTTTTTAGCGCGATTTAAAGGGGAATTATTTTAAGAGATATTTAGAGGGTTGATTAATGTACTGCTTTGGTAAATGGCGATTGTTGTGTGAGGAAAGATTTCTACCCGACCGGGAAAATCTTTCAGTTTTCAATGTGTGATTTTGCCTTATGTTTGAATGTATTTATGGCAAAACGAGGCAGGAAAATATTATGGTTGTTGACTTATACCCCTGTCAGGTGCGATATATTGAATAATCTTTACAAGGTGAAATGGATAACAAGAGTACTTGCTTGGGTAAAGTATAACGATCACTGATTACTGTTTCTTTGTTCCGATTGTCTGGAATTACGGCTTGCTTAGGGCTGGAGTACGCTGTGGGTTTCAATCACCACAGTTAAGCAACATATTGTTTTACTTGTGACCTCATTATACGTACAATAAATTCAGTGTAATAGGCTATGAGTATTATTCATTATATGTTAGTACCACGTGCCCATTTTGTTTACCACATATCACGCGAACATTCTAAGGACACCAGAAGATTCCGTAGGTAGCGTGTGAATTTTTCCTTCACACTACTAAATATGTTTTTATATTTTTTATTTATTTATTATATTTATTTATACAGTAGATACATAATAATGTTTTTTATAATAAATTAATTCTATGTTATAATATTTTAAAGACATTATACTCCTCATAATATGAGCCAAAAGCTTGAGCTTATGGGTGGAGTATTTACAAGCCAAATTAAAGTAGAAAAACAGCAACCATTTAGATGTAGTAATTTTTATTTTATAAAAACCATTTGCGACATGTGGGCAATGTTACGATACATCGTTGTGCAAAATTAAAGATTTGACTTCTTTCTTAAACTGTTCGTTTTTTGGAATGTTTCTTTCTTGTAATTTGTTTTGCGACAACAATGTATTGTACCAGAAACACAAAGTTATTTGTGACTACCGTACGAGAAAAGTGGATTGCTCCAAAAATGGATAATAAATGTTAATCAATTAATAAATGAGACTTACAGAAAAGGTCGATATATTCACGGAAATATACAAAGCCGCTATACGTAATTGGAGAACGCGCCTACCCCGGAAAGGAGGAGATCCGTGGTTCGAATCCCGGTAGCAGCCAAATATTTTTTCGTGGAATTGATTTTTCTGTATGTCTTTCTAATTGATTAATTAATTTGATGTATTGTACCATTTAAATCCCAAGTATGTATAATGATATTGTGCCATGGTGGTCTTATGTCTATTACTTATACAGTCTATAATATCTTCAACCGTTTTATCTCACTTGACGTTCAACATAGATATGTAAGTGATGGTAGAGCAAGAAAAAAATATACGAATCCACTTCTTTGATGTTTTTTCATACTGGCAGAAACCCAACGTTATGTCATGTATGTCATGAATGGTTTCACTGGATATAGCTACCTATATGTAGTTTATGGATAAAGTACTGTCGATGATATCACTTGGTGTGCCATTCTATAAATTTTTATCACAGTATTACGAAATTTCATCTCAGATCCATCTCCATGAATACGGCTTTTAAATAAAATTTCTTTCACGAAATTTTATTTAAAAGCTTTAAAAAATTTTTTAGAAACTTGTCAATTTTTATGTTTGGATAAATCATCAGGAATTAAACATTTTTTTATGGAACCAATCAGTTTTATAGATAACACTAGTAGCGGAGAAAGATATATTGAGTATAATATAGATTGGGCCAAAAGTTACTTTTACAATAAAAAATTATATGACTTTTTGCAAGATAATAATTTAGTGAGTAGCGACTCGGTTCGCACCTGCGCAAACAGATCCGACCTCGGCTTATCTTCCCAGACTGTAATGTCATTAATTATCTCCATGTGTGGGTAACACACGTGCCGCCGTTGACGCTAGGGAACGTTAATTCGAGCTCCTCGTGCACAGGTCGTCTATCGACAAGACAGCAAAGAGTGTGCTCAAAAAACTGAAAATTGCTGAAGATTCGCAGCGCTCAATTTGCGCTACTCAAACAGCCGCCTGGAATAAACCTTCAAATTGAATCGGGCGGACCTCTGCTGCAACAGACTTTCTTTGCTCCTAGTCAATCAGTCTTATAGTAACACAAGCAGCGGAGATAGATATATTGATTGTAAAACAGATTGAACCAAAATTCACTTTTACAATCAAAAAATTAAATGATTTTTTTACGATATCATTTTTTAATTTATCTTTTCTACCATTTTACTTACCATATTCTACAAAATGATATATTTTTGCATTTTTATTTTAAATTTATTTAGGCCTTTTATTACACATATTTTAACCGGACTCTGATTGGCAAGTTTCGTTCAATTGACTCAACAGTTGTTCATCATGTCGTTCATGCAAGTGAAATATGTCTTTTCGAGAAAGACAAGACACTCATGGTGTTGGCCAATTAGGTACAGGAATGAATTCAAGATCTTTATCTTCAAATTCACATGCAGTAGATTGCCCCTCAATTGATTTAACGTGTTCTGCTTTGGATGAATTGGATTTCATTGTAAACTATTTCAATTAATTAATACTTTATGTTACAATCTGGCAATTACTTATTGTACTTTCTTCCTCCATAATAAAATATCTTTCAGCAGGTGATACACTGATTGCGCATTACGTTTAAAATGGGAGTACAAGATCCCCAATAATTTAAAAATGATTCATTGTAATCCGGAAATATTTATTTAATTAAAATCGTTTTTCCTCAATTCTTCGAAAAATGTATGAAATTCACCATATTCTTCTCTCTCTCGGTTAAAATCGAATGAACCCAATACCGTAAAAGTAAACAATACCTCCCAGAGCGGAAAATTTTCTTTCGAATAAATGTTTACCCATTTATTTTATCATGCTTTTGGCTTTTTTATCATACATTTTAAAATTTGAAAAAAAATACGGACACTACTTATGTTCACAGCCAATGGTTACATAAACAGTGTAAATATTTAATTTGATCGATATATTTTGATATCTTATAGATGTGTAGGGTTTTACCTTACACACACCTACAGCTACCAATCCAGGTCGCACGACACACGCGCCGAAGAGGAAGAAAGAGCGCGGACCCCAGACATCGCACCACACCTGTCACTGACAGGTCAGCGAAAGCAACACGCGCCAAAAGAGAACACACTTAACCTGGAGTATTACACCGAGCAAAAAATGCACTGCAAGCAGATACTCACACATACAAGGCGTTGGCTGGCCTACATTAGCACAAACGACTCTATTATGCTGACTAAGAGATGTTAGGTCATGCACCAGCGGCACATGCCAGCACATTACCGCCAACATTACCGCCAGCACATCGGAAGCTACACCATGACGTCACCTCTACTCGTGTATCGGAGTAACTGACCATGGACAACATTACGATAAAGCAGATCTGCATAGCTGCCGCAGGACGATCTACACATGCAGTACGACACAGTCCTAGCCTCTGGATCTCCAAGGAAGCTTCTATCTTCGATATCATCGTCATCATCAACATGGAGCCAATCATTATTCACATTGTATATTGTTGAATAATAAATAAAGCATTGAGATTACTTTCTCATTTATAACCACTGACGTTCACTTCATCCCTAAATTGGTGGACCACGACGTGGCGATCATCCCTAAATTGGTCCCACTCGACGCAAAAGGAACACACACCCTTCCGATCCCTAAAGATGTCACACAGAGACGAAGCTATTTATATGGAAAAGTAGGCATGGAAGTCTTTTTGGGCGTTTATAAGGCTTGCGAGTTGTCGTTGGCTGGCTTCAGCGAGCACTTGACACAATGCATATTCACCGATTCCACCTGTGAGTGTTTATGCACCTCGCTTGAAATTTGACATTTCCATGTAACAGGATATAGATATCTATAACGCATCTTGTTATTGTATTATTAAAAATTTTGAGTATACCCAACAATATTGCGGATATATTCTGATGCTGTTATAATTTTTCAGTTTTAATTGAGTTTTAACGAATCTAAATTGATTTTCAATCATCAATCTGATCTTCGTTAATCGTCCGTCTTACCTGTGATTCTAATTGCCTTCCATCCCCCCCCCCCACCCCGCTGGGGTCCAAGACCTCCCCCGTGACAGGCGGTGACCGCGTGGAGCTGAGCCGCAATTAATTATCCCGGTCTGATAGGATTCCCGGCAATTTCGGAAATTGACGGTATCCTCCTATCTCTAGATTGCCTCCTCTCCAATCGACGATCCAGGAAACGGCTGGTTACAGCGAAATAATCCAACCATACTTGAGATACAATATTGCACCATTATTCCTGTATTTGTTACATTATTCTTTTAGTAGACCTATTTTGAGTTTATTTTGTTATTTATTCACAAAATCTTACAAAATTATAGTATGGGTCATTTTTTTTACAAAGAAATCCTGCTTCTTTATTGCACATTTTGAAAAATTGGACGTAGTTGCGCGAAAACTATTTGTCAAATTGGACTTGAATAATTGATTTGAATTTGTTTTGATTGTTGGTTGAGTGAGATAACTAACTATATTTAAATTTATTATTATATTACGACTAACAAAGCTTGTGCTATTGCTTTTCACTCTATATTATCACATTTTTTGTTTTTGAATTTTTGTTATATTATATTTTCCTTATGCTTCTGCTTGTTAGATACTTGCTTTTTACTTTATATTATATTTATCTTTATATATTTGCATCTGTATTTTAAGTATTTTCTTTCAACTTTATGTTATTATTATTTTTACATGTTATTTTTTTTTTAAACTAAATAAAAAAAGGATCAAATTCAAAATATGGTCTGAAATGACTTTAGTGCACCAAACTAATGCTAAATATCGACACTAACGGTCTGAAAAAAAGATGCAGTCAAAAAACAAATGCTTATAATTTTTACTACCCTTAAAATCAACACACATGTACAGCAGGTCAATTTTTTTTATCATATATAAGCAAATAAATTTACAAATATGTCGGAAAATACGCCTAACATCGCCTAACTATATATATATATATATATAAAGTATTAATACTCTACACACAAAATAATACTTTCAAACAATTTTGAAACGAATACCAATGAAGAAACATCTAATAAAGTTCAAACGTCAATATCGTGGATTGTATCCTTTTTGCTTTATTACGTCCAATTATAAAGGCAAAAATATAAGTAATAATTAAGTTGAAGTGACTCGGTTTGCACATGTGCAAACAGATCCGTCCTCGGCTTATCTTCCTAGATTGTAATATGTCACCAATTGTCCCCGCATGTGGTGACTAACACACGCACCACCGTTGACAGTAGAGAGCGTTGATTCGAGCTTCTCGTGCATAGGTCATCTATTGATTAAGAGTGTGCTCAAAAAATTGAGAGTTTTGCAGCGCCCAATTTGCTCTAGTCAAACAGCCGCCTGGAACAGACCTTCAAATTGAATCGGGCGGATGTCCACTGCGTGACAACAGACTTTCCTTGTTTCATTCATTATTTTTATGCTTTATTCTGAATATTTACATGCTTCTGGAGCTTCTCTCCGGTGAAAAATAAACATGTATAGACAATTACTCTCTCATTCCACCAACCTAGTCTCTTCCCTAAGAGGATATAAAATTGTAGAAATTCTTTTTGAAACATACAAACAATATGTAAACAATAATATCGTGTATGGAAATAAATTATTCTGAATATTTAGATACCAGGGTAAAAGTTTGTTGACTTATCTATAAAGCGACAAATGTTCAAAGTAAACATTTGTTGCTCTTTAGATATGTTGAAGAGTCTGCTTGGTACCGTGTGAGATGATTACAAGCAGTAAAGGTAGACTGAAATGAAAATGCAATCTTATAGTTTTGCGCCGAAATTTATATTAAATATATTTATTAATTGTATGCGGTGGAACAGAGTGAGTAACAAAAGCCGCTGAAACGGAGTGGAAATGAGTCGCGTGGCGCATGCAGCTGGTATCTTGCAGTTATCCAGCGATGTTTTTTTGATATTCCAATACGTATGGACGTCAAAAATCTTCGCCCAGAATGCGCAAATTCTTCTGCCACTGCGTCTTTCTTGAATTCTTCCATGTAGTATGAAATATATTAATTCATATTTTTCTTCCTTCATAGCTAAATGTATCTTTTCAAGTTTTTTATTGACACGTTTTTCTTTTCGACTTTTCAAGTTGAAAGTTGACTTTATATTGCACATCGTCCACCATGTTTCAATCCCATGAATAAGTTCTGAAAGGTATAAAATCGTAAAATGCGAATTCATTGGTATAAAATAGTTACGAAATAGATTTAATATTTTGAAAATGAGAATCGATCCATCCCTTTTTGTGCCATCAGGATATTCTATTTTTGATCTTTGTGGATCCCATTTATCACAGCCAGCGCCCTAGATATTTTTATATTTTGTAATAAAAGTGCTTTTACCATTGATGAGTAAAGATGGATTGATTTTATTATAAAACTGGTGACCATCACCTACTTAGGTACAACAACTCTTCTAAATATATTATTAAAACAAACACACTAATAAAGAGAAAACAATCAAAAATGTACAGTACAAAAATACACAATAATAAACGAATAACCATAAGCACAGACAAAATGAACATAATTAGTTTTAACAAATTAAATTTTGGATTTCATTTTATGAATTTGGTAATGGATTCATTTCTATTTTATAAAAATATACTCATGAAACAAAAAAAACATAAATTTATCTTACGTCTATAAAATATACAACAAATGAAGTATTTTTGTATCTGAAAAATGATTTTTACAACAATAAGAAAATTAAACCTTGACAGATTTAAAAAATAAATCACAAATATGCTAAGACCCACACAAACGTTTGACGGCAGTTGTCTTATTATTTTTTATGTTATTTAACTATAATGACTTTTTAAAGTCTCATTTGTAAAATTTCTCAATATCATTTTAATTTAAATGTTATTTTGATAGGCTTCCATGGTCTTTTATTTCAATTTTAATTTTATGTATATTTAAATTAAAGAAAACGCATTATTATTGTGAAGTTGCAATTTTAGAACAAAGTTCTGTGAATCATTAAACATATTTTTATTAATTAATTTGAAAAGACATACAGAAAAACTAAATTAACGAAAAAATACAAAAAAGCGGTTTGCTTTAAAAATGAAATAAAATATTAATCATTAAGAAAGAGACTACATATTAAAGAGTTAAGGTTGTTATTACGCTCATCAGACATATTTAACTGTAACTGGTTGCGGATATTTTATACCAACCGCATGTTTTTCCGAGAAACGATTCTCGACGTTTCGTTGAATTCTTGAATATGCTTTTTTGAAAAGCAGCATAATTGAATACCCACAGCATTGTAAAATTAAACATATTAGATTACTCTTTTCTTTCTTTTCTATTTAACAAGACTGAGTTGATTAATAAAAAATTGTTTATGTATATTTCTTTATTTAGTACTAGCGGCCCGCCCCGGCTTCGCAGGGGTATTTAACAAAAATTTCAAAAATTATATATTTTAACAGCCTTCTTTTTGCGTCGGGGTTTACTAAAAAAAAATACATTTTACATCACTTTCGTCTATTGTCAATAATTTCCACAGCGTACGCGATATAAGGGATTTTTTGTTATTTTTTTCACACGTTGGGTTACATTATCGAAGTTTTCATAAGGATCCCTAACATTTTTGAAAATATTCTATAGCCTATGTTCATCAGGAATAATGTAGGAATCTAAATGTGAAAGAACTTTTCAAATCGGTCCAGTAGTTTCGGAGCCTATTCAATTCAAACAAACAATCAAATCTTTCCTCTTTATAATATTAGTATAGATAATATTATTTATATTTATATATTAAGTATTTTTAATCTTTATCTGATAATTAATTACAAGATAAAGAATGAAAATTAAAACGTATTTATTTATATGGTTTATTTTTGTTGCTAAATCCGAGTTTTTCTTGTAAAAAATCTCGAATCTTTTCACAATGGCAATAATAATAATCGATGAATCACTGCCGCGAATGGCTATATGTTAAATAGCCCTTGCACGGATCCCGTGTACGTTTTTCGACGATTAACGGACCACGATTCGTTAGCGACCGGCTCCCGTCTCCCGGGGGACGAATCCGTTTAACGGACGGGGCGATCCGTTAATCCGTTACATATATTTACGTTCGTTTTATTATACAACACTGGACGATTGTGCCGCCCGGCGCTATCAATATGTTGGGTAATGAAGGACATTTGGGAATTATTTGTGGAAGCCCGTTTCATAAAATGGACGATTATTTCCGCCGATCGGGGCCATTGGAAATTGTTAAAAGGAACCAGAGGTGCTTAGAAGCATTCACTTTATATATTTATTGAAATATGGACCGGAGCGTAAAGCGGTTATTGTGCTTTACTGTGTTTTCATACTGTAAGGCTTTGTCGCATTTTATTGGTAACTGCTTAATCCATTTCCTAAGTCAAATAAATGCAAATGAACTCCACTACAATTAAAGCTGCTGCATTTTTGAGTAAAAAAGTAAAAATTAATATAATAATTTATGAAAATTATATTTAAAAATAAGTAAATTTTATTTTTATATTTTTTATAATATATAATATACGACAATGAATTATTTTAACAAACTCAAAATTATCTCTGAATATATAAAAACTGGTCTAAAAAGGAGTTAAAAATTGAAATAATTTTCAGTCGTTTTCCAGTGTAATTCTGAAGATTGTCATTTATATCCCGTGATATATGATACGAAAATAAATAAATAAATTAAATGCAAAGATACACACAAATATCAAATAATAAAACTGAAAAATTAATTGCTGGAACCTGGATTCGAACCACGGACATCTGTCTTACGCGGACAGCGTGTTACCAATTTCACTATCCCAGCTACTTAATAAGTCATCAATATTTGATATATGGTTCTCTTTTAATTAATTCACATATTTTTATTATTCCATTTTTATTCGACATATTTTAAGTAAACATATTTTTCATTTTTTTAGGAACTGAGTCCCGTGATATATGATACGAAAATAAATAAATAAATTAAACGCAAAGACACACACAAATATCAAATAATAAAACTGAAATATTCTCCCAACAGTCCTTTACTTCTCGAATAAAAATGGAATATAGAGACATCTATATAAAATATATAATATATGAACAATGAATTGTGTTTCCATTAATAAATGCCGAAATGCAAGTCACGTTTATATTGGTTTTATATAAATAGTTGTTCTTTTCACAAAGTGGTTCATATATTTTTTCTTTTTTTAAATAGAGATGCGAACACGGAATACGCGTCATATCAATATTCTTACTATTTTAAAACTAAGCTCAAAGCTTGTGCTATGAAAATAGGACTAATTTGATAGTCTGGAGTGAGATTCGAACCCGCAACCTTTGGATCACAAAGCGAGAGTCCCAACTAAGTTTTCACATATTTTTTAAAGACTTTATGGCCGAGTATTACATTAAAAATTAACAAAATTGTATAAAATATATAAGATTTAATTTAAAAAAAAAAGATTTATCTGTCACCTTGGGTACCTTATTCAAAGATTTTTGGGATTCACAGCAATATAAATTTGATGGCTTTTTGAAAATAAAATACAGGAGGTATCATTTATGAAAGACGACGTGCTTGCTACAAAAATCATATTAAAAATGTCAAAGTTATATGTTGGACTAATTGTGCCTTGGCCGAGGCATGCACAACTGGGTAACAACAAAGCACTGGCCGCATGTACCGTCTACTATTCTTATATATGCATTCCACCGCGTATAATGAATAAATCAGTGTTTTATTTATAACTTTGTAATATAATTTTACGCGAATTTATTATACATTTTGTTAAGTATATAATATGACAGACTTAGCCACATATTTACACGGAGTGGTAAGCCTAAAAGCCGGATTACCTCTTTCCTCTCATATATGCATCTGAGATTGTCACCTTCCATATTATTTTATTTATTATTATTATTATTATTAATGCTTACCCACTTTTAATAGAGAATTTATTTCTCGTGTTTAGAAGTGGGGGGTCATATATGTACGGTGTTTTTGATAAGATTTTTTTTCATTGCGTTATTGTGATTGATTTTTGTAGAAGATTTTTCAATTTAGTTTTGAAATTTCTATAATTTTTTTCTATCCTCATTTCATTGGGAAGATCTTTAAGGTATATATACTTGATAGGAGAGATGGTGTTGGGCTGTGCTAGTAATACATTTAGGTATCAAAATATTTCCAGCTGATCTCGGTCTATTACTAAAACATCTAAATGTATTATTATTGAAGTTAATTTTGTGAATTTGGAGTACCGCAAATTTTTTATACATTTGATTAATATTTAGGACGTTAAAAATTTTAAAAAGTTCTCTTCTTGGGAATATTGAGGGTTTCCTCAAAATCACTTTGATAATTACTCTCTGATTTCCACCGATAGTATATTAGATTTAAAGGTTCATAGGTACATTTTTGAGTCAAGATATAATTTGAAAGACTTATAAACATTCCATTACTTTATCTACGGTTACATTTATGTGAGCGAAAATACTTCACCACGACTTTTGCTAATAAAACAGCCTTTCAGGAAATACCGGCTTGTATCGAATTTTAAAGAAAACATTTTAACTTGTTCATTGATATTATAAAACGAAGAAAAATCACCGCTTAAGATTTGCGGGTTCATTGAAAATAAACACCAGAGGAGTTCATTAATCAAACGGACGAACAATACACACCCGCCGCGAAGCCCGAAGGCCTTGAAACAACTTCTATTTATTGCTTTTTTATTTAATTTCGACCCTCTCTATTTCCTGAATGGAACCTACCCTTAGAGCTAGTTGCCGTTAACCCCTATTTCTCCACCAGACGTTTCACACAATTTCGGTATTCGATCAAACCCGTATTACAGTCCTGCCGGCGGAAGCCTTCGCTTGACTCATTGCGAAAGAATATTTACACAGGTAATGATTTTAGCTCTTCCTTTGTGTATTTCTGTGTGATTAAATCAAAAATGACCTTTCTTCTTATTATTAATAATAATAATAAGTTTTTTATTCATTTCTTATTTTGTATTGTGTTACACTTTTACTACCTGACTAGGGTTTACTTGATTGAAGGCAGTCGACTCCTTACAGAAAAGAAGAATATACAAAACAAAAAAAAGTGTATATAAGTATATACATGTTCAGAGTGAAAAAGAATTCAAGATATACTTCAATATGCATTGTAAGAATTTTTTATTGACATGTATTCTAAATTTTATATTGATATTGATAAAATAATGAAAAACACATAAAAACAAATTATTATCAGACAAACCACTACCTAAAAATAAATAACAATAATTTCGGTAATTTACTGCACTTGCTTTCAAATGAAGTTTTTGATCAAAGGTGATAAAATGATTTAAATTAATTATTTTAATTTAAACTAAATTGAAATTTGTAATGCACACATGATGAGTTAATTTAACACGACTATAGTTTCGGGAGGAGCAGTCCCTCTCATCATCATGTGTAATTTATAACTAACCTAAATACATTTAAATTAATTTGAAAGGTCGCTACTATTGATCAAAGTTACAAAAATATGCAACGTTAACGGAAATGACTGCAATGCTTCAGACCAAATAGGTCACTGCATCAATAAGGGCCGGTCTTATAAACGAAAGACCAAATTTCCGTTAGTCAATCGACAATATACTAACGGATGGCCGTTCGTTTATAAATGTTACCGATGCTCGTCTTATAAAACTTTTTTTACCGTCCGTAAATATCGCAATATCGCACTGCTCTTGTCTATGATTTTAGAGCTGTCAAAAGCGAATTATATCTCTTTTCTATCTAAAATTTCTCGCTCGCATCAGATTTTTGGGATACTTCCCACAACACTACATTGGTAATAGCCTTTAAAACCCCAACTTAGTCTGAGCAGCTAATAATATTGATCCTAGAGCATAGAATCTCGAGGCAACAAGCAATTTTGTAGTTGGTGATAATGTCAGATTCCTACGGATGCGCCTTTTTACATTGTTCCCAATATCTTCTAGAAGCTCATATAAGCTCTTGAGCAGACCTTTTTGACAAGCGAAAGCGGTAGATAAAATCTGCGTCATCTAAAATATTAAAATAATCTACTCGTATATTGAACATTCTTTGTCGTCGAGTTTGTTCTTTATCCGACGAACTTGAATACAATAATAGCTCGACATCGTTATGTGAAAACATTTTTCCTTGAAAATGTAGCAACAGTCAGCACGGTATATATGTACATATTAAACAAACAGCATTAAACGCAAATTGACAGCGGACCTAACCTTAAAAAATAATACGTCAATCTGTCATACTTCTGTCAGTTTCAACTAACGGACGGTAAACTGGTGGTTCGACTGTCGGTATCGGCCGTCGGTAAAATTTTACTAAAATTTGATTAACGGATTGTTATAAGACGAAAAAAGTGACGTTTGTATCAAATTTCTGTTTATTTGGTCTGAAATTTAACTAACGGACGTTTATAAGACCGGCCCTTAGCCATGGCTAGGTTGAAAACACCCTTCCCCCGATCAAAACAATAGGAAGCATATTATATTCAAGAACACATTCTTATTTGTTCTTAATTTTATCAGTTCTCAGTTCAAGTTCTGTGAAATGTAGTACCCAGATTTATTAATCAATTAGAAAGACATAATATTTGGCTGCTACCGGGATTTGAACCACGGATCTCCTTCTATCCGGAGCAGGCGCGTTATTTATGATTCTCGAAAAATATGGATTTAAAAAGTGGTTATTTTATTTTAATAACAGCTGTGTGTTCAGGGCGTTTGCGGATGGTACCAGAAAATTGGCGGACTACTTTTACCCTAGCGTGACCAAATATAACAAATCCTGAAAGGTAACGAAAACCGGGTTACCTAAGACAGCTGGCTAACATGAGACAAAAGTCTTTATTTTAGATTTTAGGCTTTGACTTTATTTTAACGATAGCACTACCGATGTGATAGATAAATATGATGCGATATATTTACAATTATAATATAATTGAAGGATTGTTCATCACTTTTCATTTGACTTAAAATAAACCTACTCGTAAAAAAAATCCACATAGTAAAATTATTTATTTGATAATTTTATCTCCTGGTTTAATACCTTACCTATCATAAAATACTCATGAATAAAAGCTAATTTTGTTTTATTTTATCACTATTTTTTTGATACGTAAATATGACTACTACACGTTCCGGAAACATCCATTATCCTCTTCAGGTGACCGTAGACTGAATTGTGTGGGAGTGTTGTCTGGTGTGTGGTTTGCGGGTCCAGTGGAAATGGAGAGGGTATCTAGGTAACGGAAAAGAGGGAACATTATGAGAAGGGGTGAAGTTACTCTACAGTGGAATTTACAAAGTAGAATATGGGGATTGCGACATGGTATACATACTACAGGTCGAACAAGCAGATCAATAGAAAATACATAAAAATGCACACTCATGATAACTTTTCAGAATATCTTACCATATTATGGAAAACAGATATACATTAAACAATACAAATATGCATCTCCTAAATAAACCGAGACCTACGGGATACAATGAAATAATTTCGAGGAATACTCGAAATTCATGAAAACACAAATACACAAAATAATTTCATCCAGGGGCATGAAGTGGCAACATGACTTTTACGTAACCATAAATTTTGAAAAAAAAAAAAAAACCACACATTTTTATACTATTCATATTTTAATATATCACAATGTTCTGTCAGATAAATATTTAATTTTTTTTTCCAAAATATATGTTTACGTAAAAGAAACGCTTCAATGTTCTCACTACGCGCGTCTGATCATAAATAATCATATACAACCCTACACTTCACCTCTTCTCATAATGTTCCCGTTCCAAAAAGTGACGTCGTGTCATTCATCAAAAAAAGGGTAGAGATGATGACAGGGGACTATTTGTGTTTATAAAATATAATATTCCATAGTAGTACGAAATAAAGTTTGTAAAAGGAGTTATTTACAGCAAATTCTACACAGGAAAAATTAAAGGACAATTTGTTGAAATTATCAGATATTTCCACTATCTTACATAAAGATATCATGAAAAAATTGGCGGTCCAACGGAGGGTGAAAAAAACCCAGATCTGACACCAAAACGTTGGACTAACCGATCCTCAATGCAGAACTGGAATTGGTAGCAAAAGACCATATATCCTGTCATACACAATCTACCGCAGTTCCATGATTGCGACTGATCGCGATGAAGACGAAGATGAAGATGATGAAGAAAAAACAAACAGATGTAAATTTTTTTAATTTTGTCCAATTTTTTTTTTGACTTCTTCAGCCCGTGAAGCATTTTTGGTCTAGCTGGGAATACAAACGTTAATATTTAAATATATTTGATATACATACTGCTATGGCGTCTCATACCATAAATACATAACCATCAATCCAAGTCACACATACACAAACGTGGCGATTTTGCCGCGTAAAAAAAAACTGAGGCACAGCAGTGTACACGAGGCAGGGACACAAAGCGATGTTTGGAGCACCTTCAGCATACACACAGCTAGAATTCAAGAGAGCTCTTTGTTCTCAAAACATATAAAACTAGCCAACGCCCTGTATGGGCATGTCAGTCTCTCAATGACCCCCGGCGTAGGCTGGAGGCCCTGGTCCGTCGAGTCTTTATTATCGTAATTATGTATAACTTGTAACTGTTTTATCGAACGAATAAAATCATCAAACATTTCACGACTTTGGAGAACTCCCGTTACATAACGGGTGGTGACCCTAAAGCAGCTTTTCCTCATTCATCGATCACCACAAATTGGTGATTACCGACGCTCACCTTTCAACCCCTAAACTACAATAAATCATACTGCAATGCAACATCCGTCTATTAGAAGAATAAGCCTCGCTCGGATAAGTGTGTCCTGTTTGAGAGTCACGTAAGATTTTTATTTTTCTTTTGCAAGTTTCATTTGGGTCGCAATAAAGTTGTATCATTTTGTAAAGTTTTGCCACAATCCTGGAAAATTGCATTACTGGCACTTACCCCCTTTTCTTGTTCACTCCAGAAGTCAGGCGGAATGGTAAACGTACAGTGCAAGTCGAGCGTTGCGGATAATCCCGGTAATATAAATGTATATTTTTTGAAAATCATAAGAAATTTTTTTGGTGAAATTTAATAAAATGGTTAACAAAAAGTTAAACACAAAAAAGAGGTCGTACGTGTTTGAACAAAAAATGTTTATTCATTCATAATTATTAATTTTTAACCCTTTAAAATAGTCTCCATCAGATAAAATGTACTTGTGCCATATATATATATATATATATATTTTCAAATCTTCGAGGAACTTCTGTTCCAATTTTCGGTATGCCGATAAGAATCACGTCGGTTTAACGGGTTAGGTGAGAGTGTTGTGTAGGTGTTCTAGGAAGAAAATGCACACCCGTCCAAAGACATCATATTGTGTTGGCACGTGATATGTATAGTATGAGTGGCGCGCGTGTTTGAGATGATCCAGCAGAGGCAGGATAATAGACAGGTACAAGGTATAAATTATACTCACGAATAAAAGTAAATAAATAAAAAAAAAATAAAAAAAATAAAAAAATAATAACTTGTAGACAAAAATTGACGAAGGCAAAAGCGTGACTGGACTTTTTTTCGATTTTAAAAAAGCATTTGACACAGTACATCTGACTACACTAGTAAACAAATCATCAAAAATCGGAATCATTGGCAACGTTCTAAACATTTTCGATAGCTACCTAAAAGACAGAAAGCAATACACCACACTACACGAAACCACACGTACTTATATGAATGTCAGCTATGGTGTCCCACAGCGATCAATCCTAGGACCATTACTCTATATAATATATATAAATGACCTGGAGCAGCTAAATATCAGAGGCAAAATAATACTCTATGCAGACGACCTCGGAATATTTTACGAAAACAATAATGACATAGAAACCACAAAACAAATCAACAAAGACATAGACATATTAACTGAATGGACAAAAATAAATTTTGTAACCTTAAATGCTCAAAAATATAACTGTATTAACTTTGAGGCCAAACGGAAAATGCATAAAATGGACATAAAAATACACAACGAAACACTCACTGAACTAGAAAATACTAAATACTTAGGACTCAACATAGACAGACACCTCAAATGGATCTTTCAAGTAGACAAAGTAATTGACTCACTGACTAAACTGACCAGCCTATTCCACAAAATGCACGAAATCACGCCGAAGACCGTAAAAATTCTGATGTACCAGGCATACATCAAGAGTAGAATAGGATATTTGATACCCTTCTAGGGAACCGGAAACAAAACTAACCTAAATAGACTCCAATGACAGCAAAACAAAATACTAAAAATTATCTATGATCTGAAATACCGGACACCAACTGAAATTGTATACCGTGTAACACAACAATTAAACATCAAAAGCATTACAAAAATCGAAACACTTAAAATCATTTTCAGACTAGCAATTGGCGAAATACAAGACAAAGACATAAAATTACACAAAATACACAAAAAATACCAACACAACACTAGAATGGCTCAAAACTATCACATAACACACGCCAAAACAAAAACAGGACAATCCTTACTAATTTGCAACGGATTAAAACTATACAACGACCTGCCACAACAAACCAAAAACTGACCACTGACAAATTCAAAACACATGTGATAAAAATGCTAAAACTCGGCCAACTATAAAAAATGACTTTGTATCTAAATTATATTATTATGATATTCCTATATTGAATCATGTAAAAATGTTATCCAGAAACCTTTTAGGTTTCTATTATATTTTAAATAATAAAAAAAAACTGTGGTTCTTTATTGGTAAGATGGCGTTGAGTATGGAAAATATTCCTTGCGACGTAAATATTCCTTATAAAAAGTAAGTCTGAAATATTGAAAAAAAAAACAAACTTTGATATTACATATCTCCATAATTATTGAGATTAGGTCGTGGTTGCTTGAACATTTTAGACTCATAACACAGGCAGAAATCTACTGAACAATTTTCTGCTGCTAGCTCTGGAACACCCTGTGTAACCAGCTGTGTCATCGAGACGCGGACGGGGTGGATGTGTTACGTGGTTGCTTGAACATTTTAGACTCATAACACAGGCAGAAATCTACCGACCAATTTTCTGCTGCTAGCTCTGGAACACCCTGTATAATCAGCTGTGTCATCGAGACGCGGACGGGGTGGATGTGTTTAGTCGTTCTTTAAAAAACTTTAAGAAAACACTCCGCAACAATATACACACCCTAGTACATTCAGAAACTTCCGTCTTCTACATATTGACCGCAACATGTTTTTGTGTGCACCTGCCGTATGACATTATTTTAAATGCTGAATATTCTTTTATTGTCTGTTTTGAGTGCTGCAGACTCTTGATTGAAGTGTTGCCATAACCGTTTTTTTTGCTTGTATTAAATGTTTGTATTATCAACGCAATTAAAATAAAATAAAACCTTATGTTTCATCCATACATGCATACATACGTACACCGTCTTTAGAATTTATGATAATTGTGATGAAATGAAACTATATCACTGAATACTGCCTGATTTATTATGAAAATAACGGATTACAATATAACCGAATATCTTCGCACAGACGTCAAAAATATGCACCAAAAAGGAAGAAGTGTAAATCGCCACACATTGATAATAGTGGGAAGCTTTTTCTTCTTTTTAATTAAGGCTGACAAATGACTACTTTGTTTCAACAAATTACAATTCCATTATCACGGATGGAATTAAAATAATAACGGCATCAGACTAGTTGAGTTGATTTTCGGCTAAATCCAAGATAATGGTCCCATTGCATATACAACGAAAATGAGTATTTCACTATATTAATGAAAGTGCTAATAACAAAATGAAAGATAATTTTTGTTTAATTAGTAATTATTAAATAAGATATTACACTTTAAAGTTACGAAAAATGCAATGCATATTTTGACATTTCATAGGCAATGTATGAGGTTAGGTTAGGTTATTAGGTTTGGTTAGGTTAGGTTATTAGGTTTGGTTTGTTTAATTAAGATTACGATTATTTTAGTTAGATTAAATTAACAGGACTTTAAATTATATAGTGAAAAACTTATTTTCATTGTGTGAACAACGGGACCATCATCTTGGATTATTCCTTTATTTTCAGCTTCCGACTGTACTTGTCTAACTTATTTTCTCATTACAAGTTAAATAATGACAATGCATTCACTCCTCAGACAGTGTAACCAGCTGCACTGTAAATATATTAGCGGAAACTTATTTACGCTAAACATATTAGCTTTTTAACTAGTTTTTCTAACCAATTTACTTTTGTGTTAGTTGCTAACTTCTATATGACTTTGACAATGTCTAGACTTGCCCAATATTGGCTCATGGTTGCGCTGCATGTACCGTAAAGACCAATTTTCCATGGTGTTTTCATGTATAGAAATCTCCACTTCATACTAATTATGACCTGAGTAATAATTCAGACCAAATAAAGATGCGACCTTAATAATAATTTGAATCAATAGACGGGTTGTTTTCTAGACAAAGTCATCATACAGTAAAAAGAACAATTTACAGCGAATCCAGACATAACATAACTTGTCAGTTGGAATAATATAAGGACATGATGTTATTAATATTTTATAGCTTTATAGCTGCAACCCGGCAAATATATTTTTGGCGGTTCACGAAGAGTCGCCCTGTAGCAAATTGCGTTGAGCGGCCGGTTCGGGTTTGCTGGCCCGGGGTTCAAGCCCCATCTCGGCCGTTTAGTTTCGTTTTCCAGCCGTGAATTCAAAAGAAATTACACGAAGTTACGGGGACAGACAGACACACGGATGGATGGACGGACACATGGACAGACAACGAAATTTTTATGTTTGATACAATTTCATCATATTACCAATCAAGTAAATCTAAAAATTTAGACAAAATCCACGCTTTTTCTAATCATTTGGAAAAATATCAAACTAAAGGACCATCACACCGAGGTGGTGAGAGTAAAACGCCAATCTCTTCAATCCTGGAATACTAATTTTGCTTCGCTCACATTTCTGTATCAGACAAACGTGCAACGGGGTATATTGGACTTCAGTCACGATGGAGGAGCTCCACGGAAATGGACATGACGCGGCCATTTTTTTTTCGAAAATTTTTTGAATAAAATAATAGTTTTATATGTGCATTAATAAGGGTCATTTTTAAAAAATTAAATAATAATTATCACCACCATAAAAATCACCCCATTTCCACCACAATTTCAGGCTCCAGAGGGATATTCCCTTAAAATAAAATTTTTAACAAATCTTTCTCCTCTTATTACATTATTTTCATAAATTTCCATCAAAAAGCATAAAATTGTACAGAGATGAACTAATGTTCGTACATTAAACTACGTACTCTTAAGTACCCTCTCTACGTACGTTCCCCCTCGCTTGTATTTAAGATACATTTATAATAATTTAAACCATTTATTCTTACATAGTCAAAGCCTTTCGCAAACGAAATGCAGTTCTTACAACTCACATTGTTTTTATAACTTATTAAAAATTGTTCCAAACCAAGTATCTTCAAGTAAAAACGTGTTTTTGTATTAAAGCGTGATTTATTTAGAAAATATACTTCAAAGAGCATAAAGTTTGATCTATTCATAAATTGTTTCAGGTTCCTAGTTATTTTTAACCATGTATTGGAACCAAAGAAATTTACGTGAATTCAATTTTGGTGGTCTGTGATTTCCATAATTTTTTTACATCCTATATATTCTCGACTTTGGTACATAAAATATTATGCAAATAAATAGTATTGTAACGAGGCGAGAAAGAATCATGCACTCCTGTCAAGTGACAGTTGTTTGAATTGGTCACAACACTATCGAAGACTCCAGAACGGCCTAGCGTAATCTACGACTTTCGGGAAGCATCGAGAAAAATCTATAAAAGCCTGGAAGCCGCGAGAAAGTTCTCCTAAACTCTGGGAACGCCTAGAAGGTTCGATTCCAGGATTGGCCAGGTATAAATACGGGCGCTTGACAGCGAAACAGAAGCGAAGGCAGCCGTGACCTGTGAAGGCCAGGGTGGTCATCCGAGCGATAATTCGATAGCGATTACTCTGGAAAAGTTCTTAAGTAGCGAAATAAACCGAAGCGAAGAAGAATACGTGTGGAAACTGGATGAAATGTTCTAGCGAATATTGGATGAAGTGTTAAAGCGTCTATTTATGAGTGAAAAATTACGGAACCGTTTAACTTAAAAAATAGAGTTAAATTTAATAGTGTTAGGTGACTTTGTACATCAAATAATTAAATAATCATCATCATCACACTTGGTACTACAACCCTTGGTGTGTTTTGGCCTCCTCAATAATCTTCCTCCACTCATCAGCTCTCTCCAGTTCCGAAGCCCCAAGGCAGAGATGTCTCTGATGACGTTGTCACTCCATCTTAGTTTTGGCCTTCCTAAGCTCCTTCGCCCTATTGGCCTTGAGTTCAGCAGAGACTTTGGTGCTTGATGCTCGAACATTCTCTCCACATGACCCAGCCACCGAAGTCTTCCCAGTTTTATACATTTTGTGACGTTTGGAATGGAATGGAATAATCAGTAATTAACGAATCCGTAATTAAATAACCATCGTTTTCATTAATTCCTCCCGCAGCCGCGACACGTGACAGTATTTCAAATCGGTTAATATTAAAATCCTCATTTTGTAACATTATACACGAGTCGTATCGGAAAATTAATGCAATTTTCGTAATTGGGTTCTTAAAATGTAATCCCGCGATACGGCGTCGCTTGAGCCTGGAGAGAGAAGGTCTTCGTTTCCCGATCAAAGGCTCCGGCTTTCAATTTCCGTTAATTGCTAATAACATTAGTTATTTCCTGCTATAAATATACATTCAATTTTGCCTCGTGAACCTATAAATAATAAATAAGCCTCCGTACTATCATTATTTGACAAGGTTATATGCATATTGTGATTATTTAAATAAATGAAACTTGGTGGTTAAAAAAAGGTATAATATCAATTAATGTATATTATAGATGTCTCACAGAGACGAAACTATATTTTTATGTGAAAGTAGGTATAGAAGTTTTTTGGGTGTACATAGGACTTACGAACTATCGTAAGGTTGGCTTAAGTAAACACAATGTAACATTCGCCATTTCCACCCATGATAGAATATAGCATGTCTACTAATTTTTTGGAAGTTGTATGTCTTATATTCTATCATAGGTGAAAATGGCGAACGTTACATTGTGTAAAATGATCACTTAAGCCAACCATACGATAGGTCGTAAGTCCTATGTACACCCAAAAATACTTTTATACCTACTTTCCCATAAAAATACAGTTTCATCTCTATGGGACATATATAATATACATTAATTGATTAACGATGTCTCTGTGACAAGAAATCCAGCACTGTTTGGAAAGATGTGAACAAACTCAAAATATTCTGAAGTTATAATATTATTAATATTTAAAGCATTAACTTTGTGGTCAGGCATTTTATCAAAATGTTAGTTGAGTTAGTATATAACCACTTGCTGAGATTTTTGATCTACCGGTTTCGAGATGTACCCGTCTCTTTTTCAGGACAACCACTATACTAGCATGTAAATACCACTACACACACAACTATAGTATAAATATTATATATCTCCCCAATAATATTCTTCACATGCATGTTAATTTAACCGTAGACTAATATGTACCAAGGTTCCTACCAAAATAGATCAAGAATTTGAGGGGTGGGGTAAAAAGGAGGTATTGACAAAGTCTTGGGTTTTACCCAATAATGCCAAATTAAACATAGGACTATAGGGAATGCTTATTTGAATATTAATTAGAGGAATATTGATCTTTACAGCTTTACGAATATAAAAAAAATTAAATCAATTAATGAGACAGGCATAGTAAAATCAAACCTTACCGATGTATGTATATAAGTAAAGCAAAAAAATAAATGAAATGAAACGATAGACGTCTTCAAAGTTTGCAATTTTTTTCTGAATATTTTTGACTTATTTTCTGTAAAACGTTGGACTATCATTAAAATAAAATCAATTTATTTGATTTGTATTAAAGAAAATAAATTACCAAAATTTTTTATAAGTTGTTTGAATAAAAGTTCAAAGTTTTACACAAAATATTCAAGAAAAAAAAAATTGATATCGCTTCTCTCCATTACTATATTAATTTGGAACACTGCTGCTTGAACATTTTGGACTCATAATTTTGGACAGGAATCTACCTGTAAAGTATTGTGGCTCCGTTACACCCAGTGTAGTTCCTCTGTTTTGTGTCTTCTGGGGTTTTATGCCGTGTTTTTACGACCTTTCTGGCAACACATAAACGTAACACAGAAACACCAAGCTTTCGACACGGTATTGTAAGCCAATACTTAAATGACATTTTAAAATCATTGAAAGATTTGGCAAATACTTCGTGGTGCAACATTATAATTCAAAATATGTTAAACTTTACATTGTAATTGTGTTTATTAAACACACACAATAGTGTGTGTGTATTACAAAGTAAAGTAAGACAGATGTCCCTTAGACTTATGTGTGACAAATCCATGTATAATAGAGTAAAGAATGAAGATATTAGGAATGAATGTAAAGCTGATCGTAGCATAATACATAGAATAAAAATAGGGTCGCTCAGGTGGTTTGGGCATGTTGAGCGAATGAATATGGAAAGAATGGTAAGAAAGATATATGATGCAAGTGTTGACGACGCCAGAAAGAGAGGGCGACCACGGAAGACGTGGCATGACCAGATTAACCAGATACTGGAAGATGGCCCTGTTAGAAGCCTGAACAACCGTCGAGTTTGCATGCGAAGATGTATGAATGTAGACGAAGCGAATGTTGTATGTCAGGTATGGCGCTCTATCCCCTCTGCCTACCCCCACGGGGAAACAGCGTGATGATAAGTTAGTTAGTTAGTATCTTGAGGTGAGTTCTTACGAAAACGGCCCTATATAAATGATCCAACTATTATTAATATTAACCACAACACCAACACTCACAACAACACATAGGCCCTGATGATGGACCCTGCAATGGAATCCGCAACGACGGCCAGGAAGGTCATAAAAACACGGCATAAAGCCATGTATTCACTAGGGGACAAATCGCGAAACATTCCACTCGGCATGTCGCATCAACATCTACGCTCATGTTTCGGGGACAATGTCGCGGTCATTTGACGTATACACACCGGGACTCGCATATCTTGTCGCGGAAATGTCACCCGATGAGCTTATGTTGACAGCTGCGGTATCTTATTTGGTGAAAACGGGGTTCCGCGCAATTCGAAATGTTTTTTTGGGTCGCAATTTAAAAAAAACGAGGTTTTACTGTAGTAATTGAATATTATTAAAAATAGTAATTGAATATTATTAAAAACAACGTCCTTTTTGAAAATAATTATTGTTTTCCAGACGTCGCGGAAATATATCGCCCTATGAGGTTATGATGATAGCCGCGTATCTGTTTATGTTAATGAGTTTATCGAAAAGTAAGAGGAAAAAAAAGAGGAGAATGCGAAATTATTTACTGCAAAGAGAAAGAAGGACGGACATTCTATGCGATCTTCGATCGTTACAGCTCGATGAGTTCAAGAACGATTTCGTTTCCCCGCATTGTCATCTTGACAGATACAGCGCATGCGTATTCACTTGTAAACATACCACGTGGTACTGACGCTCCGCGGAATGTTGCAGTGAGTACGCTCGGGTACCGTGCGCATAGCAACGTTGCCACGGCACGTAGAAATGCCGCGCTATGTTGTGCGTGAGGTCGCGGAACAGTGCACGACGTTGCAACGTCACGTAGACTCTATGCTGCGCGTGTTGTTAAGGGACAATTTGTCCCCTAGTGAATACATGGCTTAATACCACAGAAGACATAAACCAGAGTGCCATTCTGAATGAAAACGTTAGAACACAGTATAGCATTCGCTTTTTCGTGGACCGTGTTATTACTAAATCGCGTAAAAAAAAATTCGATGCATTCTACATTTTAGTCTGAATGCACTCGTAAATTTGATCAAATCCATATAATGATATACTCGTACATTTCAATGGAATTCAATACGAGCTGTATAAGTGTGTAAGATATTGTCCTTATAATCTGCACTCCAGGCTTCCAACGACCGATAAAAATGATATACCGCACGCGGAATAGTCAAGGCAGTTATATAGGCCATAAGAATTAATTTAATAAATTTCTCCCAGGCTTCACGGCGACATCCAGCCGAGGATTTAGGAGCAGCGCCGTGTCTCCTCTTGGTCCGCAGCCAAGAATTCTGAGGCGAGAGTCTGAGGGTCCCGGCACTCGGTAAAAATACTCCGAAATCTTTTTTATTGCGTACGTGTCTGCCGAATACAGGAAAATTAAATCAAAACAAAGCAACCGGAATGCACAAAGTATTTACTGCATTTAGATGGCGTTTGGCCATTGTTTATCTATAGCAAAGATAATATTTTAAAATGTCATAGCAACCTTAGTCTGCTTTGATTTTACAAGTGGCACGCTCATATTAGCTTCAACTGTTTGTCTGGACAGAAACTTATAATCGATATTTTACTCGTTGAAAATACATGAATCAGTTATAAATTGATTAATTAGTCAGATTCACTAAATAATCAATTTGTATCTTCTGTGTATAGTTTTCTGGGATATTCTGCCGTGTATATGTGACCTCTCTGGCCAACGTTTCGGATCCCATTGCAGGGTCCATCATCAAGGCTGATATGGTGAGTGTGTGTTGCTTCTTTGACCAGGCGCGTGTGTTGACTTTTGGGCTTTCCTAGGATTTTCGGCTCAAATGAAAAATGGTGACCCATATCTAGAACTCCGAGCCAATGCCGATTTTTCCGGGTGACCGGTTTGCACTTGAAATATACAAGCACCCGGTAAACATTAATAGGGATGACGGTCTTAAGTTGAAAACCTCGTGGTATTCAGCGCTGCAGGAGAAATACACGGCAGAATATCCCAGAAAACTATACACAGAAGATTCTGAACGGCCGTGAAAACCTAAGGATATTTTTAATCAATTAGTAGTCTGTCATAATGAATTGTTAATAAGCTTACCAAAAAAAAAATGGCGCTAGTTTTCTACCGAAGTGAAATTATAGTTCACAAGCGCATTCAGAAAAAAAATAGTTTGAGATTACTTAAAAAGATCACCAAAAGATGGAGCTAGTTTCTGGGTGATATTAAAACAAAAGAGTAGAAAAGCACGCTTCCATCTAAATGTACTTGAAAGTAAAAAAAATAATTTTCAGAAATAATACCTAAAGAATAAGTATTTATTTATTTATAAAAAAAGAAGAAGTATAAATAAGTTATGGACGTTACACGAAGTTTCAACGGATGGACAGATAGACAGTGAAATTATTATAATTGGAATTATTATATGGATAATTTACAAAACGCCGTTTTCGTGAGAACTCGCCCAAGGGCGCATTACATATTAATATTATTCTAAAAAACAATTTACTGGCAAAAAAACTTTTTTGATATAACTTCTACTCTAGATGACATCCAAAAAATAGAATTGACGGTAAGAAGGAAGTTAGGTATTTTTGCGGAATGCATACTAGGAGTGGAAAACATTAGTTACTATTATAACGGTCTGATTCTATAGTTTTTTTGTATGATTGTCTGAATAAGTGCGTCTTTAGTTGTTTTTTGAACTGAGGTAAGTTGTCTGTTTGTCTCAGATCGTCTTACTAGTCGGGTCCAAATGGATCCACCTACCATACCAGTTAGTGAGTTTTAAATTTTTTATTTATGTTTTAATTTTAATATTGTAATTGAGTTTTGTTTAAATTAATCTATTTCGTATTTATTAAGTTAAATATCTCGGGCGGGATATCTCAATGAGTTAATTATTTTTGCTTTGTTGGAAGACGAATATTGGTCGGATTTCCTGGCTCCAAATGAGAAACACCAAGTAGAAGATGAAACTCAGACGTCAACGGCTTAGCTGAAGATCATGTACTTATTTAGAAATGAAATATCTAAAATGTTAATTTTTACCTTGATAAGTGCCAATAAAAAATCACCCAATTTCTAAATGAATTTCAGACTCCCACGGTGGTGTAATCCCTCAAAACTATATATTGTACATTATGTTTGACTAAAAGTTGCAGTAAATAGCCGATATTACTTTTCACTTCGCATTTTACTAACCACTTACTTCTAAATCTGACTTGTAAGAACTGAAAGCAACTGATACTCGCAAAGGCTCCGCTTATTTATTACTTAATTCGCGTTATAACAGTTTAAGGCTATTTACGATAATACATTATAAGCACTGATCAGAGATCTTCTATAAATAGAGATGAATAATAAATTAGAATTTAGACAAGTATTTGTAAATGCTTTATAGTTGCTACTTATTGCTTTAAAGTTTCATAGTTATCGTTTGTTTTTGGACGAGTTTTCCATCTAGCTACCAATAAATCGTGAATTTAATATCATTTAATTGAAATCCTTTGCAGTAACGTTTCATTGATCAAAGGTTAAGTTAGGTGTATATTGTGTCGATCACTTTTTTTATGTCCTTTGATCCTTTCACCCCATACACAGCGATGGAAAAGTAATTATGCTCTGGTACTTTCTATTCTACAGGTTGGCTTTATTTTACTAGCATTTTCGGTCTGGAATTTATAAATAAGCTCCACTTTTAGCTCTTAACGTCATTTCTATCACGAGACAAGTATCTTTGAAATGTTAAATTAACTTTAAAAAAATAAGTCGTTACATTAATTTGCTCCATTTGCATATTTTTTAACAAGAAAAAAATGTTTTGGTAGCTACTGTTTATGTTTGTTAACTAGAATAATATTAAGTTCTTTCGAATCGGTTTTTTTGTAAAATTTATTTTTAATGTTGAAAATATGATGTATTATACGCAAACACTTCTATTCGAGATCTCGCGGTCTTAGTACCTAAATAATGCTACATAACAATGTTTTAATCCTAAAACTTATCTCTATCTTCTTTGTCTTAGTTAGAAATGCTCATATGAATGAAAATTATTTTCTCAGTTTTGCAATACTGCATATTGAAAAGCGTACACTCATATTTTACATAATAAAGTTATTTTGGAGAGTAAATCGTTGGTTGCGGTCACCAATTCTGAAAATGTGAGTAATGTCACCAACGGCTTCTTCTGGTGTTATCAAACCTGATGATGGACCCTGCAATGGGATCTGAAAAGTTGGCCAGAGAGGTCACATATACAAGGCTGAATATCCTAGAAAACTACACACAAAAGTTTCCGAACGGCCGTGAAAACCTGAGAACATATTTGAACATTTGATTCTTTGTTAAAAAAATATTTACACGGTTTATTGGAAATCAAAATGCCTCTAGTATTTATTTTCTGTGTAAGTCGGTGTATCAAATGAAAATATTTCCCGTATTATTTCCCTCGGAAAGTTACCACCACCGCGGGCGTTTTGTTATCTTTGTTAAGTAATAATATGTTTCCACGTTAATTAATTTTCGGCTCTCTGCATATAAATTCTTAGCTTAGACGTTATATCTGATGCGAAAAAAAAATAAATAATACAGCAAGATTTATTGGGTATATTATTTAGTTAACGTGGTCATATTAATTAGGACACGTGTTAACATACCCTTGTAGTCCTGTGGGAATGACCCTGAATCCACAATAATGATTGTTATCGAATTTTTATTGTTTTTACAACTTGTTTTTGTATGTTTTTCATTTTGTACCTTAATTTGTAACCCTTAGGCAATGAATGGTAAAATGTGAAGGTTCTGTTTTATTTCAAAACAGCGTCCAGACATCATATTCTGAGATCTTCAGTGGTTTTGAGTCCGAGCCTTTATCGTTCGTAAACTGGTAAATTAATAACGAAGTTCGCAAGAGATCTGCTCTGGGTACTCAGCAGAGAAAGTTTCAGCTAAAGCAGTAGTGACAAAAGGAGAGGAACTAAACATAGGACCATTTATCCTCTAGAGGATATCTGCTTACGATAAACTGCTTTGATTAATTGTGAGTGGGGAATATGAACCTAAAACCTAACCAGCGGATCGATGGACTAATGTGCACTTATTTGTCAATATTTGTAGCTACTTTGGACTATTAAAGTAAACGTGAGTGTTAACAACCAGTGCGTTTTATATTACTGGAAGGATTAATCCTCAATAATCAACATGCCCTCGGTTTCAGAATACCTCGAAGTCTATTTATTGCATTACTTGTGAGATATAAGCGGGCAGCAGGGTTGAGCAGGTTGGCACGATTTGATACAATTAATAATATATTTGCATAAGTAACAATAACAATAACAATAACAATAACAATAACAATAACAATAACAATAACAATAACAATAACAATAACAATAACAATAACAATAACAATAACAATAACAATAACAATAACAATAACAATAACAATAACAATAACAATAACAATAACAATAACAATAACAATAACAATAACAATAACAATAACAATAACAATAACAATAACAATAACAATAACAATAACAATAACAATAAATAACAATAACAATAACAATAACAATAACAATAACAATAACAATAACAATAACAATAACAATAACAATAACAATAACAATAACAATAACAATAACAATAACAATAACAATAACAATAACAATAACAATAACAATAACAATAACAATAACAATAACAATAACAATAACAATAACAATAACAATAACAATAACAATAACAATAACAATAACAATAACAATAACAATAACAATAACAATAACAATAACAATAACAATAACAATAACACTAACAATAACAATAACAATAACAATAACAATAACAATAACAATAACAATAACAATAACAATAACAATAACAATAACAATAACAATAACAATAACAATAACAATAACAATAACAATAACAATAACAATAACAATAACAAAAACAATAACAATAACAATAACAATAACAATAACAATAACAATAACAATAACAATAACAATAACAATAACAATAACAATAACAATAACAATAACAATAACAATAACAATAACAATAACAATAACAATAATAATAATAATAATAATATGTTGCGCGAATTATAATACAAATTTTGAGAGAAGATCAGGGCGGTCAATTTGACTTTGATAATTTTGCACAGCATGGGAGACTTATTAGTACAATTTAAATAAAACAGGTTACATATAAATGTCAATCTGCACCATCTTCCAAGTTTCCGCAAATTTAACAATGAATTGCTGCCAACATAAAAAACTAATAGACATACATGTGTATTTTTATTGGTTCGAGTTATCTTAACAACTGTCTTGACCGCTATTACATGCTTGTTTCGTAGCTAGGAGTAAAAAGTTCTTCAGTAGTTTTCTTTTTTCAATTTTGAATATAAAATATTATTTACACTTTGGGGGAAGTTAAGGAGATAGTTAAGGAGAAGGGGGAGTTAAGGAGATAAACGATATTAAAGTTTGCATTATTTTTCAATAAATTTGATCATCTTCTGTGGATGGAGTTTCATGAAATCAAATTATATTCAATATAAAAATTTAATTTGCTTTGACACAAGTCAAATAAAGTCATTAAAGCTCCACAGAAATTTGATCCAGATTTTTTTGGAAGGTTTTAATCATTTTTTGGACGTCTATTAAAGCGAATAAATTTTTATTATTCGATGTAAGTTATTTTTATGATATTCCATCGTTTTACAGAAGAAAGATCATAAATATTAGAAAAAATATGCAAACTTTGATTTCGTTATCTATTGACATTTCACCCAAGGTGTAATGAATATTTTCTATTCAAAATTGAAACGTTGAAGATTCCCCCAAAGTTTTTGCACTAGCTACGAGACACCTGTATATACATAACATAAATGCTGTAATGTATAAAAACATGTAATGGATACACTGACAATATATAAAAAAATAGTGGAATCATACAAAGCAGCAAGATATACAGATTATTTTAAAATACATTTATTATACAAATATTACTGATTCTAGTTCAGTAGGTATCTATAACGAGGCGTTCGACATTTACATAAAATATTTATGGTTATATTATATCACGCTCATGTGTTATTAAACAAAAATTCTAAACAATTAATTATATTTAATTCCATTTTTATTCATGATAATGCGATAGAATTAGAACACATCTCCATTGATAATAATTAATTATTCCAGTTTTTTCCGACCAAAACTAAGGCTTTATGTTTTAGGTAAGGTGTTTTCCTTAAGAAGCCTTATAATTCTGATTCCATGAAGATTTGTCATTGTGTTATTCCTTAGATATTAATTCTTTTAGATTTCGTTCAGTTACTTGTCGAAATATTATTGTATGTGAGCGCATAACATTAAAAGTCTTCAGTTCACCAATAGAATGCCATACCTCCATATTCTAAAAGGCATTTCAATAAAAATGCACTACATTTGTATTTCTATTAACGCTATCGTGTCGCAAATTGCGATTACTTATTTGAAAAATGCAAACTACAGCGATCGTGTCACTGCTTTTAGTTTTGTTGCGAGATTTTTTCTCTAAACCTACTCCATTAATATCAAGGGGTGATAATAATGTACAAATATTTTGAAAGAAAAAATTGAATATCTATACTTTTTGCTACGAAAGAAGCACCGGGATACAAATGAAGTAGGAAATACGATTTCGATAATTTGTGAAGTTGAATAAACAGTTAAAATTGTATGATACATTATCCCTTGTTCAAATTACAGTGAAAAATTAGCTGAAATAAAAACGGTTCTGAAAAAAATATTTAAGTATTTTATTGGCATAAAAATTTTCACTTTTTTTAAACTCCAATATGCTTAAATTTTCTCTTTATCTTCTCCCTTGCACTGTCAATGATCAATAATTGATTTTTTAAATTTTATATCCTAGCGCAAAAACTCTTACGTTTGATCTCAAAATTAAACAAAATATTTTGTCCGAAAATTGGAGGAATAATTTATTTATTTATTTTATTTTATTTCACATTAAATTTTACAATTGTTAGATTTTACAATATCAGCCTCACTGGCCAACGCTCGTCCAGAGGCCAATATTTAACATTTTTTTTATTAAACATGTTTTTTCGTGTGTGTGGATTACATACACATATAAATAAAATATATAAAAAAAATTTACAAACACTAATGTCAAAGAAATAATAATCTGTCGTGATTTAAAGAAGATGCATATTTAAGTTCTTGAATGAAATTCACATAAACGTATATTTTACAAGTACGAATCACAGTTTCAAATCTTCTATATGAAGTTTTATCTGATTCTGTCACTTTTTGTTGTAAATTGGGCCAAGTTTTGACAAAATTGTACGCAACATCGTAATAACATAACCTTTAATAATATAACCTCATATATATGATATATTTTCTATTATGTTACATTAAACACTTTATTATCTGTTTACTATGTTTTGAACCTACACAATATTGTAAACTATGCCTGTCTTAACACAGATATTTCTAGTGAGACAGGCACAGTCAAAACAAAATTTGATACTTAAAATTAAATAGAAATAAACAAATAAAATAAATAAAATAAAATAACTTGTACGGTTATGTAATGTACTAATTTTTCTATTTTTCGAATATAAAAATTGTTTATTCCACTTCTCGGATGTCCTATTAATATTTTTTTACGGAGAATTCTTAATGCCGACCATTACGTTAATATTCGGTGTCTATTTTTCTAGATAGTCATTAATACTGCCGTTCATTTTTCTGGATGACCATCAATCTGGTTGTCCTTTTTTCAAGCGTCCATTTATATTAAAGATGTCCGCGTGTTCGCGCGCGTGTTTAAAGTGTGGTTTTTTCTGGCAACCTCAAGTCAGAGATTGAGTGCGGCGCGGCGTAAACACGGCTCCCTCGGGCCGGGGACTATTTCGGGGCCAATCTCCGTCGCCTGGTCCAGTTGTTTATCAATTAAATTATTACGAAATCCCGCCGATAGATCCCCCGCCGGGGGGACTCGGCCGCCATTCCCGAAGCAGGCAGCGCAGACAGTTTTAGTTTACACTAAACCGAGCAAGGGCCGGTTCGCACTATCGGGCCGCTCCCGGTCCGCTCTCGCCCGAGTACATCATCTCATGACGTCCGCACTTGCGGGCCAGTTCCAATCGATTCATCTTTTTTTATCAGTTTGCTTATTCATCAAAATTATTTTAATTATTATTAGTTCAATTTTTTTTAATAGGTAATGTAATTTTTCTATCGAAGAATTAGTTGTTATCCCAATTATAATAATTTCGTTGTCTGTCCGTCCGTCTGTCTGTCCGTCGTAATTTCATGTAATGTCCGTAACTTCTTAATAGTATAATTTTTTTTATTTTCTTTAATCTTTCTACTTTATTTTTATTTTTTATAAATAAATAAATAATTATTCTTTGGGAACCGACATGTGAAAGTACCGTCATTTTGACGGGTTACGAATGAACGGTACTTTTACATGTCGGTGTATATTTAAAAAAATTTGCGGAAAAAAATATTCTAGAACTTTGGCAGAGAATGATAATATATTACATATAGTCAGTTCTCTTATATGGCTGTGAAACATGGACTCTGAAAGTTAGTTTGGAAGCATTCGAAATATGAATGAAAAAGCTTCGTGTACCGCGGATCGATATGTTGAGCAACACCACAGTATACCCAGAACAGTAGTTTATCTCCGGCCTGTCGGCGAGTTAAAAGCCTACTCTTGCGTTGACGCTAGGGTTGTCACTTTATTTATACTCCCTTTCTTTTAACTCGTAGCGTCTGAGATTCCGACGCATAAGGTAGACACTAAACCCGAATAAAATTCAATCATTATATTAATTACCCTAACCAATGTCGTTTCTGTCTCCGTGTGATGATTTCTATTTGTATACAATAATTTTGCCACGGCGCCCATTGGGTCGTGCGGCGCAGCGGATAACGCGTCTGACTACGGATCAGAGGGTTCCAGTTTCGAATCCTGGCAGAATCGAATTTTTTTTTACGGTCGAGAATATTTTATTTGTTGAAATTTTAATTACATTTTTGGTTTTTTATAATGTTGTATAAAAGTAATCAACACTGTGAGAAGAGAAGGGAGTAGGTACCTACCTATCGAACTGTGTTTTATTCCGCTCTGACTTATTAATCGGTTAGAAATACTGAATAAATACTTTGTCTTAATTATATCTAAACCACCCTTAATTAAAAGTGGAAATTTGCCAGATAGAATTGGCCACGAAGCGGCTGACATGGGCATAGGTAAACAATTGTGTTTGCTGCAGAGCAAACACAATTGGCCGCGAAGCGGCCACAATAGCCGCCCGCAGGGCCTAGCAGTAAGCAATTGGCGAAGCCGATTGCTTTCCTGCTAGTTTCTTTCAATTGCTCAAAAATTGATGTGCCGTTTTTAATGTTTATATGATCCTTTTCGAACTCTTTGCGAAAGACCTGCTCCATCCTCTCTATATTGGCAACAAAGTCATAAGTAAATTTCGATCTGTCGCATAATTTCTGTAATTAGTATACCTAGTTTCTGCACTTAAATTGCTAGAACGCTGATTAATATCAACGTAGACTTTTAAAAACTCACAGTATTTGTGATAATCAATACACCTTTTTAGTAAAGCACCACAAACAAAAAAAAAAGGCATTTTTTTAGGAAGCTCATTTTTTTCCTAAAGCGGCGGCTGCGAGCGCGAGAGCCACCGAAGGCACGGCCCTTACTGCCGCCGCCTTGTGGCCCCATATTCTATGTCAATGTGTGCGTCATAGTGCGTGCGCACGGCGCCGAGCACGCATGCACACATTCTAATGGGTAGCGGCCAATTTGTATGAAGACGTTTTACGGGTCTTAGTATACTGTGGTAACACGGAGGGGCTCCAGAGAGCCGGGCCAGTCGAATGTTAAATGTCGAATGTATTCGAAGGTCTCATATTTGAGTCACGTACTACGCGGGGATAAATATCATCCCTACCACTAATACCTACTCGAGGGCAAGATGGAAGGAAGGCGGGGAGTTGGTAGAAGATAAACGTCCTGAACATCAGAGTGTGGACCGGAATGCACAAGTGATTGCCAACGTCGGGAGGACCTGAATAAGAATAATTATCTACACCTAGGATAGATTCAGGAAAGGATCGCCGAGTTGGTAAATAGCTCGGTCATGTATGAAGCGAACGATGAGAGAATGGTAAAGAAAATCTGTGAGGCGAGTGTTAAGGGTAACAGGAACAGAGGACATCTGCGAAGGATGCGGTGTTATCAGACATACCAAATTTGTATTAGAAGATAGCCCTTTTAAAAGCTACAATACTGGAAAAGCGCGCAACAGATGTGCTAAGTGGACGAGGTAAAATTGGCGAGAAAGATCGAACAGTGCAAGTAGATAAATTAAATTTTTAATAAAAAATATTTTATCTCTTTTCTTGTCCAGATGTTTGAAAAAATGTTGATATACGTAGGAAAGTATAGTGGATGCTGTAGAAATGTTACACGAGGTTTCAAGAATCCCATAAATCACAAGAAACGTTTCTGAAACACAAATATTTAATGAAATGTATAATAAACTTTGTTTTATACCACTTGAGTTTATTTATTAAAACTAACCGGTTTCGGAAAATATCACTTCCCTGATCAAGATGATAAAAATCATATTACTCCTAAACGTAAAATTATTATCTTTTGTTTACAAAAGTCGGTTTTTGAAAATGAAAAAATATACCTATATTGTAATAGGTACCTGACCATATTAAAAAAAGGTATAATAATTATTGTTGATCTCGATATAGATTTAAGGGGGATTTTTGGAAGACTAGATATTTTTAAGTATAAATAGTTATTTGATTTTTTTAATTTAAACGAAGATAATAATATTTTCAAATGAAATAAACAATACCAGTTGAAAAAACAATTGAACCAACCTACGTACAGATTAAACAAATAATAGTGGATTTTTTTAAAAGCATAAATCTGTAGAAAAATAAATATCTAAACAGATTTAACTGTAAATAGTTGCGGATATTTTATACGAACCGTATGTTTTTCCGAGAAACGATTCTCGACGTTTCGTTGAATGCTTGTTCAACGTCATCAGGAGGACGAGCTTTACCCGCGGAGGTAGAGGGCGGACTGATTACTGCTTTCGAGGCCGTTAATTATATGCACTTTGTTGTGGAGTGTTCACTTCTTCTATAATAGAGGTTGCCAGTGTGCATTATGTACTAATTACGTTACGGACTTTCTCAAGGGTTGAATCAATGTCGTAAGAACAGGGCGCCAAATACTTGATAGTTTGTAACTGTCATCTCTATTGAAATTGGGATATTTTTATATTTCAATGGACTCTCTCACTAATCTGGGTATAAGGTGCGGTCCTGTTGCTAAGATTTTTGTCTTGTCAAATCTGATGAAGTGACAGAGATTCCCTTTGGATGCATGTGCGCAGATTGCATATATATTGGAGTTGTTGTACATACGGTTCGTATAAGATATCTGTTAAGTTAAATATGTCTAACGACTGTAATAACAACCTTAACTCTTTAATATCTAAACAGACTCTTTTTGGTTTCAATATTTGAATATGTAAGTTAAAACATAAAAATTCTTTACGTAACAATGTCTGTAACTATCGCCACCAAGACGCTATGCTACGATAGACGGCGCTGTTCTCACAGCCTTACCTCGCGGCCGAAGTATACCTATAAAATTCTCTATTTTTTTTAAATAGACATGCGGACACGGAATATATATCAATATTCTTATTTTCAAATTAAGCTAAACGTTTGTGCTTTGAAAACGGGACTAGCTGGTGCCTGGAATGGGGCTCGAACCACCGGCCACCAGGTCACTAGGAGCGAACTAACAATACTCTGTGCCAGAATTAATTTTTCCATTAAATAATTAAATAATAAAAATTTCCAACTATTTATATACAAAAATTAAATATAAAAAATCTTTATGCGTAGAATAGAGTAAGGTATATGTTTTGATGCATAAACCACTAGAACATTAACACAAATAACTAATGTAAAACTGGAATTCAAACGGGTAAATGCACGTCATATTTGACGGATATAGTTAGTTTTATGGAAGAGGCATATGTCCAGCAGTGGAGAGATGAAGGCTTTAGAAGAAGATTAAGAGCAAGTTCAAACGTAAAGAAGTGAATTTTAAATTTTCGAAGGAAGCAAGCACTTGGTGGTGAGACATTATAATTAAATAAATAAAAATAACTTTGTTTAACACCGCTTATATTTATTTATAAATCCAACCGGGTTTCGCTACGACCGTAGCTTCTTCAGGGAGAATTATAACTGTGACTTTAAGAATTTTAACTGAGTTAAAATTCTCCCTGAAGAAGCTACGGTCGTAGCGAAACCCGGTTGGATTTGAAAATAAGTATAAGTGGGGTTAAACAAAGAATTTCAAATTTATAAAGTCATTAATTAGTTCTAAGTAAGCAATATTACTATTTCTGTTGTCATTGTATAACTTTGTAAATTGTTTTAAGGAAATTAATAATTCAATCAATCAGAAAGCTAATTATTTATGATTATGAATGAATTATCGTTTGTTTACGTTTTAGAGCTTTCTGACTGAATTCATTAATTTCAAACCTGTCAAACTTAAAACGTTAAAATTATCTGTCAAGGTACAGATATAGCAATATTGCTTATTTCAGAATACGACCGATATTCCGTGCTTAAAACGTGAATATAGTGCTGTGCAGTATATAAATACATTTGTTTCTCCATATTTTAAAGTATTCAATGGTAGTGTCCTATTTTTGGAAACGGCAGGACGAATCGGGAGTGGAGCCCACGTGCGAGCTATTCCTGTGCAGCCAGCCCACGTCCGCGGTTCCCGCCGTCGTGGAATCACGAGGATCGGTGCGCTAATCTGGGAAACACTGCATCTGAAGGATTGTATTCGTACGTAGGTACCTAGAGCTGGTATCAACGAGCACATGCTGGGATCCAACTGCATAATACGAGTATACCAGTGGTGTCAACAATCAACAAGCTGTGCACAACTATAGTTTCTGCAAAAACCTGAATTATGAAACTGTTTGAGATTGTTGCAGGATGTGGAGGCAAATGAAAACGCTAAAACAATTAAAAGTTTTTACTAATTTACCAAAAAGCCACTGGACACGAGGACATACTACCATTCTTAATTTTATAGTCACTAAATGTTTGACACACTTATTATTGCATCTTGTTTCGTGCTAATTAACTGATTATATTGCATCGATCACTTTCTCGAATATTCTGTTCAATTTTCACGCGTTATTTAAATCACTCACTTGTCGATAGCTACTCGGCCGATATTTCGCTCGGTTATCCACGACTGGCCACACTGGTTTGCGCTACGGTTTTATCGCTGGAATGTCGCACACGTTAAACGTCACGAATGACTGCCCCCGCGCCACGTAACGCCCTCATATTTAAATTCCTTCGAGATTTTACAATACCTGCCTAAACGTTTCAGGAGTGTTCCAGCGATTACGGGAGACCCTACAAGGATTCCAGCGTATTCCATAGTGTTGTCAGTATAACCGAGTGAAAATTTTTGAGAGGTTTTGACAGCGCGTTTAATTTTTTTTGGATTGTGACAATATACTGTAGTACGTAGGTTCACGCGCTAATAACTGAAAGTTTCTACTCTTGTGGAAGAATTTACGAGTGAAAAATCAAGCTGCATGTGTATAGGTCGAGTTTTGGCCAAAGATGTATTGTATTCCGATGCACATCAATAGTTTATATGAAAGAGACAAAGGTGTAAGACCGTTTCACGCTAGAAAATGCAATAACGCACTTGACACACGCTATTAAAATAACACGCAGTTAAAATAACAACACACCGTGAACAGTGTGTTGTTATTTTAAATTTAATGTAAATGAACACATTGATAATAATTTATTGCTGAGTCATTTTTAAAAATTTCCGAAATTTCTTGGTGGTTGGTTATCTTAATAAACTAAATCGACGGAATCATTATTATTATTATAAAAACGTGTAATATTATTTCATTCGCTATCCATAATAATAATACAATAATTAAACGTTAAACAAATTTATGTACTAATATTTTGTATTATTAAAATACATTACACTCGCAATAGATTCGTCAGTGGTCGACTGTACAGTGCTATAAGTATAAAATTTACCTGAATTTTGCACAATTTTTCATAAAATGTACTCTAAACGTGTACCAATTAAATATAATATTTTTGTTTTTCGCTCTGCTGGCTATTCCGAATAAACGAAAGAACGTGTAGCAAAACGATACACATGTTTGTGTTTGAGGCGAATTTAAAATCAGTAGTAATTATGTCCTTGCGACACATAAATCAGGACTTTGGTTAGTGACGGACATTGTGACATAGAGAATTATGTATTTTGGTTATAAAATAAAAAAAAATGATTAAAAAATATTTTAAACTCTTCCCATAGTAACAGAATAGTACATTTCTGATGAATACAACCTTTGTAGACCTCTTTCCACTTTAGTGGAAATATGAGTAAGCCGCGCGTACAAGGCACATTGTTTCGTTGTGTTGGTGTGTAGGTATACCCGTAAACACCAAAATAACGATAAAACGTGTGCTGTACGCATGGCTTATACTTACTAATTCGATTGTCTTTCTTAAATGGAAAGAAGTCTATATACATCTATATTAGCAGCATGATCAAAACACGGGCCTAGCGCGCGCCACTGGTGTCATCACTATTATTTAACAACCGACTTCGTGATGGACATAGAACAAAATCATGATTTAAACATCTTTTTACGCTTACTCCCTTATTATGTTCTACAAGGTTTCCATAAACGATGAATGGTGTTTCAAATAGTAATTTTGAACGTTCAATCTCAGACTGCAAAATCGTGTACACTTACCACAACTATGTCAAACTACAATTATCATTTTATAAACTAATATTGTTGACCTTATTATGAAGTCACGTTTTTATTTTTCCAACATTTTGCCTGATAGATAAAACATCAATACTTAAAAGCACATGTCTACCCTAAAATATCATTAATTTCATTATAATATTTTAGAGAAACACACAAAATAAAATATTGTAACAAGATTATAAGAAAAATATAAACTCAGTAAAAATATCACAAAGGATTATCATTAAAGTAATACTGAAAAAAAATCTACGTTTCCAACTAAAGATCTTTATAAATTGTTTCCAGTACCAAACGTAGATGATATTTTCAAGCAAGTTTCCATATTTTATTTTATTTATTTATTTATTAATTACACGGCTTAATAGCCTTTTACAACAGGTTTATACATAATTAAAATACAACAAACGATTAAATGTAAAAGAAAAATAAAGGGTATTAATGTATAAAAGTATATATACATAGTTTAAACATAATGAGGTTAGACATATATGTAAAAAAAGTATATATGCAAAAAAGTATAAAGTAGTGATCTCAGAAATTTTTACTCACCGATAATATAGCAATATTAAATTTGAATAGCCAGGTATATATAAAAAATTTAAGACATTATATAAAAATTTAATCTTTTGAAAAGAAATGATCATATAATGATTTTTTAAATTTTGAGAGAGATAGATTTAAAATGTCGACATGTATAGGTAGTTCATTGCCCAAAATATGTAAAGAAAAAAACCTTACAGAAAACCAGGAATATTTCAAAGTTATGTGAAATGGAAACCAATTTATAATGCCTAAATGTAAAACAACCCAAATGCAGCATCACTATATTTATAAAGCCATTAATTACTATAATAACTTACCTATCGAGATACGATGCATCAGTAACCTCTCAGAGCAAATCAAAAAAATTAAAATTTTCTTTAAATCAAACTTACATTCATAAATCATTTAAACCTATAGCTTTTTTTTCAAAATAACTCCAATACTTTCATTATCAATTTACCTTTTTTACTGTATTAATAAACAACTTGTATATACTATGTACCTATATATTATAACAAGGAATAAGAACTCAGACTCAAGAGCTTCTTTTCACTGATGAGGTCCACATGACTACCAAGTATTTAAAAAAATGTTTAATCTGATATGTACATACAAGAACTGTATTTGTACCATAAATTAAATAAAAAAATAAAATTAAAAAAAAGATGGGAAAAGAGATTACATACAGAATCCCTCGTAGTATGTCGATGACCAAAATAAGATCCAAGTCTCTATAGCCTTCTAGAATACACTACCACACTATGGTATATCTGTAATATTCTGGAAATGTCTACAAACATCTTGAACCTCAGCGTAGAAAATAAAGGATTGTTCTCGAGAATTCAAATTGATTGTTATTAAATAGGTCGTGGTTGTTCGAACACTTTAGACTCATCAGCAGGCTCAAGGCAGGAATTCACCTGTAAATATTACGACCTAGCTCTATTACACCCTGTATTTTTTTAATTTTTTGTATATATATATATATATATATTTTGGTATTTATTACATTGTAGATATGCCAAACTGCACAGCAGTTTTACGGCATTATGGCATATGATATTAGTTACGTCAAAATTGACGAAGTGTACAAAGCCATACGATTAGATTAGTCTAGGGAAGCGCGCACTGTCCGTCTAGCTTCAGTGCCGCCGACCACTTTCTATCCGCGGGCGCCTCGGCAGCTAACCCACTCTCGATGGCAGCTCCTATCCGGCTGGTCACACCCAGCCTGCATCCGCACAAATTACGCGCGTTTTGAGGTCGCTTGCAAGGAAACGCCAAACTTTCTGTTTTCTAGAAAACTGTTTCTTTTATTCGGTTACGCGTCTGCGGTTCCCAGGGAAAAGCTGTGACCATCCATTAAGAGAAATCGGTTTAAACAGCGTGTTTAGTATGCAAAGCTTATTCCGGTATGTACCTACCTGCGTGTATATCTGACCTCTTGGCGACATTTCGGACGTACATATACATAATGTATGTAAGAAAAATTTAAAAAATAAAAACAATATCATATAATTAAATTAGATGCACTTACATTAAAAATATTATCGAATATATTATGTTATCAGTGAAATGATCACTGAGCAGATATCAAATATTCATATATCTATTATGTAATTGTATATACTCATTAACCAGTATAAAAAGTCTATTAATTAAGTTAATAGGATTATTTGGAAAACATTAATAACCTCGCGGGACTATATTTCTACCTTGATTATGAGTCAAAAATGTTTGAGCAGCCATTATCTAATATCAATAGTTATAGAGTTATGCAATATCAAAGTTTGCATTTTTTTTCAATATTTCTGACTTAATTATCTACGTCGATATAAATTACTATTAATTATCATAACAGTAATTTATATCGATTACGAAAAATTCATTCGTTTCAATACAAGTTAAAAAAAATAAAAACCCTGCAGAAATTCCAGTTAAAATGTTTTCCAATTGGGATTGGAAAGTTTTTATTATTTTATTTGTCTTGTATTAAAGGGAATGAATTTTTCATATTCGATGCAAGTTAGATGTCGTGTAGGTATATCCATAATTATTGATATGAGGTCATGGTTACTTGAACATTTTCGACTCATAATGAAAGCAGGAATAAAATTTTGTGAGGTTATTAATATTTTCCAAATAATTTTTTAATACATATTTTTGATGGACAGTATTGGTTTTGTTACAATGAAATAAAGTTTATTAACGGGTATTTCTGGACGATACATGTAGTGAAATAGATGATTAGAGACCAGTGGAAACCATATTATATAATAGAATTAATTATTTTATGCAAAAATATTATTATGCGTCTCGCTTTGATTAGGGTTGTCTGATATTGATGTTGATTTTAATATATATGCTTAATTGTAATTCCTAATATACAGTTGACATATCTTTTACAAAATCAAACAGACTGTCAACAGGTCGTTATTGATATTAATGGTCCTAGGGTGAGGTTGAATCTTAATTACAATTTAATTTTATAATTATTTTAAATTATCTGTATACTATAATCATTACAAAAAAAAATCAAATATTATAAATTCATTCGCTGTAATAAAAGTCAAATAAGATGAAATAACCTTGCAGGTTGACTGCAAGGTCTTCATTATTTTACTTGCCTTGTATTAAAGTGAATGAATTCATAATATTACATAAATAAAGTGAAGACTATAAATATATAAATAAAGAATATAAATATGTTAGCTTTGAAGTCGCTTATCTTCATAATTATAGATATCGTAGACCAGTTCTTTTACACTTGTATATATGTAAGTACGCTCTAATACAAACAAACAATATTCATCAAACTTCAATTACCACTAAACTAAATGATGACAAGATGCTCCTCTCCAAACTACAGTAGTGATAAAATAACTCAACACGTGTGACGTAAAATGTTTAGCGAAGTGTAAATTTAAAGATTAATATTATTCATAAAGTTTAACCTAATGAGAATTTACAGCTTAACTTTAAATTTAGATTTGGACTTCCTGCTAAATGGCCCCTGTTAAAAGTCTCAACACTATTATGAAAGTAACTATATTAATATTTTGGTAATTGTTGCCCCAACACTCAAAAATAGACTGGACGTATTTATATGCCCGTGAAGTGACTTAATTCAAATTGACGATCTTTGCATTTTTAGATGAGATAAGATGATTTGTAACGTATACGTGAATCTACATGTTCCAATTGGACGTAGTGATGCAGAAAGCATCCAACCCAATAAACATGGAATCGAGAAAATGATTTCTAAAAATCCAAACCTATAGCTAATACGTCGATATTAAATATGCTATTGCATATTTTTTGCATAGAGCTCATTGTAGAGATGTTTTTAATGTAATTATAGGATTTTTTTTTCAATTGGTTGAGCAACTTTGTAGATTGACAATTAATTTTTTTATTATTATTTGTTTTAATCTACTTACCTAAATTCATTAATTACACCTATATGTTTCGGAAAAACCTTTCCATCGGCAGGGTGTTCTATAAATGTCAAAATATCAAAATGAATGATGTCTATGTTTTTTGGTTTTCTAAATTATTTTGGAATAATCCAAGACTATGGTCCCGTTGTTCATACAATGAAAATAAGTATTTCACTATATAATTTAATGTCCTGTTAATTTAATCTAACTAAAATAATCGTAATCTAAAAAATTAAACATACCAAACCTAATAACCTAACCTAACCCAACCTAATAACTAACCAAACCAAACCTAATAACCTAACCTAACCTCATATATATTGCCTATGAAATGTCAAAATATGCAGTCCATTTTTCGAAACTTTAAAGTGTAATATCTTATTTAATACTTACTTTTTAAACGTAAATTATCTTTCATTTTGTTATTAGCACATTTAATAATATAGTGAAATAATCATTTTCGTTTTATATGCAATGGGACCATTATCTTGGATTTAGCCAAATTTAATTGATTTTATTAATAATATTTTGTTTAATTTTACATGCTTCTATTCTGATGAAATGATTCTAAATTATTCAATTTCAGACCAAAATTATTTATTTAAATATGTAGGTGTAATTAATGAATATAAATATTTTATTATTGTAGTATTTTTAGTAGGATAATAGTAATTTTTTTTTTGAAAATAATTTTTATTTAGGAAGATATGACGCGATTTACAGGTTGGATTCTTTCTACAAAATGTCTAAATGTACAAAAAACAGTACTTATTTTTTTTGAGGGTTCTGTATTCTCTGAATTTGATAAAGCAAGTTGTAAAAAGTATTATCTGAGGCGTAGAAATGTAGATGTTAAATGTTTTCTACTGAATTATTATCGTATAGTAACAGTAGAACTAAAAAGTTGCACAATGTGTCCATACCACATGGATGTTTTTAACCAATATTTTTGTTTGCCAAGAATTTGTAAATTTGAAGCTTCAGAAAGCAGTCAAACCACCCTTTTTGAGTTTGAAAATACGGTGATGGCTCCGTGATGTGGGTGAGAAGATTACTGAATTTACAAAAAACTATTCACTTAGAGCTTGGACGTTTTCATCATATTAAGATGTCATATTGAGCCGTCCATATACATAACTCATTTTTAGAATTTTGTGGGTTACATGCTTTCTGCGTAACTACATCCAATTTATGTGTTTACCCGCATAATATTATGCATTAAAATATATTTTAAAGTTTATGAATATAATTATTAAAACATGTATCAAGCAAAACAATATCGAAAATATATGAAAATGTGGTTTCTCATTTATCAATAATAGGTAACTAAATGCAGAACAAATCAGTCTTAAATTCTCAATCAAACATATAATTAGACGGTTTGATTGAAATTTGACGAAATTCGCAGATTCGAGAGTGTACGTAGGGACGTATACTCTCGAATCTGCAAATTTCGATTTTCGTTTTACTATTTTAAACCATCCAACTTACTGTATATTATCAGATAATATTTAGAAAAATAATTTTCGTTTATAGTACTTCCAATAGGCTTAATTTAACTTAAGAAGTCCTTAATTCATAAAAAATACAAGCAAAATAGCTTTTTTGTATCCTCAACGGAAATCGTACCCGAAACCCTCGGTGTGACAAACCAGTGTCAATCCCACTGTGCAATGAGGGTCGCTTTCCTTCGTCTCTATCTTCATCTAAGTCTCCTCGATCTCATAATTGTTCCTCGTTACAGTCCAACTCATAACTGACATCTCACGTACGTTCAAAAATATATGCGTGGTGTACGTTGTTTCCAAATGTCCCATCATTTTTTGACAGGTGTGATAATTAAAACTGGTAACCCAGATGTATGACCTGAATTTGTGAATAGCCCCCTGCGATCGTAGGGATTCTTTATCCCTACATGTCGTCTACGCATGTTCAAATCCGTAGAAGGTGATTACACAAGTTGAAATACGTTAAATACAAATCATTAAATAATGTTTTTTTTTTCTTCTTCAAATATAGCAAATTTATTTTGTGGTAACGTAATTGGTAATTGATATAAATTAACTTTGTTAAAACCACTTCTTTATTGAAAAAAATTCAACATGTTTCGAAGCCAATGGCTTCTTCGTCAGGATAACAAAAATAATATTTAAAAATCGAAGTATAGATCAAAATATTAAAAAGTTATATATGGAAATGATATTGGCTTCGAAACATGTTGAATTTTTTTCAATAAATAAGTGGTTTTAACAAAGTTAATTTACATCAATAATTAATGTTTTATTTATTTTCTTTATTATATATTTATATTATACATTTATTTTGTCTTATATTCTTTTTTTTTTTCAGTACATCGTGTTAGAGCTGAATAGAGCCCTGAAGGCCCACATTACCATATTTATATTAGCTTCACCTGTTTGTCTGGACGGAATCTTATAATCGATATTAAACCCACTTCCCAATGTCCAATTGAGCTGAAATTTTGCACACAGATGTATTCTCGTAGACAATACATGAATCAGTCAATCAATCAGAATCACAAATCCGCAAAATTAATTAATACACATTTTATATGGGAAATTAGTTAATATGGCGCTTATTTCCTACCGAAGTGATTTTTGTAGATTCGTTGCGTGATTACTTTGTAGGATTATAGATAATTATAATATTGGTAGAGGAAATTTAATGCTTTTTATAATATAATATAACATTCAGGCTGGTAACAAAACACTGCGCTAGTAATAATACCTTTATTTTGTTTAATAAGTGCCTAAATTTTAATAATTAACTTGTATTGTTATTTTAACTACATATTTTCATTCACATTCTTATTTCACAATCACCTAACATAGCTATCTACGGTCCCGGGTTTCCGGGTTTGGCCTTCTTTAATCCCGCAATCCCGGCGGGATTGGAAAAATGCCCCGGGATTGTAATCCCTAGTTACTATCCACGCATGTGCAACTAAATATTGATGTACCTATTTTAATTTAAAATGGCCTGTATGCCGTTACTGCACAACTGTTGGATGTTGAAAAGTGATATTGCGCCGTCGTATACATAGACATAAAAATACAGGATACAATTTCTGTTTGCTGTCTTGGAAATTATTTATGAATTCCTTATACTCCACATTCCCCTCCATCAACATATCAAACTAATTTGTTAATGTAATGATAGTCCAACGTTTTAGAAAAAATAAGTCTGAAATATTGATAAAAAATGCAATCTTTGATGTCGCATATCTCCAAAACTATTGATATTAGGTCATGATAGCTTGAACATTTTCGACTCATAATCACTGCAGGAATATAATCCTACCAGGTTATTAATGTTTTCCAAATAATCCTGTACATATATATATATATCTATATATATATATATATATATATATATATATATTATATATATATATATATGATATATATATATATATACGCATATACCTATAAGGGTATATACATTTTTAAATTTTTTTAAATTAGGATGGGGCTTGAACCACCGACAATAATGCCGCTAATACCGCATATAAATTAGCTTCGCCTCTGTGAGACTTCGATAATTTATCCTTAATTAATTAATCATCCTTCTGGGGACAAAATCCAGCGACTGTGTTCTTAGAACGTACTTTCATGTGAAAATATTGTTTTAAAATATTAAATTGATTTAATGGTAGTCAGATGGGAAGTCCCCACTATGAGACCTTGGCCCGCAGCCGCTGAGTGGTCGCATGCACCCCCGCGCACGTGACATTTCCCTGCATTACGAATGCACGCCAGCTGCATTTTCCTCCCACGTCCGTCACACGGCCTGTTATCAAGCTCGTTGTTAGAGAAGTCAGTACTCTATTTTTATATTAAAGATACAATACTTCTATATCTGAGAGGTTTCAGAGCTCGATGAAGTGGAGACGACCCGCAGGCGTAATGTGCGACGGAAAAATGCCTCTCAAGGTCAAAGGACAAATATACAGGGTTATTTGTAAAACATTAATAACCTCGCAGAACTATATTCCTGCCTTGATTATGGGTCGAAAATGTTCGAGCTATCATGACCTAATATCAATAGTTAAGGAGATATGCGACATCAAAGTCTGCATTTTTTTTTCTCAATATTTCTGACATATTTTTTGTGAAACGTTGAACTATCATTACAGTAACTTATTTCGAATATGAAAAATTCATTCCCTTCAATACAAGTCAAATAAAATTATAAAAACCCTGAAAAAATTCCAATTGGAATATCCCACGAACATTAAATAAACTGAATAAAGAATTGCTCCATGTATTCCACAGGAAGGAAATCACATTGGCCAAACAAAAAAAACAGCGAAAATATTTTTTTTGTATACCCATACGTACTATTAATTGTATACAATATTTATTATATAAAAGTTATCTGTTGTAGGCTTTATTCATGTATATTTATTCATTATAATTAAATAAATGAATAAATAAAAAGAAAAAACAGAAAGTATGGTTGCTACGACATTTTTTTTTATTAAAAAAAATAGAGATGCGAACACGGAATTCGTGTCACATCAATATTCTTACTATTTTCAAATTAAGCTAAACGCTTGTGCTATGAAAATAGGACTAATTTGCTTGTCTGGAGTGAGATTCGAACCTGCGACCTTTGGATCACGAGGCGAGAGTCTTAACCACAAGACCAACAAGCTACTTTAAAAATCATTCCAATTGAAAAACCCTTGACATACGAAATTGATTTATTCAAATTAATATATTAACGACCATTTTGGGTTACAAGAGATAGGTGTAAAAAAAAATAGCAAAATTCCCCATACCTCAAAGTCGTAAGTGCATGGCGCTATATTGTTTTAAATTGTTAATCTGGGTAACAAAAAATAATTTTTTATCGCACGTCAACAAGCTCAAAAGCAATACGTATTACTCTGTTATTTAATGATAGTTTAATTATACTATTATCGAGAACGATTGTACTTGTCGTTTTAAATCGATTCCAATAAGCTATCTTATCTTTTTTATTATTTTACGACAAATAATTTGTCGTCTGTCTCTATGAATACACGAGTATGTATAACTAACTGTATAACATTGAAATAAGTTTTATAGAGACATTATATTATAAAATATTTAATGTTTCTTTGCAACGTTCATCTCAGCGTAGAAGTAAAATAATTGTAAAAAAACTATATTATTGATGCATTTGGCGTTAACATTGTAGAGATTATTCACGATGATCATTAAAGTAGGTGTAAAACATTAAACAATTTTGATTAATCAATTAGAAAAGACAAAGAAAAAAAATCTAATTAACGAAAAAACATTTTAACTGTCATTGGGCCTCGAACCACGGACCTCCAATTCTATCCGGGAATGGCGCGTTTTCCAACTTAGCCATGACAGTCTGGTAAGTTAGCGAAAATTTTTCGACCTTATATGTAGTCTCTTTTTAATTGATCAACATTTTTATTCCATTTTTAAAGATGAACCAAATTGAAATTGATTGATTGCTTTAAAAATGGAATAAAAATGTTGATAAATTAAAAAGAGACTACATATAATGTCGAAATTTTTTCCTTAACTTACCAGACTGTCATGGCGAAATTGGATAACGCGCCATTCCCGGATAGAATTGGAGGTCCGTGGTTCGAGTCCCGGTGACAGTTAAAATATTTTTTCGTTATTTTGATTTTTTGTATGTCTTTTCTAATTGATTAATAAAAATTGTTTAATAATTCACAGAACTTTGTTCTGAAATTGCAACTTCACAATAAGAATGTGTTTCTTTAAAATAATATGAAAAACATTAACTTTGTCCACGTGAGTTTAATTATATTTTTATATTTTACCGTGTAAGTTTCAGGTGAAGTATTAATACTCTTTAGTTTTCTATACTTTGATACTTAAATATGAACTATTAAAAAAATATTAAATCTCTGAATATTGACAGGGTGTATCAGATTTACGTTTTAAATGGTTTCCGTATGTAGAATAATAATAATTTTTACGGCAGCATTACGGGATGTACTTAATGGAATAATTAAGTACATCCCGTAATTAAATTAGATCATTTTATGGAAAGTAAAGCAAAGACAAAATGTAAGTAACCATAAAAAGCAGTGTGAAATATATAATAAATATTATAAGTATCAAATATCGAAACAAATAAATACAATGTCGACTTTAAACTGAGTATATAATATGTCTCAGGAAGAATACATATGGAATAGGGTTAATGGATGAGATTTTTTGTAGTAATTACATATTCTAGGCAGGGCTAGACCCGTATTGTCAAACATTCTGTCAATTAGATTTGTAGATCTCTGTCAGAGGACAGGGATATTTACGAATGTCAATTTGTAAAAATTTTTTTTACGAGTACATATTGTAGTCATTTTATCCGTGATTATCGGTATTTTTTCGAAAGACATTTGATGGTCGCTAGTCAAGTCTCTTATTGAATGAATAAATAAAATTGCTTGTCGATATATCAGAGATTTGAATAAGTTTCTTTGGGTTTTCTAATCTGCTGTTGTGAATTTCGTAATAGGTACTATTCAAAAATTTTAACAAAAGGTTGTAAAAATGTTTATTATTATTAAGAATTACTAATGTTATAATCTTGCATGAAACTTTCAGCCACGACCTCAATTCTAAACAATCGATAAAATATATTAAAGAAACTGTTAGATTTAGAATAAATTAAATTGAAATAGTATTTAAAGTAATTTTAATTAAAATAGTAAACATCTAATGCAATTCAAAAGAAATAAAATGTTATTGCGAAATAATTAGTAAAATGTTCTTAATTTTTTGTAATTTTAATCAAATTTATAATGGACTTTGTTTGTATAACCACTTGAGTGTATGTAATATAGATATTTAATTAACCAGTTTCGGAAACTGGCATTTTCTTCACTAAGGTGCATTTAAAAATTAAATAAAAAATGCTTGACTGCATTAATATTAAAAACACTGAATGATACTGCATTGCATTGCGTACAAAACTGCATATTTAGTTTTGGAAGATATGTATGCAGATAGATTATGACTAATAAATAATAAAAATAAATATGGCAAAATGACTTAAGGATAGACTGGTGGTTAGATTGTATTTATAAATAAACTTAGGTGACTATATTTACAAAGTTCATTATGAATTTGTTTAACAATAAAATATTTTAAGTAAATTTATCAAATGAAAAAAACTATGTACGAATAAAGTATATGAATAAAGGTGTATGAGTAAAAATATAATAAGACAACTGATATTTACTTGTTATGAAGAATTGGAAACTTCAAGAGGATTTATTTAAATCATTACTTTCATCGAAAAAAAATTTTTTTTTATAAAAAGGTGTTTATTTTTTAAAATAATACACCAAACGCATATTAAACCAAATGCATATTACATTAAACATATTTGTATATTGCGCGATGCACTCAAGTTACCAAACTTGGTGGTGGATCTTTTTGTCTATTAAAAACGGTCTAGACGGTAAGTAAGCGCGTAAAAAGGGTCATCGACTGTCGGTAGTAAGTATCTACTTGAAATTTAAATAAAAAATTTAGACAATAGCGCACCAGACAAAATCGGAAGACAAAAAATCAGCCAATGTACAAATGCACCCAGAGACTGTATGTCCAATTTCAGTCCTCTAAAAGAAATCAACGAAAGCCGCCAGCTGACTTTAGTCTGCGTTTAGACTGAGATTAGTCTCGGAGTGGCGCGTTGCCCCGTTTACAAAATGGACCCGTCGCAGCGCTATACAGGGTTATTTGTAAAACATTAATAACCTCGCAGGACTGTATTCCTGCCTTGATTATGAGACGAAAATGTTCAAGCTATTATGACCTAATATCAATAGTTAAGGAGATATGCGACATCAAAGTTTGCATTTTTTTTTCAATATTTCTGACTTATTTTTTGTAAAACGTTGGACTATCATTACAGTAACTCATATCGATTACGAAAAATTCATTCGTTTCAACACAAGTTAAATAAAATGATAAAAACCTTGAAAAAATTCCAATTGGAATTCGAAGGTTTTTATTTTTTTATTTGACTTGTATTAAAGGGAATGAATTTTTCATATTCGATATAAGTTACTGTAATGATAGTCCAACGTTGTACAAAAAATAAGTCAGAAATATTGAAAAAAAAAATGCAAACTTTGATGTCACATATCTCCTTAACTATTGGTATTAGGTCATAATAGCTTGAACATTTTCGATTCATAATCAAGGCAGAAATATAGTCCTGCGAGGTTATTAATGTTTTACAAATAACCCTGTATAATAAGGTTTATACTGTGTGTATATGTTTGTAAACGCCGGCTAATTTGATTTTATGCCGACACAGCTAATTCACCTAACAGTGCAATCTTATAAATGCCAGGAATACGTTTTACGATATTTTCAAGCGTATAGTATAAACAAATTAATTTGTTTTCTGATTTATGGCTTTCATTCAGTTCGGTCTTAAGTCTGCAAGTAACGTTCTTTCTACGCCGAGAACAGTAGAAATCTTTCAACACAGTTACTATCATGCTATTTAAGATTTGTTGTATTTGTTTTATTGGTAACGGATTAATCGCAATTCGACGCGGAACCATCGGTATACTACTAGACAACACTTAAATTTCTGTTAGGTACCTACCAGGAGCGTGCAGCGCATACAAGCAAAAAAGCTGTGCATTAGTAAAGATTCTGAGAAACAAATATTAATTAAATAATCCTTATATTAAGAAAAAGTTTATTTAAAATTCTAGCCGTGTTTCGTCCTACGGCTAGAAGTTTTATTTCCGACTTTTCTGCGTTTAACTTCATGTCAATTCTTCATTTATTTCGCCAACCAATTTGTTCCACAGATATAGTCAAGTCGAGAAAAAAACGTGTATTTTTAATGCTGCGAGTTTTGTGTAGTAGCGTCCTTCTTCGAAAGGTCCTATGCCAGGCGCACGTCATGCAGAAATGTTATTTTTTACAAATTCCACCCAAAACTTTCGGTGTAAATTTTATGTCTTTTCTGTGGTAAATGTAAATACGAATACGACAAATATCATCTATCATCTATTATCAAATTATAATGATATCATAAAATGTTTGATTTATATTTGTGAAAAGAAACGTGTATCTGAAATTATTATTGTTCCCGATTTAATTATATATAAATCGTCTTCGAAATATATTGAAGTTTTTCGCCGTATTAGCAATACCTATATCAAATATTTATTTAATTAGGAAATATTGTTTACAATACTTCTTTTATTTTTGTGGATTGAAGCTACTCAAAATAGTACA
>JADDOH010001380.1:0-32371 GCA_016648135.1 Agrypnia vestita | reverse complement strand
AAATATTCCGTGACGTTATCAGGCCGCCGCATAGTGGGTCGAAACCGTAATATGTAATTCCTGTTCAACATTTACAGCTTCAGAGATGAGTCCTTCGGGCCAGCTTATTTCATTTTCTAACCAATCACAATTTTTCCTTATAAACCGGGTTAAATACGACTACTTCGTTCCCATCTAGCTCTTATATTTGAACAATATCTCATATAAAACTACTATCTACAATTGTAAAAAAATAGTGAAGTTTGCTGTTGTACTATTAAATGTTCATTTAGTTAGTTTTGGTCTACCTGTATTGGTTTTATTGTTGATTTTTATATAGTTTTATTTTTTAATTGGTTTAGCACAGCGGAGAATCTGTCATATGAAATGTCACATGTATTATGTTTATTATTGATTTTTATGAAAATTTTACCCGTTTTTATTAAAATCAGCCGTTTTGTCATCTGAGACAGGTAGGTCGACTTCAATATTTCGCGCATAATAATTATCGACACCTAACTTTTGATAGCGATCGATCACTTGAAATGGCGGCAAACATAATTTCGTTTTTTCAGTACATATCTATGAGATCTTGAGATAATTTGATATTTTAAAATAATAGAGTGTTTTGCATTACATGTATATATATTATATGAATAAGAGAGCTGATCGGCACTCCTTTTAAATAATATCTCAATAAATTTTTCGAATATTAAAGATATTTAAAATGATGATAGTAGGTAATTAAGTATTCTACACATTTTTGAAAACATCAATCTTTTCGAAATCAATTCTTCTTCCTTTTCTTCGTAAGGTTTTATGAACTTATAATAATAAGTGAAATTTTTTAAATATATTTAGGTTTTTTTTTTCGTTGGAATTTAAAACGTGATGGTAATAGACACAAGCGATATATTTAAAGAAAAAAAACTGACCGAATTATTTTCAAAAGATTTTGTTTCTATTTATTATTATAGATGAAGAGAAAGCGGCAAAAAAGTGTGCGTTAAAATGTGCAATAAACGTGTCAGTAAAAATGTAAAATGTCCCCGCAATTGTAAAATAATTTAACGTGACAATGATAATAAAAACGAACGCCGGAGAGCGGCCACAGAGCGGCCGGCCATCTGTGCGGGTGCAAACTTGTCTCGACATGTACCTACCCACCGACACGTGCGGACTTCCGGGCGATCCGCGACCCGCGACCCGCGACCCGCGACCGGGTGACCGCTAATTAGGTATGCATAATTAATTAATAATATTTATCATTATTATCGATCGATTATTTATTTGTTTGTTCGCGTTCGTATTCGCCGCGCCGGGTAGGGTGAAGAGCGTCGAGCGGTGAGTTTGATTTTAGAATGTATAATAATAATATTAATACTATAATACTTTTACTTACTATTTCATATTTAGTTTGACTTAAATGAAGTTACGAATATAAAAATCTCCATAACTATTGATATTAGGTCATGGTTGCTTGAACATTTTAGACTCATAACATAGTCAGGAATCTACCTGCCAAGTTTTTGCTGCTAGCTCTGGTACAGCCTGTACATATATCGTAAAACTACTATCTACAATTTGTAAAAAAATATGTTTGCTGTTGTATTATTAAGTTTTCATTTAGTTTTTAGTATAATTATGTTCGTTTTTTGTTGATTATTTGAGTTATTATGTACTTTTACTCACTATTTCATATTTGGTTTGACATAAAAGAAATTACGAAAATAATAATAAATAATATCAACTTTTCAAAGCAAGAAAACACTTTGTGGCTTGACATTATAAGAAATTTAAGAAAAAATTACACACTATGTTTTAAACCACTTAATTGCTATACATTTGTCAACTAGTTTCGGTTGGACTCAACCTTCTTCAGGACAATTACAATATAGACTAATCTAGGTACAGAAATTTATAAAGGAGGAAAGAAAAAGAGAGAGGGACAGAGTGTCAACTAGGTGGGGGGGAGGGAATGGGAGGAGTTAACTGAAGATAGAGGGAACAACACATTAAGCATTTAATGTGTTCTTTTATTCTAATATTTACGTTTAAAAGAACACATTAAATGCTTAACAAATGTAGGTTTTTCTGAATTTGCCGAACATCTAATTAATTTTAATCACACATTTAATAATAATACAGGGCCAAAAATTTTACACAAAAACGGATTAGGTTTGCGACTTAACAATCTAGAAGCATTAGAAATTAATAAAGCTATCAACAATAATAGTCAAATAATAAATAAACAAATAAATTTATCTAATAGTCCGATTTTAAAGTTGTTCCCTCTATCTTCAGTTAACTCCTCCCATTCCCTCCCCCCCACCTAGTTGACACTCTGTCCCTCTCTCTTTTTCTTTCCTCCTTTATAAATTTCTGTACCTAGATTAGTCTATATTGTAATTGTCCTGAAGAAGGTTGAGTCCAACCGAAACTAGTTGACAAATGTATAGCAATTAAGTGGTTTAAAACATAGTGTGTAATTTTTTCTTAAATTTCTTAATAAATAATATTATAAATATATACGTTTTTTATTTTTCGATCCATTTATCTGGTAGAGTAGCAAGTTTATGTACACGCTCATAGCAACAAACGATGGTAGACTAGACAAGGTATGAGAAAAAAAAGGTTTCAAAACGGGGTTAGTCACCACTTAGCAGAAATTTAATTTTATTTGATCCGCTCCATACAAAAAATACAAAACTTTTTTGCTCAAACTATAAAGTTTAGGAAAAAGTTTCATAGGACAACTATTGATAAGGTTAATGAGCTCTATCCATCGGCATAAAGAAAAAAGTAAAAAAAGAAAGTTGGTCCCTAAGTCCCTCAAATTACGGTTTCGACCCACTGTGCTTCCGTTCGGGCGGCGGCCGCGCGTTCAAACCATTCGACCGATTTACATGATCTTGACGCTGACTATCCGTTCGCTAGGCCGGTGCCGCTCCCTAAATACGAGTGCCCTAGACCATCGCCTAGTTTGCCTATATGAACGGGCCGGCCCTGTGTACGGGCGACCTCTAGAGACGTACCGCAGCGTGTGTGGTGTTCGCGGGTGGAGGTCTCCAGACCTGTACGGGTGACCGCAGAAGAATTGAAATTCGATTCTTTTTGTCTCTGCGACCGCGACGGACAAAAGGTAGGGATGGGTAAATGAAAGAAATTGTCGATATATATATATATATATATATATTTCGTTTCCGTTTCCCAAATATTTTAGTTTTTTTTAAAATAAAAGCTTTTTTGCGTTGCTCTGAAAAGAGTATATATTTTATTAGCAAAAGAACATAATATTTCATATTAAAATTTAAAAATAATAAAAGTACACACCTGAAAAGAGAAACAACATTTAAAGCTATTATTTCATATTATTTTATCGATTAACCGAGAAAAATATCGATGTGCAAAAAAAAGGTAACCAAAAAAAGGTCGCCAAAAAAAATATCGAAGAAAATATATCGATATATCGGGAAAAATATATCGATATGTTGGGAAAAAACTATCGATATATCGAAAAAAATATATCGATGACCAAAAAAAAGGGTCGTCAAGAAAAAATATCGATTATCCAAGAAAAAAATATCGATATTTCATATATCGCGAAAAAATATATTGACTATATATATTATATTGAATATATATATATATTGAACAACGTTCCCTCTAATTTTTCTATTGTGTGTGCGGATCTTCGACGCATCTGTGCAGTGGCGGTGCGATAAATTTTCACCCCCCCCCCCCATAGGGTATTTATTAATTACTGTGATTTTATATAATTTCCCTAGCTTTGTCCGGTAAGAAGAAAGCGGAGGAAAGTTGCCTGGCAAGCCCGTATTACAAGCCTCAATATGATATTCCAAATAAATACATATTTTTTAGTTTAAAAAATGTTACTTACTTACTAGAAAAACTTCGCATTTCTATTGTACCTACTTTTCATATTTGCTTCGGAACATATATGATGCATTTGACACGATCATATGTCTTCGAATAAACAAATATTTCACCAATTGTTACTTTTTGTAAATGCATTGAAGATGGCATTTTTCTTTCGACGATTTCAGAGAGCCATTCCAGTTTAAATTTATCGCAGGATTTCTTCTTAACGGTCGCCACATCCACTCCTTTTCGACATTTTTCGACACTCGTCATATTGACTGTGCGGAGTGTAAAACATGTGTGTAAACGGTGCTAGGTGAACGCGCGCACACGCGCACACCTTACAGGGAACGTTGATATTGAATATCAATATATCGATATTTTTCAAACAATATCGATATTTTTTACCCATCCCTAGTTTAGTTTCAAGCTATGTATTCACTATGGAACAAATTGCCCCTCAACATCACGCGTGGCATAGAGTCTACGTGACGTTGCAACGTCGCGCACTGTTCCGCGACGTCGCGCACAACATAGCGGAGCATTTCTACGTGTCGCGGCAACGTCGCTATGCGCACGGTACCCGAGCGAGCTTACGGCGACATCATGCTTTGCGTCAGTACCACGTGGTAAGTGAGTGAAAAATAAAATGATGTGAGGGCCAACAGCGTTCCTTAATATTGTCTTGCTTGGCTATGGAAGGCCCGATTATTTGTAATAATTGTCAAAAACAGTTGTTGTTATTCGAGAGAAATTGGCAAAAGATCCGTCAGACATTCGAAGATCGCATAGAATATCCATCCTTCTTTCTCTTTGCAGTAAATAATTTCACACCCACCACCTTTTTCTCCTCTTACGTTTCGATAACTCGTTAAAATAAATAGATACGCAGCTGTCATCATAACCTCATCGGGCGACATTTCCGCGACAAGTGATATGTGAATCCCGGTGTGTACACGTCAAATGACCGCGTCATTGTCCCCGAAACATGAGCGTAGATGTTGAGCGACATGCCGCTCGGAATGTTTCGCGATTTTTCCCCTAGTGAATACATGGCTTCAGTTTGTTTCCGGCCGTTCCGGCGTCATGCCGCGAGTGCTGGGTGCGACACCGCAACAGATGACAGCTGACAGATGTGACACGCGAACACAATTGAATGCCGTCTGCCATTTTGAATAAAATATTTGACATATTATGCAATGTCATGCAAAAACCGTACTTGAAAAAGCTGATCCTTCTAAAGTATAATTTTATAACGTGTATATGAATATATACATATAATATATTTATATAATATCTTTAACGCGTGCAATATCATATAAAACATTGTTTAAGCAGGAAATAAAAATAAACGCACAAAAGAGCTTAAAAAAATAGTATCCTATAACCGTATAAAAATATGCTTTTCAAACACGCGAATAGTACACTAGCGAAGGGAAAAACTACATTTCAAAATGAAGACTACAACACACACACGTTCACCAGTTTGAAGACTACAAAGTGTATACTACAATTGTAGTAAAAAATACTTGAAGTGAAGTAATTGTAGTACTACGAAATGAAGTGAAGTAATGAATTAATTGTAGTATTAATGAAGTGAAGTAATGTAATGAAGTAATTGTAGTATTAATGAAGTGAAGTAACGAAATGAAGTAATTGTAGTATTAATGAAGTAAAGTAATGTAATGAAGTAATTGTAGTATTAATGAAGTGAAGTAATGAAATGAAGTAATTGTAGTATTATTAATGAAGTAATTGTAGTATTAATGAAGTGAAGTGTAATGAAATGAAGTAATGTAGTACTAGTGAGTTAATATTTTTTCCCAAATAAAAATTTGGCGAGCTAAAAAAAAAAAAAAAATGTCAACGAGAAAAATATTTAAGATAAATTGACGATATTTTCTCCACAGTAACATTTGGCGACCTAACAAAAAAAGAAAAGGTCGCTAGCCAGATTTCTTCATTTGATTCCAAAAAATTTTCAAACCATGGGGGGGGGGTTGTTACAGTTTCCAGAGATTTCTTCATATATCTACATCAACTTTCCAAAAATTTCACGTAAAAAATGCACTATTTAAAGTATGTTTCTCATACTTTCGATAACTTTGAAGTGTATGTACTTTGTAGTGTTCGTTTTGAAATGAAGAGTACTATTTGAAGTTTATCTTTCAATAACTTTGGTGTTTGTAGTTTGTAGTGTGCACTACACTTCAAAATGTGCGAAGTGTGCACTTCAATGTAGTACTACATTGTAGTAGTGAGTACAGAGCGGACCCATTACTATAGTACACTCGAAAATCGTAGTAAGACTCATGCGGTGTACCGCAACGTGTATGGGATCTACGGGTAAGCCCATACACGTTGCGGTACGGACCGATCTGCGATATGCGGTGTACCTCTACGATGCACCGGAGTGTGTATGGCCGCCTTTAGGCGATGCGAAACGCCGAAAGCACGTTCGCCGGCACCCGGGTGCCCCGGCCGGCTGGTAATTGTTAAATTGGCTTACTCGGGAGGCCCTGCAAGTGCGCGCGGATCCAGCTCCCCGGACGTCACCGGCGGGCGTGACGTCACCGCGGCGATCGGATGAAGCCGCGGTCGCGGGCACGTGACCGGGCCGGGAAGAGAGCGCTCCTCACAACGCCGTTTGCGTCAGCCGAGTCCTTCGCTCCGAGATGTCACATTTTGTCCACTCTGACAACAAACCGCTCGCAGACGCTACGAGTTAAAAGAAAGGGAGTAAAAATGCCAACGAATGGGAAGGAACGATATACGAGCTTTTGCTTATAAAACGGTCCTGGGTAAGCGGCAGGTCTGCCCTCGTAGTCCTTAATGCTTTATCAATTTCAGGAAATCAATCAAATCAAGAGATTGATAATTCCCCCATAAGGCGAAACGTATCTTTTAAAAATGAAATACGCGCAACTACAAAACAATTGTGTTTTTACATGCTTTTATTTAACTCTCTCTGCCTGTTGTTTGTGGCGGAATCCTGTAATTGATTTTCCAACAACTTCCCGACTAGCTAGAGCTCTGAAATTTTCAACATTTAGCTAAAGAGGATGGCTATACATTATTAAATCATTTTCGATATGATTTGGTCACTATTGAGATTAGAATTGATACTTTTCATTATTATTGAATATTAAGCGCCTCCAGATTCATCAACATTAGCATGAAAAAATGTTCTGATTCAAATTTATTTAATAATCAAATTAATTAATCAATTAGAGAGACACACAGAAAAATCTAATTCACGAAAAAATATTCGGCTACTACCGGGATTCGAACCCGGGTCACCTCTTTTCCGGTGCCGGTGCTCTGACCACTTAGCTATAGTAGCCCTATATGTTTCCGTGAATATATCGACCTTATATGTAATTCTCATTTTTATTAATTGATTAATTTTTATTAGTAACCAAATACTTTTTCGTGAGTTAGATTTTTCTGTATGTCTAAAAGTCGCTAAAACCATGTACAATTGATAATGAATACTATCTTTAAAAACCAAATTTATTAATAAATTAGAAAAGACATACAAATCAACGAATAAATATTTAACTGCTACCGGGATTCGAACCCCGGATTTTTTCGTTGATCTGATTTCTCTGTATGTCTTTTTTAATTGATTAATTAATTTGGTTATTAAATATTTCACAGAACTTTGTTCTGAAAAATTACAACTTCACAAATACGATTGTGTTCTTGAATACAAATTTATTCATTTTAGTCAGCAGATACAACTCGGACATTGGTGTCGGAACAAAATGTCATGTTTGATAAACTAGGGTTATTTTGAATTTAGATTTCTAATATCGGTTTCAGTTCAGTTTCAGTTCCAATGCCGATAAATCGGGGTTAATTAGCTAGATAACATATTTTTTTATAACAGCTTGCATCAAATATGATTAATGGTAAGAATATGATAACAACAGAGTTTATGAGTAAGATAGTAATGAGTACAATTTTGTGCAGGTCTTTATCGTTACCTACCTCGCTAGGTACATAAATGACCTGTTCTGAGGGTAAGTAGCCATTCCATTCATTGGGACTCCATTAAAATGTCTAATTTTATGGTTGCGTTATTAAGAGAATAAGAAGAAAGTAAAGCAAAGTAGTAAAGATGTAAGAAAAAATAAATAAGAATAAATAGATAAGTAAAGTAAACTAAAGTAAAAAGTATATACAGGCGGACCTCGACTTTCGAACATTCGACTTTCGCACAATTCGCTATTTCGCACATTGTCACGCTGTTTGGTAAAGATATCCCCCTCTCGCTCGCTTACAAGCAAGTGGAATCCTGGTATCACTTGCATCTTGCTTTCTTCCGTCACTTTGCTTGTGAGCTAGCTAGGATAGAGATTTAGTCTTGCGCAGGAAGGAAAGATAATAATTTACCATTTAAAATATTATTAATCTTAGACAATGCTCCAAGACAGAGAAAGAAGACTGGCAAACAATTAGCTCTTGATAACTTTTTAAGGGAAACACCCGCAAATCCCACTAAAAATGTCTCTTAAACCACGTTAACGCCTCTTAAACATCATATACTTACTTGATAAATAAATATTTTAAAATACATACAATTAAATTTTTTTTACTTCCCTCTACTTTCGAACATTCAACATTCGCACACATTTTCAGGAACCAATTATGTGCGAAAGTTGAGGTCCGCCTGTACATATATGAACAAACAAAAGTGTAGAGTAAATGTCAGATAATGATTATGAGTGATGTTAATCAGTGATCATCGATCGTCGGTCATGGGATCATCGGTTATCATCAAATCATCTGAGGCCTCTTCCAGGTGTCTTTTACCAATTTTAGAGATGATGATGTTTCTTCTTTCTTCTTTATTCAGACCTCTGTATCTCATGATAACTATGGTTTAGAAAAAACGGTTCGAGAAAATGAACGTGGAACATGATCACGAGATGATTCGACAATGTCTTATAGTATTTTTAATTAAATTTCTTATACAATGCGAACAAGGTTCTACTAAATCATTTTCGACACGATTTGGTCATTATTTCGATTAAAATAAATAATTTTCCATTACTATTGAGAGCTCAGCCGTAAAGTTTAGCATTTACATTTGAATGCTGCATGGGCGGTGTTAAAAAATCGATTATCAATGTATGCAAAGAAAGCGTATAAAAACCTTCAATTTTTTTTTGATTTAGTTGTTATTTTCACATGTTTGAAAAAAGCATAGTTTCGACACCGCAACGCTGACGGCACGGTCAACACTTGCAAACCACACACTAACCGCAAAATAACATAACGACCGCTCACCAAGTGAAACGACACGTAAACAGGGTTGCCACCCGTACTTTATTATAAAGAATTGTACGTTAGTTTGGGTAATTTTACTCTATACTTTATGAGAACAATAAAGTGCGCGAAAATACTTTATTTCACATGATATATTTCTCAGGGATTCACTTTACTTATAACATACAAAAAAAAGTTGATCGTAGAAATTTTTGCGTAAAACGGAACGAGAGAGTTACCGGGGTCCATGACGTTATCGATTGTTGCCGAATAGGTTCGAAAATTGACGATATACCCCGTGGCGGTCGCCACATAGACACTCGTTTTTTAATGCAACCTAACCTCAAATGTCAACATAGTTAATGTCATTGTAAAAAATTATTGTTTGTTTTGTATATAGCGGATTGAGTGCGCTTAAAATACGATTAATTGGTTTTATAGAGTTTTTTCTGTGATGAATAGCAAATGGCGAGACGAAAGAAACAAAGCGTCTCTGAATCTGATAAAAATGAATGACTTATTTACTTAAATAATATATACTGCAAACATGCTGTGCAGTTGTTTAGTAATGATAATTATTTATTAAAAGTTACTAAAAGTAATTAAAAATATGTTTTTAAGCAAAATAAAGAAGTGAAATAAATCGTTCTTTATTTTGACACAATGTACTTTTTTTCTACCTTTAATAACCAATGTTCTTTATTTGCACAAAAATAGGTGGCAACCCTACGCGTATGTCGAGTCACACCGAAGCGTTTATCAACTGCGCAGTACGCGAAGTAGGAACTGCACTTAAAATATGCACGGAAACTCGATAACATATTTTATTACGCAATTATCTACACGACAGAAATGCAAAATCGATATTTAAAACAATTCTTCTTATTATTAGACTTTTTCTATTAGTAGATCTGTTGATAAAAATGAACAAAGATAACCAAACAGCAGAATTGCCAAGACGAATAGGAATGAGCTGGGCTGCTTTTGGCAAACTCACACATATCATCAGAAAAAAGAGATCCCAATTAACCTAAAAAGAAAAGCCTTTGAATCATGCATACTGCCAGTGATGACGTATGGAGTGGAGACTATGTCCCTTACAAAGAAAAGTGTAGAAAAGCTCAAATGCACGCAACGATCCATGGAGAGATCCATGCTTGGAGTAAGCCTAAGAGAATTATAAATGACGAAATTAGGCGCAGAACTAGAGAAGTGGATATCATGAATCGTGTAGCGAAGCTAAAATGCCAATGGGCAGGACATGTTGCAAGGAAGGATGCTACAAGATGGCCTCCCAGAGTTCTGAAATGGAGACCTTGGGAGAATAAAAGAGGCATCAGAAGACCACAAAAGACATGGGCCGATGATATAGCCGCTGTGGGGGGAAAGAAATGGCTACAATTAGCAAACAACAAGGAAGGGTGGAAAGGGAAGGAAGAGGCCTATTTCAAGCAGTGGAGAGAAGAAGGCTGATGAAGAAGAAGAAGAGATCTGTTGATCTGTGCTACAGAAAACTACGCCTCCTGGGATGACGAGGTCCAGCTATCCCTCCATCTTTTCGGTGGTCTTCCCGGTAGGTGGCGGCGTTTTTTTGTTAAAAGTTGTGTATAGATTCTAAAAGCATTCAGCTTTAAATGCACTAAATATGGATAATAAATAATTTATGTTTTTGATACAATTTTTTTTAATGCTATTTTCTAACCTCTGACTAGGCATGACCCCTTAACGCAATTAGATCGGCAACCATCGACAATATATGCCAGTTAAATATCAGTTACCAATCGTCGATACAATCAGATACAAATATCTTGTAACGGTTATTATGTAACCGGTTAAAATAACTAACCATCACTAGTGTGCTCGAGAATTTGCAGCTGTAGCCATTCTCCCGACGGTCCCAGGATCAACTGAAAGTCCAAGGAACAGTGTCTATTTGCGCTCATCTCGGGTTTGAAATATTCCCTTCCCGATATTTTACCCGACGAGCGCAATCAATGCTGAATCGACAGTCCAAAAGGGAACTTTAAACGATTCCCGATTTAAACTGACAGTTTATAAATATAGTTAATAGCAGTTGGCAGACGTCGGAGGAGTGCGGTGCACAGGACTTCAACGAGGCTATTAACGATGAGGCGTTACTTTGAAGTTCATCATTGCAACACCGCGAAACGCGACATAAATTTTTCGACCGTGCAGTGCAACTAATGAAAAAACTAGGGTTCGCGGATATACTATATCGCGATATATATCATTTGATATTTATATACCTATCAATTGATATGTTACTGTCTTCTAAACTAGAAATTTAGCATACTGATTTTTACTGGCACCATTTAATTTCCAGAAATAGCAATCTTATCGGAAGTTGGGGGGATTCACCTTTAACTTTACTACTTAAAGACGGCTAGCTTTTTATTGAAATTAAGCCTTTTTATCCATATCGTAAGGTTTAGTTTACATGAAACCCCAATAAAAATTGGGGATTCCCTTGTTCAGGCTCATATTTTATTATTTTACCTTACGATTTGACAGTTTAAACTATTTATAAAATGAAAAGTAGCTTCTTTTTCTTATCGTTGACATATATCCGACATACATCAAATATCGGATGTTTTGATATTTCTTATAAATATATTGGAAATATCGGATATTTTGATATTTATTATAAATATCGGATATTTGCGAACCCTGGAAAAAACCGACACAGACAATGGAATCGATAAAAATACCAAGCCAAGCAACGAAAAAAAACGCGTCAAAAAATTATGATTTGAGGGTATAAAAGCAAAAAAACTAACCCATATAAACCAAGATTTTATTATACTCCCTTTCTCATTTCCTAGTTAAAACAGCTTTAGCTCTTACTCTACGCGTTGAGCTCGAGTCGGGCGACGCTGCAAAATTGATTAATAAAAAATTTCGAAAAATCCAAAATAATACTATAATTATTTTTTTTTTTAACAAAAATTTGTTATTCAGTGAATACAGTCACTGAGGATTACTAATTTAGAATGAACTGAATTATATATACATTTTATGTATCCCTTCCAAATTCATGTTTCCCATAAACTTATAGGCTATATTTCCTATAAAATCTCCTATTCGAAACATAAAAAAAATGTTTTAAGTATATTGATAAATGTCGTTATTACTATTTTATGGATGTCTGCTGTAATTAAGTAAATATTTTTTCTTTAGGAACCGGCACGTAAAATTACAGCTAGCTTTAATTATAAAAATCTTTAAAAATACGACTCCATTAAACCGCACATGATTGATCGCGTGTTTGGTGTAGTGCCGCAGAATTTGTACACCCCAAGAGTGTTTTGTGAAATAAAGTGTTTTGAAATTTTAAATGTTGAATTTCAAAATCATTTTTATACTCTTAATATATACAAAAAAAAAATATCGTAGACTTATTTTCTAGACCAAAGAAAAGATTATTTATTCTACAAAAAAAAGTGAAATTTTCCTATTAGGATTTGTCAATGATATTGTTTCCTTATAATTTTGTTCAATCAGTTGATTAATAAAGCGGCAGAATAATCGTCCTGAAGATACGACTTCCGTTGGTGTGGAACTTAAACCGCAATTTATTTCATACCACAAGGAGATTATCTCACATCCGTTTCAAATAAGCTTAAGGCAGGATTTACGAGTTGTTGAGCCGAGAGTGAGAGAGACACTGATCGGGTCTACGTACCACGCTGAGATGGCTAAAGAGGTGAACAATCTAATTTATGTACTGAGGAATTTGACATTATGAACCAGATGCAATGATATAATAAACTGTAGATACGTTACAAGCGTGAAATCTTGGCAAATCAAAAGGAAGGTAATTGTTGCCTTACTTGCATTCGTTATCGAACGGACCTTCTTTGTGATCGTGCCGCCGAAAAAAAAGTCCCGGGGAAAAAGGAATCGTACACCATGAATGAGTATGTTATTTTAGTCACCGTGACTTCAAATTACCTGGTTTTTACTTGTGATTGTGATATTATGTGATTTGTTGTCTCTTTCAGTGCAATATTTGCTACATATGAAAGCCGGCTAGTATGGGAGCAACGTGTCTATATTATAATACGTCAATAACTAGATGTATCACATTCACCCCTACATAGACTCACTTGGCAACGAGTAGGGGAAACCAGACAGTTATTGGACAAGGTGGTAGTAATGTGGCAAAAATAAGCATATCCTTTGGTAAAAAGTTATGAATATTTTAAATAGAAGTCACCCTACTATACACTAACCATTGTTAATATCATCTTTACCGACCGCACAACGACAATGTTTAAAATAAAATATTTCTGACATATGATAAGTTTCTTGGTGGACACGGAATTTGTTAAGGAATTCACAAGAGATAATACATTTATTAGAGGTTATTGTGGATTAGTTTATTAGTATTTAATTGTAATGTTAATTATTATATCAGTATATGAATTCCACTGCATTATATTGTTGATTTTAAAACAATAAATGTAATGTAAGTATTTTTTTAGAAGGTGTCTAATAGAGATGGGTCGTCGACGTATTTACCGTTGACGAAACGAGACCGTCCACGTCCGTCCATCGACGAGACGGTCAACTTCGTTACGCGGACGTCACGGACGTTCTATCTAAACATCGAGACGATGGTCAACTGTCTACGGTTCGACGCGACGCTGCTCGACGGCTTACGTTAATTTTTATAATTTAAAGAAGTTCGTAGGAATATAGTTTCGGGGAAAGTAAAACGCTGTTTGCGCACATTATAGGCTTTTACATATTGTTTTATATACTTCTTTCTATCTATTATAAAAAAAGAAGTAGGTATACACAACAATATCAGGTGTAAGCAGTAAAATATTAGTTCAATAAAAAATAAAATAATTAAACAGAATTGTTTTATTTTATACAGCGCGAAATTTCCGTATTTAACACGTATTTCCGTGTTCACATCTCTATTTTTTTAAAAAAAAAAAAAAAAAAATAAATAAAAAAAAAAATTGGGAATTCACCGAAACGTCGCACGTGCACATCGCACAAATCAAATAAAAAATAATAGATAATAGCTTATTAAGACTATCTCGCCCTACACATGCATTCAAATTTCAAGTCTCTGTCACAGTTCGTGTACACAGATCTGCACTCTATGGTCATTTACTTTAGAGTTGAAATGAAATTACCCGTCGAGCCGTCTATGGCGTCTACAAGTCGACAGCGAGAGATGAGAGAGAAATAAACGGAGACGTTTTTTCTTGCTCTCGCTCGTTGCTTTGCATCACGTTGAATCTCGAATCATCCACCGACCACGGCGTCCGCCGTCCACCGTCTACGAATTTAACTAGTCCATGCGATGAACGTAAACCGTCGACGCGTCGATGCAACGTCAAAGATTGATTTCGGGCCGGTCTTATAAACGAAAGACCAAATTTCCGTTAGTAAACCGACAATAAACAAACGGATGGCCGTTCGTTTATAAATGTTACCGACGCTTGTCTTATAAAACTTTTTTTACCGTCCGTAAGTATCGCGATATCGTACTGCTATTGTCTATGAATTTGGAGCTGTCAAAGGCGAATTATATCTCTTTTCTATGGAGACGAAACGTAACTTCTATAAACATAACCTGCAATTTCTCATTCGCACGTGTACGCCCGAGACGAACCGTTGGATTTTTATTATTGTTGGATTTTTGAGTACGAGAACATTTAAAATGAATGTAAGTATTATTATTTGATCAGGAAATTCCGCAAACTAATGTACAATGCATTGTTTGTTACTTAATATCTTGTTTTAAAGTTGAGTTTATTTTAAAAAAAACAACGTTTACATTCACTGTTATTAATGTTAATAAGCTTGATATTTTGAAAATTGGATTTTGTTTATTTTTTGTTCTATTTTTATCTTTCAGACAAACAAAAGAAGCAAACAATTTGGGAGTGAGGAAGTGAGAAAACTTCTGGTACTGCTGGAGGAGAATCCAGCTATCCTTTCCAAGAAAACGGATGTTGTATCCAATTCAAGTAAAGAAATGGCATGGCAGCGTCTCACGATTCGCTATAATGCCACCAATTTACATCCCAGAGACGTCAATCAATTGAAATTAAAATGGGATAATTTGAAAAAAGCAGCCAAAAAAAGAGCAGCCTTAATAAATAATAATAATAGGTATTTACAATATTTTTAAATATATATATTTTATACAATATAACATAACTATGTATATAGTTTTATTAGTGTTAAAAATTAATTTAAACTTTTTAATTTAACCATTAAATTAACTATTCGGGAGTAGGCAGAGAATATCGATTTCCAGACTTCTCTCTTAACTTACACTTTTAGCTTTATCTACTTCCATGTACTGTCTTCATGTACATAAATATTCCAAATTATTATATTTTACAGAGCAACAGGAGGTGGCCCATCAACGGTGGAAGAAGATCCAATTCTGGACAAAGTGATATCCATGACAAAATTAAGCTGTTTTGGCTTAGCCAACACGTTTGACAGTGATACCCAACCGTCACCAGCAGTCCCGGAATGCATAGCATCTACCAGCGCTAGTGGTACAGCAGTCCCGGAATGCATAGCATCTACCAGCGCTAGTGGTACTGCAGTAATGGAATTGAGTCCATCGCCGGCAGAGGAGCTGCATCTACAACCTGCAGAGGGTCTCAGCCAAGTGGAGTTGGTTGAGGTAGTCCACACGGAGGATACTTCCTGGAAGGCATGGACACCAGCTTCGTTGAGGACTCGGGTTAATCCGAGGCTCAAAACCAAAAAGAAAAATTTAAGCGATGAAGTACTGCGCTCTAAAATTGCAAAGAATAATGCAATAGCGCAGTATTATCAATATAAATTAAAAAAACTAAAGGAAGAAAAGGGAGAGAGTGCTGAATAGCTACTCAATAATATTATTAGTTATATTTTTTAATTAATAGTTTATAGGTATGTACATAGTAAGTCAATAATATTATTAGTTACGTTTTTTTATTTAATAGTTTGTAGGTACATAGTGTCAATAAAATTATTACTTATATTTTTTTATTTAATAGTTTATAGGTATGTACATAGTAAGTCAATAATATTTTTAGTTACATTTTTTTATTTAATAGTTTGTAGGTACATAGTGTCAATAATATTATTACTTATATTTTTTTATTTAATAGTTTATAGGTATGTACATAGTAAGTCAATAATATTTTTAGTTACATTTTTTTATTTAATAGTTTGTCGGTACATAATGTCAATAATATTATTAGTTATATTTTTTTATTTAATAGTTTGAATGTACATAGTAGGTCAATAATATTATTAGTTACATTTTTTTATTTTTTATTTTATCAATAAATTACAGCCTCTTTATTAAAAACACTGGAAGAAAAGGGAGAGAGCAGTGAATAGTTTGTACATAATTAGTTAGTCAATAATATTATTACAGTTACATTTTTTATTTTATCAATAAATTATGGCCTCTTAATAAATTGCGTTTTATTGTAACAACCATGGCATATTATTTTTTCATTAGATTACTCTAAATATAATATATTTGGATATGAAAGAGGAAAACAATGTCTATATGCAAGTAAACAGAAACGGTATGTATTATTAATTTAAATTTGCAAAGTAGTTATTTATTAAATCTCTTCGGAATCTTTCAGAATCCCTGGAAGCATCTGAAGCATAGCCAATATTTATTGATGAGGGTACGTCTTCAGTCATCTCAATTTCTTGCGTAGAATCTAGTTCTTCATTATGCATGCGACAGATGTTGTGTAGTACGGCAGTTGCTACAATAACACATTGAGCGCGATTAATCGATATTCTCAGTGGTAAAAATAGTGCTGGAAATCTACGTTTCCACACACCAAAACATCTTTCAATGCAATTCCGGGTTCGAATTTGTGACTCGTTGTAGAGAATTTCTTCCGGTGTCTGTGGGTTAGATAGTGGTGTCATTAAATAATTTTTCACAGCATACCCGCTATCTCCAACGAGGATACCATCACCAAATTCATTACTCTCGAAACGAGTTTTCAATAAGCTAGAGTTAAATATTGCCGAATCGTGAGTTGATCCTGGCCACTTAACTACAATATCTTTAATCACTAGTGATGCATCGCACACACATTGAATGTTTAATGAGAAGTATCCTTTCCTATTCCTAAAAACCTCGGCATGCTCGCCTCCTGGTGACTGGATTTTGATATGAGTACAATCTATAGCACCAATCACACGAGGAAACCTCGCTATATTATAAAAGTTTTCTTGAGTGGTGACTGTATTATCCATTACAATATATTTTGGCCTCAGTGCAGCTATACCTTGGGATACTTCCCACAACACTACACTGGCAGTAGCCTTTGAAACTCCAACAAAGTCTGCAGCAGCTAATAGTATTGATCCTAGAGCATAAAATCTCAAGGCAACAAGCAATTGTGTGGTTGGTGATAATGCCAAATTTCTACGCGTGCACCTTTTTAAATTTTGCCCAATGTCTTCTAGAAGCTCTTGAGCAGACCTCTTCGACAAACGAAAACGGTACACAAAATCTGCGTCGTCTAAAATATTTAAATGATCAACTCGTATATTAAACACCCTTTGTCGTCGAGTGTGCTCTTCATCCGACAAACTGGAATCCAATAATAGGTCGACATCGCTATCTGAAGACATTTTTCCTTTAAAATATAGCAGCACAGTATATTCGCGAAACAAATAGTATGAAACGCAAATTGACAACGTACGTAACCTCAAAAAATAAAGCGGCAATCTGTCACATTTTTGACAATTTCAACTAACGGACGGTAAACTGGTGGTTCGACTGTCGGTATCGGCCGTCGGTATAATGTTACTAAAATTTGATTAACGGATTGTTATAAGACGAAAAAAGTGACATTTGTATCAAATTTCGGTTTATTTGGTCTGACATCTAACTAACGGACGTTTATAAGACCGGCCCTTACACCAATGACTTGAACTCTGATCACAATCCAGTTTTTATAGAAATTTTAGATTTACAAAACAACGCGCAGCTCATACTCAATAAAAGCCTAGTCAACTGGCCTCTATTCAAAGAAGTCATTCATGATAAATTCTCAATCCCCACGCCTATCTCCCACTCTACTGAACTAGACAAAGCCAAATACATTCAAACACAAAATATACAATACACATAAATGTACATGTAAAATATAATTAATTGCAAAAATACATGTTACTAGAGCATGCCGAAGACACTTGTAATTGGGATAATGGGCATAGTCTTCACTATAATGTTTATTATCAGAGTATCATGTACCTATTATCCTGTTAGTATATCTAATAAATAAAAAAAATAAAAAAGCCATTGATTGCTTTGCCAACAGCATCACGACAGCTATGTCAGAGGCTACAAAGCCTCCTGTACCCACGGAGGCATATTAGAACTCCCAAAAAATGTACAAACTCTCATCCGAGGCAAAAATAGAGCCAGACAATGGCAAAAATACGGCGATCAATCCGACCGATGTCTCTCCAATCGCATTCAAGAACAAATCCGTACAGCTCTGAAATCCTTCCGTAACATAATGTGACAAGGTTAAGTCTCCAGGTATCTAATAAGATCATATAAGTGACCTCTTAATAACTGAGAACTTTCTCCAGCCAAAAGAGTGAATTTTAATATTTGTTGATTTTTGAGCAGAGGCATAGCCTAATTTTCGTTCTGTGAGATAATACTTTTTTTATATACTGCAGCATATCAATAAGTGTTCTTCGTAAATTTAATCAACCAAAAACTTAAATTCATGTACCCCTTTTGACTATTTACATTTTATTTCTGTTTATCCGAGAGGTCTATGTAGATTGTCTTAAATTTCATGTATATCATTAAAGGAATATAATTTTTATATGGAGTAATTTTTGTACTTAAGAGGCTCTTATACTTTCAATATTGGCATTAGTTTAATTACTTCCCGCTAAAAATGGCGCTAGTTTCGCTCTAACATGTATTATTTAAGCACAAAAAACGATATCGAGAAATATACAATACTATAAAACGAAATAGAAATGTGCAAACTTTAACGCCTGACCTTTTAACTGCGTAGTGCTACATACGTAACCCTTTCTACATGAACGTAAGTTTTGCAAGTTTGGCGAAATTTTTCTGTACAATAATTATTCGATCCTTATATTAGAGATGTGACAAAGCCGACCATGCAATGGATATTGTTTCTTTCTGAAATTTCACTCAAAATTTGCTTTTTTATGCTATTTTTCTGATTTTTAAGAAAAACATTTTTTTAAGATCTCCATTACATGTAACATTATGTTATTATATGTTATTCTTTAGCGTTGAAAAATTGTATGACGTGTGTGAATTTTCACTATATTTTTTATTGTTTTATAACATTTTGTCTAATATCAATGTTAAATAATTCAAATAAAAACCATTTAAAAAAATTATGCGTGTACTTATGTATGCGCGTTAGAAGTTATACTTAAAAAGTAGAATAAAGACAAAATAATAATAATAATAATATTTTCGTTGTCTGTCCGTAACTTACTGGAAAGACGACTTTAGATATTTAGAATGTGACAAGCAATCAGCGCTCAACTCATGTTGCACGGTCACGCAAGAGTTGTTATTAATTACTATACAGTCGTACACCCGTAAAAATATGGTTAAGTATAAAGAGAATATAGAAATAAAAAAATTCTGAATTATCTTTTCAAAACGTAAGACTTTCATGAAAGTAACTTATATCGAATATCTAAAATTAATTCGCAATAATAAAAGTCAAATAAAATGATAATCATCCGTATTCTGAACTAAGCAACATTGCTATTTCTGTATCTTGACAGTTATTGTATTACATTGTGATGCCGTTTTTTTGACGTTTTATGTTTGACAGGTTTGAAATTAATGAATTCAATCAATTAGAAAGATCATTATTCGTAATTGTGAATACATTAACATTTGTTTACGTTTTAGGGCTTTCTGATTGATTCATTAATTATTTCAAACATGCCAAACTTAAAACATCGAAATTAGTGTCAATATATTGTTATACATACCTGTCAAGATTGGGATAAAGATCTGACATCCCAATATTTTCAGAATAGCACAGATTAACTTTATAAAGTATTATATATTTATCAAATTTCTGAAGGGTGATAGTGCAAAATGATTAAACTTTTTTTTGCTTGTATTGAAGCGAATTTATTTTTAATGTTCTACATAAGTTACTTAAATAACAAACAAAAACGGAACATATAAACGTAAAACCTTATGATTAATAAACATAATAACAAAAGATATACATCATAAAATCTGATTTTGAAAACTGGAGAAAAACGATTATTTGAAAAGATCAACAACTCACCATAATAAACGATTATAAAAAACATTCATGCATGTATGCGGTAGAAGTAATATTTAAAAACTAAAATAAAGACAAATTATATATTAATGATGCTCAAAGTATTGAGTTGTATAAATCTACACTGATCATTGTCTATTACTGTATTGAATTTTATGAAAAGAATGAAAACTCATACTTACAGAAATGTAACCTCAAATATCTAAATATAATAATTTGGTTGTCTATCCGTAACTTGCTGGAATGACAACTTTATATAATTAGAGTGTGACACGCAATCAGTGCATGGCTCACGATTATTTAAAAAGTATAATAAAAAACGATTAACGGAACATATAAACGAAAACAAAACGATTCATTAAAACAGGGTATTTAAATAATACAACATATAAAGATGTTATAAAAGGAAAAAAGAAGGATTCATAAGATCCGATTATATGAACTGGGGTAAAACGATTCATAAAAAATATCGACAATTGACCACAATAAATAAAAATATATAACGACGGACGACAAAAAAGGAGCATGTAAACGGTTCCTTAATAGCCGGATAAATTAGTAATCGGGTTTTGCAAAATGATTGAATAAGTTTATATGTTCAATTTAGTCGCCCGACCAGAATTGCCAACAGCGCTTGGCCTAATATCGCCGTTTCCTATACATAAAGTAGCCTAAAGTAGCCCAAACGCCAAAATATCAATATGAATAAAATAAAATGTAATTTTTATCAATTTATTTATAACATATTTATAATGTATTGATAAATAGGCCTAAGCCTAATATAAAAAACCGTAATGTTCGTTAAAAGAAAGTAAAGTAAGTAGATAGGTAGCATTTTAAAAACACCGGAGACGTACATTTTGCTACCAGCGTGAAAACTTACCATGTGATTGCTTGGTTGAAAGTTGTTGCAACACACCTCTTACATTCATATAGGTACGAATTCTAAGAATAGCGATCAGCATGGGTAGTTGCAGGCGATTCCTTAATTTTGTTTTAATTGTCCCCATTACGCTTAAAATTCTTTCAATGACAGCATTACACAAAGGTAATTGTATTTTTTTTCTTAATTATTTGCGATTCGGCTGATTTAAATAACTTGTCTCTGAAGTAGCCTAGTAGGCGACCAGTCGCCTTTTAGATTTTTTCGTCGCCGATTCTCGTTCTGAGTAGCCTAAATGGCGAAAAATCGCCTACGTTGGCAACTCTGCGCCCGACAGCAAATACGAAAATCGTGTACTAGGACCTCTTAATTGAAAATATTTTTCAAAACAAACAAACTCAAAACAATATTATATCGTTTTACTGAAAATTTTTCAAACAAAACATCAAAACAAACAAACTCAAAACAATATTATATCGTTTTACTGAAAAATTTTCAGTTAAAATAAAAACACAAAAAAATGCCGGTTCAAAAGATTTCACATCACTATTTCGTGAAAAAATGACAATTACCGTTGAGTAAAGAAATAGACGGAGTATCTTATTTCATTAAAAATATTGTTTGCAGGTAAAAGAAAGGACAAAAATTCAGTGTATATACAGAACAAAGTCTATATATCATATTGTTTCAAGAAAACAGATAAGAATAATGGAAAAAAAACATCAGAATCAGCCCGCAAAAACAAACAAAATTTGACAGTTGTAAAAAATAAAAATGGCGACATTCAAATTCAAGTATTTTTAATACATTTAACAGTTATTTTCTGCATTTACCGTTGTCCCCGCGATATGGGATTTCTAAAATGTATTCATTATACGGATATCTTCCCTTTATTAACACTCAGGCAAAGTTTACGCAGCATTTTAAGATATATTCGTATAAACTAGCGGGAGCGTAACCTGACGACTGGCGTAGTTGGTGTCCAACCAACGACTGATTTGAAAGAAAAATGATCTTTTAACAGACTATACGATTTAATTAATTCAAATTTCTGTGTATGAGGTAGAAAATTTAGAATATTTTTATATTAATGACAGTGAAATTTTCTTAGTACGCATGTAAAATTTAATTAAAATAATCAATGTTTTAATGTTTTTTTGGATGCTGCAATATAGGAGACGGAAAGTGAATTTTTATCTTTTTCTAAACGTTGTATTTAACCTTTTAACTGCCAGCCATATTTTCTATGGGGGACACCTATAGGCCAGACATTTTTCCGTAAAATAAAGTAAATAAAAAACAATAAAAATAGGCATAATATGATGAAAAAGTGTAAGAACTTACCAAAGAATTATGTTTTTCGAATTTATGACGGAGTTTTTTGAAGCAAAAGCAAAATAAATTCATTCCGCAAAATATACAACAGGGTTGTCACAATTTCACTTTTTTTGTTTTTTTTTACCTGTTTTTTAATGTTACACCTTTAATATCTTACTATTATGTAGTGAATTCTTCCTGCGTGTGGTATATTTCAAAATACGGTTCAACTCATAGCATTGAATGAATCAAAACATGAATCAAAATTGTCCTTTGAGGCACGAAAGGATCGCTATCCCAATGAAATAGTGGTTTAGGTACTATCGACGTCACTAGTAGAGGCAATATTTTCTATTTCGTCAGGCACATTATTTTCATTTTCATCCGGCTCAAAAAACTCTGGCAATTCGAATTCCACATCACTCTCATCAGATTCGGCGGTTTGTCCAACAATCTCATCATCATCATATGTCAGCCATTGTAATGTCACAAAAAGAAATATAAAAAATGTTTTATAGAAAAACAGAGAAACAAAAAATTCACGCGAATCTCGCGAAAAAAGATAAAAATGTGGTGTATATAGATCGCGGGCGCTGCGCCGCGTGGCTCGATGCGAGCGAGGTTTGTACCTGCTCGCCGCGAGCCGACGCGTCTTGTGCTACGAGTTGCCGCTCCGTATACACACACGCGCACGGCGTTTGCAATAAATAAATAAGTCCGTTGCCGCATGTATTATAACAAAAAATTAACACAATAATTTGAACACAACGTGTACAAAGAAAAAATTAATTTCATAGACACGCTAGATAGATTTACTCACTCACATTGCACTATATACAGGAATACGGCGAAATAAACCCACTGATATTTTAAATAATCGTGAACAAAATCAAACTGAAGTACGGAAAAACAGAGAAACAAAAAATTCAGTTGAATCTCGCTAAAATAAAGATAAAAAAATAATTTTATAGACGCACAAGATTGTTATATTCACTCAAATTGCATTAAAACTACGAAAATGGCGAAAAAACCGACGAATATTGTCAATAATTGGGAACAAAATCAAGCCAAACGCGCAGTTTTAAATTGAAGTATTGCAGGATTCCCCGTTTCTCAGCCAAAAAACTTTGCAAGCGGCGACCCTAGCGAACTCTGAGAACTGTCAGATGGAACACTTTCATAAATCACTAATTTTACGAGATTTGGTGGTTTTAAAAATATGGTAACTGCTTAGGATCGTTGTCTATAGATGCCAGTACGATTTAAAATTGGTGACGTGTTAAAAATCGTTTGTTGTTGTGCGCATTTACATCGAAAAATTCCCGCGCGGTAACGCGGCACTGGCCTGACGGGACATGCAAAGTTTCGCGCGTTTACGCGGCAGTGGCACTGATCGGGTTAACAACCTATCCAAAAATAATTATATATTTTCCCCCAAACTTTCTGTTTGAACTTCTTTTATTCAATTTATTAAAAAAATATACGGTCTTTACGTGGAAATATTTCGAGAAAAAGTGTACCAAAGATAACTCTATTGCTAGAAAGATTAAATAGGGCTTCGGGATTATATTTTTTTTGTGATAATAACAAAGTATTTTTTTAACTTTTTTTAAACAAATGCTTTAATAGTAAATGGACCTTTCATAATAAAATTGATTGAATGCATGGTTAGCTGCAATTTTGGCAATAAGATTCGAAAACTTTACACTAAATTGACTCTCCAGACAGCAAAAACGTGAATCATGTACTATGGCGCCTTAAATCAATTTGATATCGAAATTTCTGGAATCATTTTGTAGTTGGATTTTGTTAATTGTAACCACTTTTGTATTATTATTAATTTTATATATTTTTGAGATATCAACCATGTATATTTAAATGTTTGCCGCCCTGTTTTTTAACTCCTAAATCTACAATAAATTTAATTATTCCCGTGTTTCATTACTGGTTTCATTATTGATTTTCTGATAAAATAACAAATTAAAGAACCTATGGAAAACCCTGAGACTAAAGTGTACTTGTTCTTTGCGGAGTTTTCCCGAAGGTAAGTTACGAGAACCTTGGAAACCTTGTTCCCTATATAATATAAAATGTACAATATATCTCTACAACGAACTAAAGTTTCAAAACAAAACAAATGATTATCAGACAGCTGGGACTGTTTTTGAGGGGAAGTCAACCATTACTGGGTGCTTCTCCGGATGGTGTAACCGATGAATATTTTGTGGAGATATAATGTCCGATCATTCAAAAAACAATGATGAATTACATTACAGCAGAAGTTTTAAATATTACATATAATGCTCAAATACAACTACAAATGTATTTGGCAGAAAAATTTAGAGCTACTTTTTTTTAATTTAAAGGTTTTGCTTCGTGCATTAGGATGTTAAATCATCCAGAAACGTGCATATTTAAAAAGTTGAGTATGATAGTAAATACTATGAGAAAATAACAATACAATATAATTTACGGAATATCAATCAATATTAATTGACTCTGTATTTTGTGTAGAAACCAAACAGGTCGAAAACACAAAATACATTCATCATAATCACATTATAAACAAATTAATATAAGATATTCATTTTAAAAATTATCCTTGTCTACAGGGTTATTTGGAAAACATTATTAACCTAGCAGGACTATATTCCTGCCTTGATTATGAGTCAAAAACGTTCCAAGGTATTATAATATTGATAGTTATGGAGATATGCGACATTAAAGTTTGCATTTTTTTTCTCAATATTTCTGACTTATTTTTTGTAAAACGTTGGACTATCATTACAGTAACATATATCGAATATGAAAAATTCATTTCCTCTAATAGAAGTCAAATAAAACAATAAAAACCTTTAAATTCTAATTGGAAACATTCCAATTGGAAAATTTTCAGGGTTTTTATCATTTTATTTAACTTGTATTTAAACGAATGAATTTTTCGTAATCGATATAAGTTACTGTAATGATAGTCCAACGTTTTACAAAAAGTAAGTACGAAATATTGAAAAAAAAATGCAAACTTTGAGGTCGCATATCTCCATAACTATTGATATTAGCTCATAATAGCTTAAACATTTTCGACTCATAATCAAGGCAGGAATATGGTCCTGCGAGGTTATTAATGTTTTCCAAATAACCCTGTACATAAACTTTATAGCATGTCAAATTTCAGGCCCAAATGTGAAATTTTTGAACAAATTTAGTATTTTTAGTATTTCTTCAGGACAAAAATATGCTGGAAAAGTGTTATTTTTTGTGGCTAAATTTATAAGAAATTAAGAACAATGAAAAAACATGTTTGCACCACCAATATCAAATCATGAATTTAAAAATTTACCAATAAATGAGAAACTAAACAACAAATATGTATCGATGATGTTGAGTACTATTTACATAATTTGCACTATCCTGTGTATTGTGAAGTAGACATCTGAGAAGTATCCATCACGTAGCTGACGCTTTCAACTTTCTCCAGAAGGCCAGAGATGACCCCGGCCAATTTCGTTGGTGTAGGTGATGCAGTCGTCGATGGAACTGTCGGTGATGTCTTCTTGTCTTTCTCCTGCTGGCTCAGGTTATTAATAGATCTTCTTGCTTCAATGAACTGAAAACAAATTTTGCGTTAAAAAAAATATAGCAATTAAGGGCTACACCAACGAGTATAAAAATTAACAGAGATGAAATAAACCAATTCTTCAGGAGAGAAGGTTGGGTCACCACGGAAGAATGTCTCCCCTCGCGTGTGTTTAACTTATTTATACCACAGTTTAAGTATTTATTCTTGCATAATTAAATCCCCTAGTAAACAAAACATATTTAATAGACATTGTTTCATTTTTAATTTTTAAATTAGTTCCAAACCGAGTCTCTTAAGTAAAAACGTTATAAGAAAGTTAAAAAAAGAGTTAAGAAAAAGAGTTATTTACTTTTTTCATAAGACTTTATACTTTTTAAGAGTACATATATAGATTTTTTTCATAATTTACAAGCTGTTAGTAATTTTTTTTAAACAATTCAGACGTATTGGACCAACAGAAATTTATATAGTTAGTCTATATATTTTGGTGGTCTTCGGGCTACCGTAATGGCATGAAGTAACAGGTATACTACACAATGGATGTATTCTGATGGTGATGACTTACTGAAACACTAAACAAGTGCTCTGCAGATGAATTTCGAGTGACTCGTGAGACGAGCGATTGAATTTTGAGTAGAAATGGTCCCGGTCACAGGGTCACAATGATATCACAAGGTTAGGGCGGGGGGGGTAACGAAATTGAGACAGTCTGCGACAGGAGGGGTTAGGAGTATTTTAAAAATTTATTATGATGAATTTGAATTTGTTCATGTGTAAGTCTAATATATTTTTATTAATTTAAATTAAATTAAAATAATTTTGGTTCTGTAACGTATGAGGTCAGAGGGATCTGGCATAGTTTGACATGGGGGAAGCGGGGGGGAGGGCTAAAATTTCATGAAAACCCGTGACAGCCTTACCCATCACAGCAACAACAAGCTTAACCATCAAAGCAACAACAGGCGAGACAATAGAATACTATGCTGGAGACCACAAACTACAAGTTGACGAGTACGAAGACCTCTCGGGCAAAGGGTCAGTGATTGAAAGGAGATAATAAGGATGAACTTGCAGCTAACAGCACAAGGCAGAGAGTAATGAACGGATATAAGGGAACCCTACACTCAGTAGCGAGTAAATATGGTGATATTATTAAGGGGTTACACCACCCTGGGAGAATAAAATTTAGGTAGAAAATGGGTGACTTTTTACAAGAGGATTATTTTTATTGGCACTTATTGCGGTAAATATTAAACTATAATATGTGCCTCAATAAGTACAAATAAAAGGCGGAATATCGGAGGAGTTCAATGTCGGAATAGGATTGAGACCAAGTCGCCATTTCACCAATCCCGTTGACCCTTTATATGGAAAGGATAAACCGGAAAAGCCAAAAAAGAAGGGCCATGAGAGTTGGAGATGTGGAAACTGATTCGTTACTCTCTGTGGATACAAGTGGCACACAAGGGGGACCTACAAGAGTGGTTAAATTCCTTCAATGAAGAGTGCACTAAGCTGAAATGAAGATAAGTACTGCCAAAACAGAGATTATGGTCATTGGAGCAGACCAAGAGCAGTGCTCGATCAGCATACGGGGGACCCAGCTGAAGCAAGTCGAAAAATTCAAATACCTTGTGGTGGAATTTTCTAGTGACGTGAGACAGAAAAGTGAAATAGATAGAAAAATAGAAAATATATATGTATAGTGCAGTGATAAGAAAATCCATGGTAAGTATCAAGACGATTTGACTGTTTTAAAATCTGTGTACAGGCCCACCCTAATATACGGCCACCAAATTTGGGTCCTAATGGAGAGAGCGAGGATCCAGGCTGCCGAGATGAGTTTTCTAAGAGGGATAGCGGGAGTCACACCGATGGACAGAGTGAGAAGTGCCAACATACGGCACACACTCGGCATAGAGCCCCTACTCCTACATTGAAGATGTGCTAAGAATGACAGAGGAACCAATACCAAGAAGTATCCTCTTGTCAACCACGGAAGTAAGGCACACGATGGTTTGCTCCAGATTAAGCTGGGAGAAACAATAATACAAAAGTCTATGACAACATAATGGGTTTGGACTGGTAAACTCATACGGAAGCTGCACAAGACAAAGGAATATGGAAGCACCTTGTCGAGTCTTACCCGACTCTACTAGGACAAGGAGATGAAGATGATATGACTTTCAAAGCTTCTGCTATATCTTTTCACTCTACATTATTACTTTTTTTGTACGCCTTATCTCATTTGACGCACTTAAAATTGTTTTTCACATTTTCAAATTACTCTTTTGGTGTGTGTTTGTGTTGTTAAAATGTTTAATTCTCTTTGTAAGAAGTTATTACTGACTTATCTTTTTACTTCACATGTTCATTGTAGACGATTTTATCTAAATGTTTTTTTCCATTGCCAGCTTTAAAAATTAATCAAATTTAATGGGTTTTTTTTTATAAATGAGGTGTACAAATTATTTTAAAATACGTTTCTATAGTATTTATTGTGTAGAAAACAAAAAATAACTAGATCGTTTGAAAAGCAACAGGCAATGGCCGATAGCCGATAACACTATTAAGTGTCTGCGATTGACTATTGATTTTTATGATTATTTGATACGTAGTTAGCCCGGTCAGAGCCGTAAATCAGGCCCTATGAAATGTACTCGATACTTTGAAGTATCGATACTTTTACGAGGATGATACTTTTTTTCCGATACTACTCATGAGTACAGTATCAATACTTTCTGTTCGATATCGTGTCCCTACCCAAGCCGGGTGGAATCCCTTAAGTTTAAAAAAACATTTCTTGGGAGAGTTTCAAAATGGCAGGTAGTTCAGAAAACGTGATAATACCAAACATTGTCGTTAAAAAGTTATACATTATTATTGAACATTTTGAATACCATACCTTATTCATATCAGCTATATCCGTTATTATCTTCACCATCTTATTTTCAAAATTCAAATCCCTTTTACTATTCTTAACTAAATCTTCATGAACGTCGATGGTTTCAAAATTAGCCTTCAAGCGATCCATTGAATCAGTGCATTTATCTAATGCATTGCTGTAGTTTTTCTCAGAGCATTGCTTTTTTATCTTTTTCAAATGGTCTCGACATTCACTATCGGAAAATGCTTTAGTTTCATTTTCGTTTAATTTTTTTATCTCCCGGGATATCATCTTCACTCGATGTCTCGTTAGGGACATGTCTGCCTCATCCATATCAATAATATCCGGTTTAGATTTAAGAAAGTCTTCAAACCTCCCATCTGTTATATTTGTAAGCATATCTTCCGCAACGTATTTGTAAGAGGTATCATGTACCTTGCAGTTTTTATATAGACTTCTAATTTCAATTTGATCTTTGCGGTACTCCGCTTCTTCTTTTTTTACATTGTCCAAGAATTCTAAAGGATCCTCAAGCTCTGGCACATCAGACACTGCCATCGACATAAGTGAATACATTTTTGCGTCAAGCGACATTACAAAACTTTACCGAGGACTTACGACGATGAGAAAATTGTCCTGGCGCGCCTCATGCGCTTTTCGAACACATTTCAAACAAAATTTAACGTCTTCCTTCAAATTTCTGCTTATTTCTTATTGTTATTCTATGGTTGTGGTTAGACTGGTTAGTGATGGTCCGCTCTACTTCAATAGTTCATCAATGTAGTACTTCATTATACTGAAGTGTGCAGTTCACTTACAAACGTGCGAACTTCAAATTACACTCTTTAAATTGCACACTTCAAACAGCGGATTGTGGCGGATTTTTTGGGATGTTGATATAGGCCGGCCGCACTTTGGATACGAATTATTACGTACGTATTCGTACGATTATTTTCGTACGTATTGGAGCGCGCACATTGATTGCGTCTTGCGTTGTCACGATCAGTTACTTTGCGCATTTCTCCAATGACGTTTGTGCCAAATGAATAATCTGTACCTATCTTCTGGAAAACTCTATTATAGCAGACTTAAATAATGACAAATGCTGGGGAGAATCGAAGTGCAATGAAAGCTCATAACATCGGAGAAATATTTAAAAGATTTTTTGTTTTAAGTTCATAATTATACCTCACCTTCATTAAACCAAATTATTCAACTTACAGGTATTTTTTAGTTCTTTAGGGATTCTCCGTCATGATCTGCGCTGATGGTCACGTAGTTGAATCACTTTGGTCCCACAAACATTTGTGGTCATGTGTCAAATTGACAAAATTTTCAATATTCATCATACGAAATCGCAAAAATTTCCAAACAAATCCGGATAGTGTCGGACGTCGCATCTATACGTGCATACACGCACTACTAAATCGAGTACAGTGTGCGATGTTCAATTCTACTTCGAAGGTCAGCAATGTACTTGCGTATTCGTACGTATACGTATTACTCAATTTCGTACGAAAACGTATCCAGTGTGCGGCCGGCGATAGATAAAACGACATCTTCGAATTTTCTCCCTTCGTTATCAGAAATAATCTTTGGAATCTTTGTAGTCTTCAAATTGGTGTGCGTAATGTAGTCTTCATTCTGAAATGAAGTTTTTCTTCGCTAGTGTGGTTGATTGTGGTCATAGATAAGACAATGTTTTGGTGTGTCAAATTATTTATCTATGCAGGTTGTCAATGCTACAAGATAGAAAATTATTATTCTGTATATTTCAGGTACCTACGTACCTTATTAACATTTTTTAAATAATTTATTAAAAGTTTTTGTTTTTCTTGGGAGATTTAAAAATAAATTCTAAATATGGAACACACAAGAACAGGCTTTTAATTAATTTATGCCATGTACAGTAAACACACATTATCACATTTAAAAATAAGTGTGGCTGTGAAAAAACGTTTCTTACTTTGAAACATTTATTTTGATTAGTATAGGTAGTTAGGTAAATACCACTGTGAAAAAATAAAAGTACGAAATGGACGCATTATCCATAAAAAAAACTCGCATAAAAATGTTTTCGTAAAATTATCTTCTTCAAAGTATTGTTTTTAATTAATCCATGAAATAATAATTATTTCATAAAATTCTTGAGATGTAATGATAAATCGATAAAATATAATCGCCATAACATAGCAATTAGTGCTTTCGAAGAAAATTTCAATTTGATGTTCTATATTTCAAATGCGCAAGGCTGTGCGTATTGATTTTCTACTTCGTACAATTTTTCAATGCAATTCAATATTTAAAAAATTCTGACTTCTGTAAAAGTACTTTGAATTTGGGGTATTTAATTAAAAAAATATATAATCGTATAACTTTTTTTATAAACGTATAAATGAGTGTAATGATTTTGTTTTGACGGTTTGACGTGATAAAGTGTTAACAATATCGGACTCTGTCAAATATATTCTATCCCATATGAGAGACAAGGATAAAACATTTCGATTGACACTCCTAAAGAATTTCGACGCATGCGCGCTGTTTCGTCTCCACCATATTGAAAATCGGTAAACGTCCAAGAGGATATCGGGTTGGATTCTTGTGAAAGGTTTCTCTTAAAACCGGCGCAAAATGTCCGGGAACACGGGCATGGAGCAACTTATTCCAATTGTGAATAAGTTGCAGGATGCTTTTACTCAATTGGGTGTTCATATGCAACTGGATTTACCACAAATCGCTGTGGTGGGCGGCCAATCAGCGGGGAAGAGCTCCGTTTTGGAAAATTTCGTTGGAAGGTAGAGTATCTGTGTTTACATTCAATATTCTTTGTTTTGTCTTTAAATAAGTCGACGCTCGCTGTTTCAATAGCCGCGAAGAATCAATAATTGTTACAGTTACGACAGAAATGACGCATGACAGATGACTTTGACAGGTTGGTCTAGCTCTCGGATCATTGTTTATGACTGCGAATTCGCTTGCTTTCGATTCTTCGCAAATGCGACAGGATAATTAGTGAAATCCCGATTAAATATTCATCCTTATAAATCGGTTAACAAATTGTTGGGTTCTCTAAAGAAATCGACTTCCTTAATTAGATAGCTAATATTCCATGTATGGATGAGTCAATCAGTAGGTACCTGACGTTTCCTAATTCGAAACAAAGAATATCATTGCTTTAATTGCAAATTTCCGAGTTGCGCATTGGTTTACATTTTTTATTT
>JADDOH010001379.1:0-28912 GCA_016648135.1 Agrypnia vestita | reverse complement strand
TGATATAAATGTTGAATAGCAATGGTCTCAACAGGCCGCCTTGAGGTAGTCCAGATGTTACAACAATAATGTCAGATTTAAATCCTGCAACCACTACAATTTGACTACGGTTGGAGTTATAAGAAGTAAGCCACGATAAAGATTGCCGTAAATACCTCTCTTTAAAAACTTGTTAGACAGTGTTAAATGATCAACCCTATAGAACGCTTTACTGTAGTCGGTATAGATAGTGTAGACTTGTATACAAAATCATTTTTTTTATCATTCTTGTTGATGGAAGATACGTATGCTGATTTCCAAATAAGAGGACCGTGCATTCGGTTAGAGAACGATTGAAAATTAGAGAGAGGGGTAAGGCTAGATTGTGTGTACATCGTTTAATAATGATTGAGGGTAGTTCATCTGGGCCGGCATCTTTGTGAATGTCAATGTTTTAAAGATATTATAGTATAATTTATTTTGTCACTACAATACTGCATATATTAGTTGTGTGATTTTCGTGGTTAATAATGGGAATAAGGGTAGGTCTATCGGTCGGTATACCTACTAAAAACTGAGCTTAAATATTCGGAGAATAAGTTTGCAATATCTGATCTATTGTTAGCTTTTCTATCTCCTAAAAACATGCAATTTGGAATACCTTATGATTTATTCGACGATTTGACGTAGCTCTAGAAGTTTTTTGTGTTTAAGTTGATATTAGTTTCAATTTTGTTTAAGTAATTTGATTTGGATTCGCGACATAAATATTTGTGATGTTTGCGTAAGAGAGAAAATGTACCATAGTCAGTTCAGTTTTTGAATCTCTTATATTTACTTAAATATCTAAAATTTTCTTTGGTTATCTTGATAAAGGAGGCGTTACACCATGGCAGATATTTCGTATTCCAAGTAAATTTATGAGGAATATAAAGATTTATGAGGCTTTTTAAAAAGTTATAGAAGTAATCAAGAGTAGTTTATATTTGATGGTTAGAGAAAATAAATTCCCAGTTAGCTTTTTAAAGAGCGGAGTTGATAGAATCGTATTCTCTACGATTAAAATGAAGGACTTTCCTTTTTGTATTTATCAATAGAAGATTTTCCTGAAATAGAACATTAATGGATATGGCTTTATGATGTGTATCTTCCGGAACCTGCGGGTCACCACTACCTTCCACAGTTGTTAATAAATTAGACAAAACTAGGCCAAAAATGGCTAATAGAGTTTAGTTCACCGTTAAATAGAGACAAATTTAGAAAATGCATACAGTCTACGAAATAATTGTTTATATGTGTAGAATTACTTGCTACGTAATTTGAAGACGATGTAGATTTTATCCACGAAATTTCAGCAAAATTAAAATCACCTAAATTAATAAATTAATCCCTAGGGTTATTTGATACCACATATTTAGGAAAATTTCTATCAAGTATTGATAATGAGTTCCACCTGGGATATACACGCAACATATATAAACAGGATGACGGGAACCATTAGAAAGAATTGTGACCCAGATGTCTTCAGCGGAGGATTGTCATTCCGGCAGAGCGATGCTGATCAGCTCATGTTTAGCAGCTAACCCTACGCCACCGCCAAGGCGTTGACCGGTGGAGGCGTAGTCGCAATCTCTGCGATACTTACTGTAACGGGAGTCAAAAAGCTCGTTGTCGCTAATGCCTTTAGCGAGCCGTGATTCTGTGCGGGCGATTATGTCGTAATTATTGAATATGTATTTTGAAGCACCCTCGTTGTATTGGTGCGAAGGCCTCTAACATTCGGTTAATATATAGCTATGGACATGAGGGACTAATATGATAAATATTAGTTTGTAAGCGGCCATCACTTTTTGACACTTTTTCTTATTTTCAAAATTTCTAATTTATCAAACTGTGCTTCTGTATAATTTTTATGTAAAATTTATAAACCCTTATTAATATCAAAAGAATGATTTTGGATTAATTATTGCTATTTAAATACCTTAAGTGTTCCTTACCTCTAATTTCAAAATTTCTACGTTTTTCCTATGCAAAAATAAATACAATCATTACAAAACAATTTATAAACATCCGATTATTTTTAAACTACCCTTATCCTTATTAAATTAAATATTTTAAATAACCTGGTCCTTTTAACAAATACTTAGTTATCTCTTTAATTTGTTTTCATGTTTAGTGGTGCTTCATTATTAATTATTATCCATATATAATTTTTTCTATATTTTCATTTTCTATACTTCGATTTTTGAATTTAATTTGTTAGTATACAATTTTACCCTGACGAAGGGGCTGTAGGCTCTGAAACATGTTGATATTTTTCAATACAAAAGTGGTGAAAACCAAGTTCATTTTAATTAATATATTAATAATGTCACCACAAAATAATTTTGCTGTTTTTGAAGAAATTTTTAATTTCTCTTCATAGGAACATATTTTTGCGTCCATTTCTTCAAATTTATTGTTGAAGGATTGCATGAAACATTAAAGTTTATAATCCATTCTCCAGACGAACAACTGAAACGTAGTAACTTGAAAAGTAATTGAACAATGCCGACGAAAATGTTTTTATAATGCTACACTGTTTTACGTCACAAAATTTCTTTCGAATATCTCACCGCTATCGCCCGGCCTCCATTTTTTTTAAGGTATCGCCAAGGCAATTTGCTTTTCAAGCCTCAAAATTCCTTTAATCAATCTTGGATTTAGTTAAACCCCAAAACGTACTACTTTCTCGCCCACGAGATAAATTTCAATCGGGATAATTAAGGCTAAGGTAATGAGAAAATACTTCCTTTCCCTTAATTCTAAACTCAACCAACTTAGCTTAGATAACATTTAAGCTATCGGGAAGAGAAATTGTTTCGTATTCTCACATTTTAATCGTCATCAGCGTTCATTATTTTCTATGCAGCAACTCAAAATAGTTTGATGGTGGGAAAACAGGACAATCTTTGTCTTCCTTAATTTTGTCTTAAGTGACGAGATACAGCATCTGGTATTTTTCTAATTTTCTCATGATGTATATTTATTTTTCATTTCGCATCCATATTGTTACATTTTTAATAGAAACCCCATGAATCCAGATTATTTTTAGAAGATCTGTTTTTTAAAGAGAGCGTCTGTTCCATTCCATATAAATTAGTAGGGAAAACATCATTCTCAATCGCAAATTTAAATTTGGGTAATGGCTACACAATACTTGTTTAACTCAGAAGAATGCTTCCTGGCCTTGCTATATACGTTATTTATTTCAGTTCAGTGTCGATAACAGCGATTATTTAATTTTATTTTCCATTCCAAAATTCATTTATTTATTTTCACCCCAGGACTATTTTATCCTTTTTACTTTTTCTATATTTCTTATTATACTTTTTCTCTAATAATAATAATAATAATAATAAGTATTAAATTCCTAATATGAGACACGGGAATTACACTGATGATTACTTGGGCACGTTTTTCCTAAATTCAAAGTCAAAAATAAATAATTTGGAAAAAAGCGGAATTTAGGAAATTTTTTTCGGTGATTGCAATAGTATATCGTTGGTCAACCGTCTAGAAATCTCAAAATTAGACTTAAGGAACATCGTCATTATTTTCATTCGCGTTCTATTAAACTTCTTCATCTCATCTCACGTAAGAGCAATAAAATGAATAATTTTGAAAATTTGGAGATTGAAAGAAATTTAAATTTGGGTATTAATTAACTTAACAATGTAACCTTCATTTACTCTTCTCCTCTTTATTCAATATTCCCGTTATAATCAACCTTACACCAGTAACTTCAGTTTATTTTTTCAGTGCCTAGACATTTTTCAAATATTTGAACATAATTATTTATATTTGAATCGAATCAATGTTAATATTCTACATTTAAAAGTATTCAGTTTGAATTTTCACTTCTCATCATTCATAATTTTTTTGACATTAATAAGGATTTACAAATTTTATATACAACAATACAGAATTACGCTTGGATAAATTAGAAATTTTGAGAATAAGAAAAAGTGTTATTACTTTTTTAAATATTATAAATAACCAGGCCCTTCTTGCAAATCGATATGTTTATTTTTTTAAATTTTTTATTAATAGAGATGCGAACACGGAATTCGTGTCACATCAATATTTTTACTATTTTCAAATTAAGCTAAACGCTTGTGCTATGAAAATAGAACTAACTTGCTTGTCAGGAGTGAGATTCGGACCTGCGACCTTTAGATCACGAGGCGAGAGTCCTAACCACAAGACCACCAAGCTACTCTGTTAATGTTTTATTTTGTTAATGTCTATAATACGATTTTTAGTATATGTTGTATCCTGATGAAGGGACCATTGACGTAAACAAAGTATATTATTTTTCAATGAACGATGTATAATAGGGTGAGCCACCGTTGTATGAAAAGATTTTTTTTATGATTTCTATTAGGCACAGCAAGAAAGGGGGGTGCTAAATGGTTTTTTTAACTCACTTATAAAATTTCATTACAATGGGATGTCATCTTCTGCCTTCGGATTGACTTTAAGGAACACATATTTTGGAAAAAAATTCATTTTTGACGAGTCTTTACAACAAGATTTAAAAAGCTTAAAAATGCATAAAATTAAAAATAAAACGAAATATACTTGTACGAGTTAAATTTATGTATTACAAGTAAATGTTTACAAAAATGGCGTTAATAATATTATTTTTATAATGCTTGAAACAACCGAAATATCCTTCTTATTATCGAATTTCGGCATGGCTTTCCGAGATAATATTTCTTTTTATATAACGCCTTATCTCTCAGATTTTTTGCACCATGTTGCTGAAGCTTCTTTCATAGTCTTGATTGTCTTTTCAAAAGCTTTTTTGCGGCATGGCAGGCGTAGTAATGAGAGTTCTCTTTCTGCTTTTTGGGCGACAAACAGTTGGATGTCTTCGTCAGGTATGGATTTCAATATTGATGGATCGGATATATTCTCCTGCCAGTCAACGAGATCTGTATAAGACAATGCATCAAATTTTATAGATAGTTGAAACAAGTCTGTTTCTTTGAATTACAGATTCTATTATGACTTACAGTTCTGTGGACAAATATCCTGTTGCAATGATGAGTTTGAACAGGTGCCGTGCTCCATCTTTACAGGAAGGGTGAATTTTTATAGCAAACCATGTTGGAGCGTAAACCTTGATGACATACGTAGCAAGAATTTCTCAGTTTTTAGAAGGAGATTCCATCGAAACGTACAAACGCAGAATTCGGTAGGACGAGTTAGCTATCGGGCGTGAGACATTTTGCCTGGCGATTTATTAACTAAATTCTTAGAAAACATGTCTGTTGAAATCGCTGAGACTATTCAGTATAAACATGTTTGGTCGGTGCTAACATCTTGAACAGAAGACTCGGGTTACTCTGTTGAAATACGTTAAAATCGAACAATGGGCTTTTTTTCACATACTTCTAGATCTTTACCGATTCTCCCTGAAATTTTTTGGGTCCCGATGTGCCCGATTGGGCCCGAAATACATTGTCACTACCCGATAGACTGGATTCAAAGAAAGTAGACGCATTAAGCTTATATGTACTTTCTTTTTGAAGCCAAAACTGTGGTTTTTGTCTGAGCATTTTCTTTTTCAAAGTGTTATTCTATTCGTTGTCACAATATCAAAGATTCCTTTAATCATTCTTCTAGTGGTTCGTTAATAGATAAGGAATATTTTCTCTCTCACTGGTACACTTTTGTATGTGGAGCAAATGCATTCGTAAATATTCTTACACTTACAAGACGAAATGTCAAACAATATTTTACTGGTGCGGCAAAATTCTTCTAATTTCTTCTTTGGTATTTGAGGGTAGCTTTTCAAAGGATATTTGAATTTCAGATGATACCTCTTCCGTCTTTTTTTGTCATTTTCCCTTTTTTTTTGGAATGTAGGAATGAAAGCTCTTGACCATATTTCTTCAATTTTTGCAACCATTATGTTCTATATTTGCTTATAGTAAGTGGGTTCATTATTAGTTTCATTATCACATTTTATCTTATGCCGGTTCGACTCAGAACTTAACAACATCTTCATAGATTGGTAACATATTACTTTTAATATCACTTGAATCACCAAACAACGGACATGTCCGCTTTGAACGTATACGAACCATACTAGAAATGAGAAAAATGAGCCCGATACAACCTCACCTAATTGCAGCCGGAGATTGACACCGACTAAATACGTGAACAGGGCATAAGTACGATCTAGGTGTTCCTCAACTCTCCCATACTCAACCCAACAATCTGTCATACTCGCAATTATGATGTACATCGGCTACGCCTAAAGAAAGTTACTTTATTGGTTGGATACCAAATTAGAACATATCTCGAAAAAAACGAAAAATCGTCATCAATCCGGAGGCAGTTAGACTTATCAGAATGTAATGATATTGTTCATATATTAGTTAGACTATTTGACGCCTTTTTATCGCTGTGCCCCTTAAGAAATAATAATTAAAAAATTTTGGCCCACCCTAATGTACAACTTTGTGATGACGTATTTGATAAATAAATAAAAGACGATTTACAAATATTTATTTTCTTTATTCAATATGAATAAACACCTATATACCAAGTATATTCTCGTTAACTATACAACATTTTGTCATCTTTAAAACGCTTAATAATAGCTAAAAATTTTAGGTTACACACGGATATTTTCATTCATATTAATGAATCGTGCGAATGGTACTTGGAGACCTTCCATGGGGAACACAAGAACCACGGTGTGTCATTTGTTTGTTTCTTTCCATTTATTACCAAGCCTTCTTCTGCTTCAAAGAGAGCCTCCTCGAATATTATGTTACTATTACTTCATAAATCTATTTTACCACGTCAACGGAAGGGTTCAAATATTTTAGAAATCTGGTAAAAAATTTTACAGAACGTTGATTTTTTCAGTCAGCGAATACTTGTGGGTCCATTCAGATATTCCTCTCCATAAAAGGCTCGCATCCCTAGCGGAGTCTCGCGATCATTGCCGGGGAAAAGGCATTATTCTTCAACTGAATAATTTAATGGTTCAACTTTATTTGAGGCCAGTTTATGTCGCGGAAGTTAATTTAATACAGAAAGGAAATAACGTGACCCTAAATTTAGATATAAAAAATTAATGAAGCTGTATTATCCATCTCGGATTCCTTAATGATGTATTTAATATTTTCTAAATTATCTTCTTCTCAGATTTCACTCTTTTAATTTCTATTAAAATATTGTTTATTTACTAAAAATAATTGAAAAATATATTCAGAAATACCTTTAAACTGCTGTGCAGTTTGGCATATAAGTGTATGTATATTTGTAACAAAGAAAAAAATATTGAAAAATATATTTTGAGTATATATGTCCAAAATTTACAAGAACACAGTAGTGAATTTCATCCAAAGGAGGACATTATTAATCGAGACATATTATAGTTATCTCACAGATACGAAGCTATTTTTGTATGGTAAACTAGGTATGAAAATATTTTTGGGTGTACAATAGGGCTTACAAACTATCGTACGGCTATAGACTATCAATCTGTCAACTTCTGTTATATATTTTGAATAATATTTTGTTAGAATTTTAAAATGATTTAAATATTCAGTATATGTTTTAATATTAGATGTAATATTTTATATCTTGTATAGGTTATACCAGTATTTATATTTAGGCTGTCTCGGGCCGCTAGAGATAGGTAGATGTACTCTCAAGTGGTTGTTAACGTTGAGTGGACATGATACGACCCTAGGGGAAGACGTTTTTTAAAGTATTTTTAATTTATGGTGCATGATGGCTTTCTAGTACCAACTCTGATGTATGGAAGTGAAGCCTGGATTGGCAAAAAAGGAATGAAAGTGGACTGAATGCTGTGGAAATGCGGTCACTGAGGCGTTTATGTGGAAAATCTTTGGTCGATAGATTGAGGAATGAACAAATTAGAAGTGAATTTATGCTGGCTGTGTGTGGTAGATAGAATAAAGAAAGGAGTACTGAGATGATTTGGTCATGTAGAACGTATGAATGAGAAAAGGATGGTTAATAAAATATGTAGGGCAAGTGTTGAAGTTAATAGGAATAGAGGGCAACCGTAAAAGATATTGATACCGTAAGTATTGGAGGATGGCCCTGTTAAAAGCCTCAACAACCGTAGAGCATACATGAGAAGATGTATGAATGTAACCAAAGCAAAAGTAGTATGCCAAGATAGAGGAATAGGGCGTTCTATCCTTTCTGCCTATCCCTGCGGGGAAATGGCGTGATGGTAAGTTAGTTAAATTATTGTGAAATATCAATAGCTTTATATGAAGTAAAGATAAATATCTAATTATGTAAAGAAAAATAAGAATCGAAAACAGAAAAATAATAATTTATGTTTCGGTTCAATGGTAAAGGTAAAAATATTTCAAATACTCGTATGAAGTACCTATAAGCTTACTAACTTTGCCCATAAAATAGTTTCTTCTACGAGCAGTTATCATACAGCATTCTTGAATTTGAGTGCCAAAGAATTTCTTCGCTTCATGGTTACCACTAGCAAGCCCATACTAAAAAAATAACTTAAATTTATTACCTAACCAATATATCGCACGCCCACAGAGGCAGAGAGGATATTACAATATTGTCACGGGGTCGTGGCAGTGGGAGGCAAATGAAACACCAAATAAACCTATTTAAACTTTTATTTATTACACTAAGTCACTGAACACCAACTTAATCCGAGCACTATTTTTAAACCCACACTAAATGTTTCTGAAATATTTCATGCAGATTCGCGCTATTTTACGTCACTCGTTTGTGGAATGTCACTTTTTATTACGCCGTTTCTATCAACTCGAGAATATTTCGCTCGCATGTACACTCTTAGGTTTTTCTTTACTCCCCGTATACTTGTCGCTTGGTCACACTACTAGCCACTCCACGGTTCGCTTTTCTATGGCGTAAGCATACTGTCAGACACATTCAGTGTGTAGTAGCCGGTCGATCTCTTTTTCGCATTTCGATGGTTCCAGAATCTATTGGGTTATTGGAGACCTTTGTAAAAGTTTCCAATTTCTTTAAAAGGTATAGAGTGCTGTAAAATCCTTGATTTCGTGTAATTTCTAAATTTACATGTGTTCAAGAAAAAAAATAAAAATAATTTAATAGAAATAATGCTACTGTCTGCAGGTTTTTAGTGTTAGGTACGTAGGTTTTTGTTTCATCGTTTCATAAAAAATGTCAAAAGATTTCTCCCGTAGCGTTACGCACACGTACAAAAAATACAAAATTCAAGTACTTCGAATGAACAAAACCTAGAACATAAAAATGGTTTATAGTGATCATGCAAATAAAGTTTAAGGGCTGGAAGTTAAAACAGAGTGAAGGTTCAGTTTTAGCCTGGAACAGTGTTTTATGGACAAACTCGCGACGCGGAAACTTTCCCCACCACCCAGAGGGAACGTGCCCTACGCAACTCTTTATGACTTCCGCTAGAACTATCGCCCTAAACCACTTCACGAGAAGCAGAAGTCAAAAAACCGAGGAATGAAGTCACTGTAAAGAAGAAGGATAAATACCACTTTGCCCCTTGCCGGCGAAGAGATAATACTAATTAGCTTGTAGGTATTAATAATAAAAGGAAAAATTATTTTTTCATATTTCTACGAGCGAAGGAAAAGCGGGATTTAATAATCATTTTGAAACGTGAAAATGTTTTAGATTTGGGTATTATATTTCAATTGTACCCATATCGTGTATTACGTTACCGAACGCCAAACAGGGCTGAAGTATTGTATAAAGGTTTGCAAAGTATTTTAATAATCATTTTTAATATATATTATACATACATAATAATCGTTTCATATTTGATTAATTTTAGTACTTTTTTGTGCAAAAATTAAAAATAATTGTATAAAATCATATTTCTAGTTACGTATGTGTTTAACAATTGATTTTTCATCTCATTGAAGGATTTTCACAAAACTCTATCAACAATGAGAGTTAAGTCAACTTATTTATAATGAACCGTTTCATATTTAATTAATTTTAGTACTTATTTGTGCAAAAATTAAAAATAATTGTATAAAATCATATTTCTAGTTACGTATGCGCTTAACAATTGATTTTTCATCTCATTGAAGGATTTTCACAAAACTCTATCAACAATGAGAGTTAAGTCTTAACTTATTTATAATGAATCGTTTCATATTTAATTAATTTTAGTACTTATTTGTGCAAAAATTAAAAATAATTGTATAAAATCATATTTCTAGTTACGTATGCGTTTAACAATTGATTTTTCATCTCATTGAAGGATTTTCACAAAACTCTATCAACAATGAGAGTTAAGTCAACTTATTTATAATGAACCGTTTCATATTTAATTAATTTTAGTACTTATTTGTGCAAAAATTAAAAATAATTGTATAAAATCATATTTCTAGTTACGTATGCGTTTAACAAATGATTTTTCATCTCATTGAAGGATTTTCACAAAACTCTATCAACAATGAGAGTTAAGTCTTAACTTATTTATAATGAATCGTTTCATATTTAATTAATTTTAGTACTTATTTGTGCAAAAATTAAAAATAATTGTATAAAATCATATTTCTAGTTACGTATGCGTTTAACAATTGATTTTTCATCTCATTTAAGGATTTTCACAAAACTCTATCAACAATGAGAGTTAAGTCTTAACTTATTTATAATGAACGCGTCGTTAAGAACATTAAATATATCTACAAAATATCTTCCATAACAACTCAAAACAACCGTTCTCAATCTCAATTCCAAGAATTATTATTGCCTCGGACGAGAACAAGTACACAATAATAGATTATATTTGTTTGTTGATAATAATAGATTTCCAATTCGCTCTAAATAGTAGTTGTTTTCTTTTACTGTTAATATACTGATTTTCCACCCTACATTTGATGAAAATTATAATTATTAAGCGTCTAGTTTTTTAAAGCATGCTTGGTTAATTTTCATTCGATTGTACATACAAAGATACATCGATAAATTATACGAAAATAAGGAATGAAGTGATTATATGTGGTATAATGCATCTGTGCATTATGAATATGATACAGTTTCAGCGCAACGGATAGATCTGAATAACCTGTGAAAATTTTAAAAAATTCTGTAGATTTAACATAACTATTGACATAATTTTGGATGGTAGAAACGTAAACCTATACTGTGTCAAGCTGGCAAATGAATGTTTGTATTTACGCAATAACCTCCGGCGAGGGCTGATTTATGAAGTTGGCTATTCAATGCACCGCCGTACACCGAGAACCAGACCGAAACATATTGAGGCTCGTTTGCCAAGGAGCCATTTCGGTGATTCACAACCTATTAAATCACTTTTATTGTATGGACGAGCGCAAACCCAAGACGGGGTGGGAGGAAAAAAACACAAATGAAAATATCTCTGGGGAGGAAATCTGGTCGCGGCCCGCGCCGCATCCGGGGCGGGCCAGAGGAACGCGGCGTTGTATAATGCTGCTCACGGCTGCCTTTTGTTCTCCGCCTACTCCGAGTGCAGTCCGCGCCTGCGTTTGAAACAATTAAGAAAATTGTTGGCGGTATTTACTCAGGCGCCATTTGCCGTTTCAATTATTGTTCAGTTGCGCCTCTCCGGCAGCACCGAACTCAACATCAAATTATGACTATTACTTTAAATGGAAATGTATTAAGAGATTTAATTTCGAAAACTTAAAACTCCCACTAATATAATACTTCATCGTTTTTTGAAAGAATGGACATTTCAAAATTTTAAAATTAAGACATTCCTCGAATTGTATTAACTGAATAGATATGAGAGGTATAACATCAAAAGTAGCAATATCTCCCTGACGTTCAGAAATAGTTTTTTTTTTTATTAACTTCAGAAGGTAAATACAAAAAACCTGTCACTACTCAAAGAAATTTGTCTGGAATCTATGAATACTACATTTTATTGAAAATAATTTTTTTAAACAAATACCACCTCAGTTTTTCTTATAGATAAATATTTATCTTTTATATATGGGTATTGCTGTGTTTGCTACCAAACGGTGTATATTGCTTTTAATAGTGGTTTGGAAAAATGATTTTGGAAAAAGGCAAACACATAATTCAATCACCAAAATACACATAAAGAATTTGATCATACTTATATTATTAATACTACATAAGCAAATAGAAAATTAGCCACAATAACAGCGCCCGAAGTACATACAATTTTCATAACACCATTTTGAAACAACTTAATTTCGTCGCTTATAAGAATTGTTGTCGGCTAAACGTCACTCGGAGAACCACCGTCTTAGCTTTTGATTAGGGAGTTTTGATTTCATAATGTGGAAATATTCCGTTGCATGACGCGCGTGCATTTCGTTGCATCTTAAAATTTATATCATTGTCAGTGCGCCTAGTGATTTATAACCTCAAGAAGTATGGTTCGTATAAAAAAAGTTTAAGTATTACTTTATTCATTCTCTCCGTTTGTTCGTCCGTTTGTCCATCTGTCTGTCTCTCCGTCCTTAACTTCGTTCAACATTCGTAATTTCGTTGTAATTCACGGCTTTAAAAACCAAATTAAACGGCCGGAGATGGGGCATGAACCCCAGGTCAGCGTACTCGAACCGGCAGTATGTTGCTATCACTGCCCCTCCGTGGGCCGCCAAAAATATACTATCAATATATGTTAGGGCTTTTTAGAGGTTCGAACTAATGTTCTGTCATTTTTGATGGGTTACAGCTAGTTAATATTAAATGTCGTAATTTCATAAATATGAATATTTCAATCTGTAGATACTAACCAAAAAAAATTTCCATATTTTTTCTGAAGTTGCCTTTATTTTTTTCCGTATCTTAAAAGAATTTGTGAGCAATTGTTGAAATATTTATGTACTTACGAGTATTACAAGATATGTTCATAAGAGATAAACAAAAGCAAGTATATATGAAATAAATACATACAATAGTAAACTCATAAGAATAAGCACAGAGATAATAAATTGTCGATTTTACAGCATAAATTGCATTGACATAGATATGTTGCACTTGTATTATTGTTGAGTAGATATTATTTTGATTTTTAAAAAAAATATCTTTTAAGTGTTTTAAATAATTTGCTGCCATTCATTATTTTTTCAGCGCTTCCATAGGTACAAGGGGGTCAACGTAATGCATGTTGCACAGTTTTTAAATATTCCACCGATCATGCGCATTAAATAATTCGTGTTCAGGGGTTTTCTCTAATTCGGTATCACAATGACATCTATTGTCGATGTTTCGATGATCGTACCATGTCCCAATAGCATTTGGCTCAGTTCGAAACCTCTTTCACGTCTATCTTGTAATTTTATATCATCGCGAATACTTTCGAATTACATTTTACCTTTGGTCGACTCATTATTCTATCTATATCGTCATTATTCTATCTGTATCGTCTAATCGACGATACGCACAGTCCGACATCCGTTAGTAGATACACAACACACTAAATCAAGACACACACCCTGCTTTTGACACGGTACTGCAATCCAGTACTTAACATAACACAAAATTGGAAACACCCTGACTTCGGTACGGTATTGCAAATCAATACTTAACCTACACTTCAACACACACTCATCACATCAACTCTAATGATGGACCCTGTAATGGGATCTGAAACGTTGGCCAGAGAGATCACTATACACGGCAGAATATATCAGAAAACTTTTCACAGCTTATTCTTTAGGACCTGGCGGGTAACATAGATGACATTTCCTCCCTCCTCTTTTACCCTTTTCCCTCTCCCTGATATATTTTCGATTCAAATCTTTACCATTCGGATCGAACGTTTGTTTCCTCTCACAAATTTATTTTCATCTTTAACCTTAACCCGTGCAACGCCGGGTATGAACATCTGGTGATTCAATAAATTTGTCACTTTTCATATTTTTAGCATAGCTATTGAGCGGTATTAGGTTGTTTAATTCAATATTCTTGGCTCTACCCAACTGAGTTTCTCCAGGGTATGCTCGGCTACAATAGTTTAGAGACTAGAAGGAATGTGTATTTGATTACACATTTTTATCGATTGTTGCGCGGTGTGATCGATAATACTGAAATTAGGCAGAGCATTGATTTATATGTTCCTGATACCTTAGATATCGTCAGCATATATTGTTTCACATTCCAATATACAGGACCAACCTGCTGAAGAGCTACAGCTGTGCTGAACAAAATCGCTTTGGGTATTGGTATATTCCATGTATCTGAAGGGGTTTTCCGAAGCAGGATTCTCGTCCACATTGACCAGATTTTATATATTAATTAATTAAATATTCAAGATTCTAGTCTAGTTTGGGTGTGACGGAGGAGTCATTTCACGAAGTGAATAGAGTGAGACAGATAGTGACACCAGTTATTCGCTATTGCACACAAAATACAGATCAGTGTGTTACGATCCTTCATTTTTTGCGAATCTTTTCGCATTCGTGTATGTTGATTTCATATTTTTTGCCTCGTTTATTGAACCTGATTACTTGTGATTTGGATTTTGGCTGTTTAGTTTCTCTTTAAGATGACCCCTAAAATATTTTTCTTGTAACTATTATAACTGAGCCTATCATCCATTACGGCTTGACGCCGAGATTCGGGACATCCTGTGGACAAAATAATAATTTTTAAATGTAAACAGATTTTGCGAAGTTACAAATAAAGAACGTAGTTCTATGATATTTTGAACAAATAATCAATATATGAATTAACTAGATTCATAGAGGTTAGAACACCGCACTCTTATATCCTGGCAAACCATTTTCTTTATGCTTTATAATATTATGTATCTGTTATTTACGCTACAACCAGCATAATATTCACTTATTCATTCCTTAGTCAATCTAACAAAGATTATTCAAACATGCGCCTAAGCGATCGCATTTCTACCGCATGTAATATATTTTAATTAAAAATCTAACATTATAATATAAATACCACAAAAAATATACCATACTTTCGTTGGTTATTACCTTAGATCATAAATCGAAAAACACTGCATCAAAAAAATTAATGACCTAGATTTGAAAAGTTAGTACCGATTAATCAAGCCCCTTCTTCTAAAATTAGCTGCCCCATTCGGCAGTTAGAGAAAATAAAATAAGCAAAGGATTGAAATAAAATTCAAATTTCTAAGAAATATACAAAATTAAATCAAGCAATCAAAAAAGATATCCGCTTGACTAGTGGATTGATTTATTGGTGGCTTAAAAACTCGCTGATATTAAATTAATCACTAAAACTAATATTTTATATTTGACGTCGATAGTTTATCACTAGTATCTCATAACGAGCCTATTCGTTGGAATTTTATGTCACCATTCTGTTAAAGAAATGGATTTTTAGTTCATAAAATATAAAATTGGCTGTTTACTGGAAATGCTGAGTAAGTGCTCAAACTGATACCCTGTTATCTAGGTGCCATTTATTTAAGTAATGGATTCTTATAACACCTCATTGATTTAATTTTATAGACGTTTTAAACCGAAAAATAAGGGGTTTATTTTTAATTCTATTGATTTTTTAACAGTTAAACTATGAATAATTAATTTCATATAATATGTAGTGTTTTGATAGATTTTTTATTTTTGATTCTCTTTATTGTTTGCACTATTTATATATATTTGTTATTAATTTGTATTTAGGATATGCTTCAAATATAAATATTTTTTTATTATTCTAATCAGGTATTAAGTAAATTGAATATGTATGTAGGCGTACAATAGATATTGATACAATAACTGTAAGAGATTTTCGATACGATACAATCTCTAAGATATAGATTTTGCTCTTTTGAGATTCAGAGACAACTCTCGGCTTTCGTAGTCCCTGTGTACACACCGTGTCTCAAATATTCGCTCTCTAGCATCTTTCTTTACCGTTATGCATCAAATCTACACTTAAACTCCAATGATCATTTATGTTTTGCTTGTATGTTGATTAAATTTGTATCTCCCCGTCAGCAGTTAACACTATATTAATATTAGTAATTTAGTGTACTTTATCTTTTTTTTAGAATAAATAGTTATGTGTATATCTATATATACATGTATTGTTTGAATTATATATATATACATCAGGTTATTTTTATGTGAACAAGTTAGTCCTCTTCAAGTTTGTGTTTACTGGGGTATTATGCCGTGTTGTTACGACCTTTCGGGCCGACGTTTCGGATCCCATTGCAGGGTCCATCATCAGGGCTGATGTGTTGTCTTGAATGTTGGTGTTGTGGTTAAGTATCGGCTTGCAATACCATGCCGAAGTCATGATGTGTTTGTATTGTGTTGTATGTATGATTCATCTGTTGTCTGATCACTATCTCTGCGGAGTCTGCGACGAGAATGACTTTGAAGCGCCGGATACCAAGATGTTTTTAATTTAAGACCATCATCTCTATTAATGTTTATCGGATGCTTGTAGATTTCTAGTGCTTCCTTGATAAGACGCGTATGGGGATTCTTAGGCTTTCCAAGGATTTTCGGTTCGAATGCAAAATGATGGCTGGTATCCAGAAAATGCTCAGCCAGTGCTGATTTTTCTGGATGACCGAGTTTGCATGCCCGTTTGTGCCCGTTGACCCTTTTGGAAATGGTACGCGCCGTTTGCCCCACGTATACTTAATCGCAGTCTTGACAATCGAGTCTATACACACCGTCTGTTTCTAAGAGTCACCATACGCGTCTTATCAAGGAAGCACTAGAAAAAAAAGGGATCCGAAACGTCGGCCCGAAAGGTCGTAACAACACAGCATAATACCCCAGTAAAAACAAACTTGAAGATTCTGAGTGGCCGTGAAAACCTAAGAACATTCTTAAGTTAGTCCTCCCTGTCAAATCAAAAATGATCAATAACACATCTGATATCTGATTTTTTTAGAGAATTTCAAATAAAATCTTAATGAGGACATGAGGAAAATATTTAACTTAGATAGACGCTAAGTCTCATTGCATGGATACGGTCATAATATATACGATACAATTTTGAACCTCGCTATAATAAATTAATAATGAATTTATGAATCATAGTAATAGTATTTTCTCTCTTTAGCAAAACAAATAATGTAGTATGTGCCTACAACACCGGCCACGCTTCCCACGAGTGGAACTTGTTAGGGGTGATTCCAAAATAAGCCTCAGATCCCTAAGCGGATTGACCGAGTGACACCAAGAAAATGTAAGGAATATATATAATTAATAAGTCAAGTGACATTGATTGATTAGAAAGTGATCACTACGCAAGCACCCAAAGGATAATTGTGCATAATATGTATGTACGTTGTACTACTTATATATTTTCTTATAAATGTAAGAAAATAATTATATTTTAACAATATTTTTATATGAAAGTAAGAACACAGTTACTGGATTTGGTCCCCAGAGGCCTGATTCATTAATTAAGGATAAATTATAGGAGTCTCACAGAGACGAAGATATTTTTAAATGAAAAAGTGAATAGAAGTGTCTTATACGATGGCTCAGGACTCACTTATAATTAACATTATAAGGGAGCCCTGAGCCATGTTCTAGCTGAGCCGAGTCCTGAAAGTTCGATATATGTTGATTCTAAATATATAACTTTCAAAAAATTTGATAATATGTGGATGTTCTACGATATAATTGGTGAACATTGCATTGTGTAGAGTGATCACTTAAGCCAGCTCATACAGGTTATAAGCCCTGTATGAGCTGTCTTTTGATAATTTTTAAAATGTTAAATTTTAAAAGACCTATCGATGAAATTTTAATACACAACGTTATCCTCAACATTTTCTAAACCCACACCTACACTAAATCACGTTTCTACAAACACAAAAATACTGTGAATATTTTGGCGTCAGGTTGGCTTCTAAAGGTGTAGAAATATTGCGGGGTGGAGTGTACAAAAGTAAAACATCGCAACTAATTTGCCAACTTGAAATCACTAATTCACTTACAAAGTTTTCTTTTTTGTACACAATCAAGCTAATTAATGGATGTGAAGTCTGTAGCGATAATTAATGATGTGCTTTCTGCGCACGAGAAATGATTGAAAAAAATCGGCACAGGAAAAATTAGTTCCTAGACTCTGGTATTTTTAATGACCCGACTGCACAGAGTTCAGGGTAGTTCAATTAAAAAAAAAATCACAAAATATATTTAGAAACTCTCCACTGATACAGCAGGAATCCTTTATTTATTTACTAGCTGGTTGGCCCGGCTTCACTCGGGACCATAATTCGGTAAGCATAGAATGTGTTGACATCTCTTTTTTGCTTATTTAGGCTCCTATTATTGGATTGCCTTGCTGAACCGTCTTCGCTTTGCCAAAATATCAACATATATTTTAGCGCGCAATTATAACACTCTAGAGAGAACCTTCCAAAACTTTCTAGAGCATTTCGAAATCTTATAGAACTTCCTGGAATCTTCTAGAACTTTCCCTTTCCAGAACCTTCTAAAGAATTATAATTCTTTCTGGAATCTCTAGACCCACCGACGCACTCCCTCACTCAGTTTGGAACCTTATAGATCTTTCTGATAGCTTGTAGAACTTTCTCCTTCCAGAAATTTCTAGAGCATTCTCAAACCCTCAAGAACTTTCCCGGAACCTTTAAAACTCGCTGACACATTCTGCAACTCAGTTTGGAACCTTATAGAACTTTCTGAAACTTTCTCAATCCAAAACTTTCTAGAGCATTCTGGAACCTTCTCTTAATCTTCTGGAAACTTTTAGACCCACCGATGAAATCAGCCACTCGGTTTGGAACCTTATAAAACCTTTTTAAACATTCTCCTTCCAGAACTTTCTAAAGCATTCGAGAACCTTAATGAACGTTTTGGAACCTTCTAATCTCACTGTCATACTCCGCAACTCAGTTTAAAACCTTATAGATATTTTATGAATTTTCTAGAACGGAAGTTCTTCTCTTTCTTCTTCTTCTCTTTCCAGAAATTTTTAGAGCATTACCGAACGTACTGGAACCTTCTAGATTCACCGACACACTCCGGCACTCTGTTTGGAACCTTTTAGAACCTTCTTGAACTTTGTCTTTCCAGAATCTTCTAAAGCATTCGAGAACCTTCATGAACGTTCTGGAACCTTCTAGACTCACAGTCACTCTCTGTCACACTCTTTGGAACGTAAGAGAACATTCTTTAGAAGAATAAAGAATCTTCTATAACATTCTCCTTCCAGAACATTCTAGAACTTTATCGAACGTTCTGGAACCTTATAGAGTCACAGATACACTCCGTCACTTTGTTTGGAACCTTAAAGAACTTTCGTAAATCTTCTAGAATTTTTTCGTTCCAGAACTTTCAAGAGCTTTATCTAACGTTCTTGAATCTTCTAGTCTCGCTGACACACTCCGCACTTAATTTAGAACCTTATAGATTTTTTGGAAATGTTTTAGAATGTTCTCCTTCCAGAATTTTTTAAAGCTTTATCGAATGTTCTGAAACCTTCTAGACTCACTGACACACTCCGTCAGTCAGTTTGGAACCTTATAGAACCTTCTTGCATTTATGGATATTTAATAGGAACCGTATGTTTATCCGGGAAACGATTTTCGATGTTTCGTTGAATTTGTATTTAACGTCATCAGGAGGACGACCTGTCCCCGTGGAGGTACATAGGACAAACCAAACGCAATATCACTGCACGTTTGAAGGAACATGTTGGAGCAATTAAAAACAACAATTCCAATATTTCGGCAATCTGCGAATATGCATCCAAAGGGAATCTCAGCCACTTCTCCAGATTTGACAAGGAATAAATCTTATCAACAGAACCGCACCTTGTACCCAGATTAGTGAAATATACAAACATCCCAATTTCAATAGAGATGACAGTTACAAACTATCAAGTATTGGGCCTCCTGTTCTTGTGAATTTGATTCAACCTTTGAGAGACGTCGCAAAAAAGTCCGCCGATGTAACTAGTACGTATTGCACACTGGCGACCTCTATCGTAGAAGAAGTGAACACTCCACGACATAGTGCATATAATTTAGGCCCACGGAAGCATTAATCGAACCGCCTTATACTTCCGCGAGTACAGGTCATACTCCTGATGATCTTGAATACGAATTTAAGGAAACGTCGAGAATCGTTTCTCGGAAGAACAGACGGTTCTTATAAAATATCCATAACCATTGACAGTTAAATAGCGGGCTTATTGCAATTGAAAATTTTGTCACAATTTTAGTAAGCAATTGAAATATATTATTTCTGGTTATTATTATATGTTATTACAGTGACTGAACTACCTCTATGTTAACGAAATAAGTGGGAGAAAGATGGAGACAAGGAAGGGTTAAACTAGGTTTTGGGAATGATAAAACTGTGGTTATTAATAATTGATACACTAATAAAATAAACTTTAAAAAAATAGGAAATTAATTGTATTTATATTATAGTTATAACATGGTTTCAATTATTGATATAAAATATTTATTTGATTCATTAATATAGGAATGGAAACAAAAAAGTATTTAAAAATATATTTTTTAACTTTGTATAACCACTTTTCAATAAAATAATAAGAAAAAACTAACCCATTAAAAACACGTTTTTAGTAAACTCCCTTTCTCATTTCTCGTTGAAACAGGTTTCGCGCCTTCTCCACGCGTCGGGCTCCTTTCTTATTTGTATGATTTCCAATTTGAAAAAATTGTTACGATTTCGAAAAATCCAAAATTATATTATAATTTATTTTTTTTGCACTAATACACGAAAATTCGTTAGATCATTTTGTTGTCGCTTATTGTCGCCTATTGTCGCCACGAGTCTGCCTGCAAAGTTTCAGCTCGATTGAATCACGAAAAAAGGGTTAAAAATCGATCCAATTTTTTTTCGACAGACAAGCAGATGCTACTAGTTAAAAGAAAGGGAGTAATAAGTTAACCAATTATTTTTATTTATTTATCCTACTGGTTTTAGCAGAAATTGTTTCTTTCGTTTGGATGAATATTTTTTATCACCCTGACCCGATTAATAAATAAATTAAATATCATTGTGTTCAAAATGGGCAACAATAGAAGTCATCGTATGACTTCCGTCTTTTTTGGTTAAGGACTGAAAATATATCCATTGTTTGAACTTCAACAATGGATGCTTTAATGGAATGGCAGTGGATAAGGAAAGGAAGTCCACCAGAAGGACAAGCTGGAGGCGGATTGCATACAAAAAAAGAAAAAATTTTGTGAATGTGTGTCTTGATTTTGAAGGGGTTTTGAAAGGATTATTATCCTTTTTTGGAATCTTGCCAAATAACGAATCAATTATCTCGGACGTCTACTGGTAGAAATTGGAGAGACACTGTAGCAATATTGAATATGAAATGTTCATTAAATGTTGAGGACTTAAATGGTGTATTTTACGTTACTAAAAATTTATATAACAAATGCATAAAAACATAATGATAAAAGGCAAATGTTATATAGTCATTTTATTTTTTAACAAAAAAAACGTCAGTAGATAAAATTTGTGTGATTATTATTACTATATTATAACTTTATATTTGCACTGCACCTTCAAGCTATTTAAAAAATGGCATGTATGAAGTCCTTATGCCCCAAACGCAAATTGAGTCATACGAAACTGTTTGTGACCTATATATGGTGGACCTGTGCTGGTATTATTCATTACAGCTTCTTTAGACCTAGCTCAACAATTACTGCGGATGATAGTGGACAAGCTAGCTCAAACACGCGTTACCTCATCGCTCCACAGCGCTAGCGCGTCTTAAGATTACAGGATCTTCGACTGGAACTGAAACTCCCCGTCACCCACCTTACTCGCCAGATCTTGCACCTGTAATTTTTTTTTCAGAATTCGGATAACTTTAAGCGTATTTATTTTATTTAAAAAATAATTTTTGGAAAAAAAAATTGCGAATAAAATTTTTGGGAAAATAAAATTAAAATCTATGATAATTTTATGATCGCTTAAGGGGGGGGGGTAAGGTTAATTCGTACAAAAAAAGGCATGTTTTTGTGAATTTTTTGTGAGAACACAGTTAAAATGTCTTTATTAAAACCAATAGTACATTAAAGTATGATATTTGAAGAATATTGTGTAAAATTTTCAAGACGAAATAGTAAGAAATACGGCAATGGCAGCAATTATTCGGACGTATCTCGGAAAAAAGTAGAATTGCGGTGTCCATCATAACTTGGTGCTAAATCATCTGAAATCAAAAAATCAAAGCTCATTCATTAGATAATAGATTTTCCCAGGTAACGCTGGGAGGGTTTTTTGAAATTTTAGTTTTTCAATTTTTTGGAACACTTTGAAGGGAAAAACGTGATTTTTTGCGAAAAATATCGACTAATTTGTTATTAAAAAATAAAAATTAATAACAAATTTGAAAAAAACTCGACAGCGTTACCTCGTAAATTATGTACAGAAATAGTATTCAAAATTTCAAAATGATCGGTGCAGTAGTTTTGAAGTTATGATGGACATCGACTTTGAAAACGTGAGATGTGGGGAAAACGATTTAAAGTTTTGCACACTGTAAAATTCAAAATAAAACTCAACACTTATTTTATACTTACACATAATCGTCGATGCCATGTTCACACGGCAAAGAGCTTTCATCATCAGCATCTGTTTGTCCTTGTCTACGCAAAACTCTTCCAATGCAAATAGCACGTCCGGTAGTCCTCAGGTGAGCGCGTCTCTTAGCTGCCCGAGCAGGTATAGAAAATCAGTCTGAGTAGCTCAAATGTTCATAATTTCGTCAATTTTGCTCCGATTGACTTGAAATTTTGACACAATATTCTTACGATGTTATACATTCATTTAAAAAATTAAAAATAAAATGCAAAAAAAAAAGTTAAAAACCTTACCCCCCCTTAAGCGCAATCATAATCGGTGTTTAATAAGAAAAAAGTGAAATTAAAAATGTACCTTACAAAAATTAAGATATATTAAAATCTAAATATGATGACAATAAAGTCTTCTTCAAAAATAGCAGAATAATTTTGTGGTGACATCATTAATATAATTAATAAAAATAAACTTAGTTTTCACCACTTTTGTATTGAGAAATATACTCCCCTTCGTATGCAATTCAGTATACAATAAATTGTATCCTGACATTTTTTTATATTTTTCAATAAAGTGGAGAAAACTAAGTTTATTTTTATTAACTATATAATATAATAATAATCGTGATAACAATATTACGTAAAACATATTTTATTTCGTTAAATAAATAAAACTAACTTAGTTAAACACCACTTATGTTTATTGTCAAATCCAACCAGGTGTAGCTACGACCGTAGCTTCTTCAGGGAGAATCTTAACGAGTTATAATAAAAGGGCTTAATCGAGTTAAGATTCTTCCCGAAGAAGCTACGGTCGTAGCGAAACCCGGTTGGATTAGAAAATAAAAATAAATATAAGTGGTGTTTCACTAAGTTATTTTTATTTATTTAATTATAATGTCTAACCACCAAGTGTTTGTTTCCTTCGAAAATTATTTTATTTCGATTTTTTTTATGAATACTAGTTAAATGCGGCTTATTTCAAAGTTCTGATTGCAATCCAGTACGCTTACATTCTTTTTAGTATCCCATTCCAGGCAACAAAATTACAACATGAAAATAATGAAAATATTAAGTTTTTATAACCTAACCTTAACAATTATGATGGTGGAAATTTTGCGGAAAAATCCACGAAAAAGTTTATCTTCAACAATAGAAAACTTGGTTGAAAAACGGAGAACTTCATCAAGAAAACGGAAGTCTTTTTTCCTTGTTAATGCACACGCCGATTGTACTAAAACGAATGACTGAAATATTAAAGAGGTGTAATTACAGATTTATTTTTATGTCCGTATTCACAAATTTACATGAAGTTATTATTTAATTTCAGTCGGCAGTTGTCCCGCGCGTAATCGTCTGAACACCGATTTTTTGTGTTTAATAAATTACCCGTAAAAAATACAAGATAAATTAAACGAAAAGTTATTAAGGTAGAACGAAATCTATTTTGATACTGACAGGGACGATATTTTTCTCGAATGAAAATAAAAGCTACCGCGTTGTCGTTCGCCGCAATAGGAGCCAGCGAGAGTGGAGAGAGTGGACCCCCGGCGAGCCCTCTGGCCGCGCCCCGCGCTCTAGTGATGTCATTATTTTATAACAAAAGCAGAACCCCGCCTGTGTGTATTGTGTTGTGTCAGGTGCCGCCCGATTTAACCAAACCTCAGCGCGAGTATCTACACCAACAGTCTTCCTAACGCGACCGCCAATGAGAATAATTTTTAATTTGAGCTTTGACGAATAACTTTTCCGCGCCAAATTTGTATTGCGTTTGGCTACTTGATGACTTTAGGGAAACGAGATAAAAATAAAGATAAATTTTAATGTTAAATTCTAAATTAAAATAAAAAAATAATATTAACGTCTGTCTATCTGTATTTTTAGACAAATGAAAAATTAAAACAATTTTAAAAAAATAATTAATTTACCAAAAAATCACTGGACAAGCATCAAATTTGAGCACTATTCTTCAATTACACATTTCGCTATTAATCAATCGTCTGTGGAACACTTCATTATCGCTTGCTAGAACATTCCTACGCAGGTTCGCGGAGAATTCACTAACTTTGTACGTAAGTAGTTACACTTATTTTTAAACGCCAGTGAGATCCTCCGCTTAATTTAATGTCGTTACCCGCGCTCGCTCGTCACACTATATTGTCGATGGATTTCTATCTCAGCGTCAAACGTCAAAACAATAAACCAGGGTTTTTATAGGTGACGCCGCTTTCTAGATGTTTCGTTGACTTTCTTCACACTTTCAGTGGTCGCTAGACTTTTGCAGTGTTCACAAGTGTCCAAGACGATTCCGGAGTGTTCCATAGTGTTTTTTTTTTTTAAATTTCTTTTGACTTACCATTATCTTACCGTCATATACCTCTCTCGAAGACTGTTCGGCCTGAATAGGATTATCGTTGTCTCCATGGTATTTGGTCAACTGGTCCAGATGAAGGAAATTCAGTTTGGCCTTTGGGCCTCTCTGTGTTCGATAGACTACGTCATTGATCCGTTTCAAAATCTAGTAAGGTGTCAATCCCACGGTGCCGTTAACTTTGGTGAGACTCCTTTCTTCCGGATCGGGTTGTATAGCCAAGCCAGTTCCCTAGCCTCGAACCCAGCGCTGTTCCGGTTTAGATCGTAGCGTGTTTTTATCTGATATGTCGTAAATTTGATCCTAATGTCGAACATCTTTGTGAACATTATTTCGCATCAGTCACAGAATATTTACTTTAAGGGATAAATACGTTTAAAGATGGAGATTATATTATTGATTGAAAAATAAATAACAATGTTTTTTTCGTTTCTCATAATAAAAAGTCAAAATTCTAAATCAACCCTATATCATAAATTTCAGATTGTTTCGATTATTTGCTAATAAATTATAAATAAAAGAGTAAATTTCATTCGAATGTCGAAAGTTATTATTTTTGCGCACAGAGTATAAAAATTTACAGAGATAAACTAAATTCATTCCAAAGGGGGTTGGGTTATAGCAAAATAATGTCCATACTCCATGTATCCAAAGACCATGTTTCACAGTCATATAAGAGAACTGACCATATGAAACACTTTTTTAGGTTTAGGTTATCGTCAGAGAAGAAGGCCCTCATTTTAAAGCACTCTGCCCTGTTATGAGCATCTCACAAATAAATGGTACAAGCGCTTCAAGGATGGCCGCGCATCCGCGAACAGAGCCGAACCGCATCCTGGTGGGCTCTCAACAAGCCGAAACAGCAATGTGATTGACCAAGTGCGAACTTTGGTCATGCAGCATCGTCATATCATAGTCCAGAAACTTACAAATAAGCTGATGGTAAGCAATAGAGCCCTACATTAGGTTTTGACCAAGGATTTAGGCTTGAAAAGCATGTCTAACGACCGGGCATGTAGGCATCGAAAAGTTGGCATCATGATAATGCTCCAGCCCACTACCGGCATCTGATTCAGGCTTTCTAGGAGGAAATATCGCCTACGCTACCCGCCGGGTCCTAAAGAGTAAATATCCCAAAATTTGAGTCAGATCGTTCAAAGGGCATAGATTTGTATAGAAAACAAATTGATGGAGGTGTAGGGTAAAGTATGAGGGGGAAATATCGCATTTGTTATCCGCCGGGTCCTAAGGAATAAGTAGGGTGCAAAAATTGGGTCAGATCTGTCAAACGGTGTAGATATATATAGAGAACGGCAACATACATTGAGTTTTATAGGTATAGAAAATAAAGGGACGCGAACAACATCTTTTTGAAATCCATTTATACGGAGAATAAACAGTTAGTAATCACACACACATAGTCACAATCGCCGCACAGTTTAAACGTGCGAAATACAGATACACCGAGTACTGGAGATAAGTTAAACGTATAAAAGAGGCCGTAGATCCTGTAGACGTTACATTAGTCAACGGCAGCAGTCGAGATGAAGTCGGCCTTCCTGTTCCTGGTGTTGCTGGTGGCGGCTTCGGCCACCTACTCCGACGACGGCAAGATGTTTCTCGGCACGAGAAAGGTCGCCACTACGCAGTTCGACACTAATACGGGAACCACTTTTGGAACTACATATGGTACCAATACGAATGGAATTAAAACTGGTAACTGCGACGATTAAAGCGTCTTACTTGAAATAATTTTTGTACCTGTTTTTGCTTTAAATTTTATAAAGATGAACTAATCATTAGGCGGAGGAACTGGGTCACAGTGAATGTCTTCCCCTCGCATTTATTAAAGACACATTAATAATACAGTCAAATAATTTATTTTTGCATAGTTAAATCCCTTACTAAAAAAACGATTTTTTTTAGATTAGACGTTGTTTTTTAAATTTCGTTCCAAATAGAGTCTCTTCAAATAAAAAGAATTTTTGTAATAAAGCGCGATTTATTTGCTAAGATTTTTTTTTTTTTTTTTTCTTTTTCTCAGTATTTATTTTGATCTGAATTTACAACCTGGTAGACATTTTTTTAAACAAGTAAAACGTATTGAAACCAGTCATGAAACTAGATGGTGTACCAAGAAATTTTCGTTAGTTCATGTCTTTATATTTTGGTGGTCTATGTTACAAACCAATGTAAATAAAATATATACTTTTTACATGATGTTTTAAATAACTGAAATTAAAATTTTCATAAAAAATATTTTTGAAGTGTATGTACATAATAAACCTATGTATGTTGACATACCCCAACTATTATAATATTTGATACGAAGGTCCTTTATGTATGAAATTTAAAATATTCGCATTAATTGTGAACAATATTTGATTGTGTATAACAGTGTGCAGCCATTATATTGAAATAAGCAGCATTGAACTAGATTTTCTTAGAAATATATTGAAATAAAGTACGTGCCTTTTAATAATCCTTCATCAGGATACAATTGTATCGTGACGAAGGAGACAGGGGCTCTGAAACATGTTGATATTTTTCAATAAAAAAGTGGTGAAAACTAAGTTAATTTTTATTAATTATATTAATAATGTCACCATAAAATTATTTTGCTGCTTTTGAAGAAAAAGTATAATATAATTATTTATAAGCATGACAATATAAATCCATAATTATCATAATTTCTCTTTTTAGCCGACAAGGAATTTCTGCTTCGCAATAGGAACATCTTAAGACTTTTTAACCATGTGAACATGGCGAATACCAACGTAGACCAGGTGGCCATCGCCAAGGAGTATCATATCGATGCCAATATTGATAAATACACCGTAAGTTCTCAAATAAATTACAAATATAAATCAATTGCTTTGTATGATGGTTTTTGTTGTTTAATTATTATTTAAAACCTTTTTTTGACAGAACGTCCCAGCAATCAAGGAATTCCTCACAATGTACAGGACCGGCATGTTGCCCAGAAACAAGATCTTCACCATCACCAACGACAAACACAGGGACGAGGTTGTGAGCCTATTCCGCGTGTTCTTCTTTGCCAAGGATTTTGACACTTTCTACCGCACAGCTTGCTGGGCCCGCGACCATGTCAATGAGGGTATGTTCGTGTATGCTTTGACCGTTGCTGTCCTCCACCGTCTTGATACTAGCGGCATGTCCATGCCTCCCCCGTATGAGATCTACCCCTTCTACTTCATGAACTCCGAAGTTATCCAGAAAGCCTATCGCGTGAGGATGCAAGAGACCGTGCATGACACCAAGCTGGCTAATTACTTCGGAATCCATAAACTCGATGATAAGACTTTCTTGATAAACAGCAACTACTCCGGCTGGTACACGCCAACCAACGACGAAACATCTTTGACCTACTTCACTGAGGATATCGGTCTGAATGCCGGCTATTACTACTTGCACGCTTCCCGTCCATTCTGGATGGGAACCGAAGAGTTTGGAATGACCATGGATCGCAGGGGAGAGTTCTACCTTTACATATATCAACAACTGTTGGCTCGCTACTACATGGAGAGACTTTCAGTCGGCATGGGTGAAGTCCCCAGATTTATGTGGACCAAGCCCATCAAAACTGGATTCAAGTCATCCCTGAAGCATCCCAACGGCATGGAGTTCCCCTCAAGACCAAATGATTTCAACCTCTTCACCAAAGATAACCTATGGGACCTCACACTCATTGAAGACTATGAAAGACGCATTCGCGATACTATTGACACCGGATTCATTTTCACCGTAAGTATTTATGTCAACATTTTGCCATCAAATCAAATCAAAAATATTAAGAATATTTCTTATTTTAACCGTAAAATTTCCACTTATTAGGAAGATGGTAAGACATTATCCCTAAGAAAGCCCGAAGATATCGAGAAGCTGGGTAACATCATGCAAGCCAACACGGATTCTCCTAACACTCGTTATTACATGCTGGGATCACTGGTTGCCAAGAAAATGTTGGGAAATGGTGATGA
>JADDOH010001378.1:0-269166 GCA_016648135.1 Agrypnia vestita | reverse complement strand
CCTGCAGGGGTAGGCAGAGAGGATTGAACGCCACACTCTTCTATCCTGGCACACCACTTTTGCTTCGGCCACATTCATACATCTTCTCATACACGTTCTACGGTTGTTGCGGCTTTTAACAGGGCCCTCCTCAAATACTTGTAGTACCTGATCGTGCCAGGTCTTTAGCGGACGCCCTCTATTCCTGTTGCCTTCAACATTCGCCTCATATATTTTCTTAACCATCCTTTCCTCGTTCATACGTTCCACATGACCAAACCATCTCAGCACTCCTTTCTTTATTCTATCTACCACATTACAGCCAGCATTGCATTCACTTCTAATTTGTTCATTCCTCACTCTATCGACCAAGGATTTTCCACACAAGCGTCTTAGTGACCGCATTTCAACCGCATTCAGTCTACTTTCATTCCTCTTTTGCCAATTCCAGGCTTCACTTCCATACATAAGGGTTTGCACTAGAACGCCATTATGTACCGCTAGTCTTGCTTCTTTTGACAGATTCTTATTGGCCATAATTGCATTTAGTGCACCATTTACTTTGTTTCCCGCAGTTACTCTCCTTTCGATATCATTCTCAGCCTTGCCGTCTCTACTAAACATACTTCCCAAATACACAAACTCGTTCACTTGTTCTAAGCATTCGTTGTTTATAATTACATCACACTTAGTCACTCTTTCGTCTCTCTCGAATACCATCACTTTCGATTTGCTGACATTCATCAAAAGTTCACTCTGCATGCATACATCGGACATCCTGGATACCAAGCACTGCAGATCAGCTTCACTGTTAGCCACTAATACTGCATCGTCTGCGTATAGCAGACAGGATATGGTGAGTCCGTCCATTTTCGCTCCAACTTCTAGATCCTTCAGTTCTTTCATACAATTATCCATATACAGGTTGAAAAGCCATGGTGACATTACGCATCCCTGTTTGACACCTTTTGTAATATCAAACCATGATGTGAATGTCCCATTAATTCTCACGCAAGCACTACTTCCTTCGTACAGGGATGCAATTGCCTGTATGAGTTTACTCTTCACCCCATATTCAGACAAAACCTTCCATAACTTTCGTCTTATCACTCTGTCATACGCTTTTTGGAGATCCACAAAGGCACAAAAAAGTTTTTGGTTCTTTGCCAAAAACTTTTTTGTGCCTTTGTGCAAAACAAAAGCGACAGATCATCGTCCTTATTATTATAGCTATGTAATAGCAGATACTTTGGCCTTGCTTTGGCGACTATAGGCCGCACAGCGGCCAGTACAGCGATAACCAATTGCAAACACTAAATACCAGAAATCGCATTAATTATCACTAAATATTCGCTGCAGTTTTTGTTTATCGCAAGTTCGCTCAGGTTCGCACTCGAAAATTCCACACACAAATACCCATATACCACTCTGGGCCTGTCTTTGGCAAATTGGCATTTCTGTTGTTGCTTCTTGTCGCTTTGTCAAACAACACTCGTTTTATAAATATATATTGGTTCGAGAAGATCGACCGATTTTTCCATATTTCTTGTCATTTCTTAGAGAATAGTTTAGTTGCGATTATATTTATTTTAGATTTGTTTTTATATTAAATATTTTAGATTTCTTAATTTTATATAGTTTCGATATCTTCGTGAATAGTTCAATAGTTTGGATTTCTTCGAAAATAGTTAATGCGTACTATTAGAGAGACTTCGATAGTGGGACGTTACCATTGTTTTAGACTCTCATGACAGTATTATCAACTGCATTTGCACAAATACCTAACTGCAGAAAACAGGTTTCAATTTATTTATGTATTCGCTGAACTTAACTTTTATATATTTTTATTTTTCCAATCTGGTTATATAATTCTCTTTGGTTTCTAAATCACACATTTATTTACACTCACATGGTAAGTAAAAAAGGGTTTAAATTCTTTTTGTGCAGAACAGAATTTCAAACGGGAACATAATTTATTTTTAACTCGGGTGCCATTCGCACCCTTTGCATTGAAAACGTGTTCGAGGGATGAAATAACTGATTTAAACTGGAGTCAATAGTAAAAACCAACCACTCTACCGAAGGGATAATCTTACAGGATAGTATACACCTAAAAGGACCAAAAGAATGAGAGAAAGCTTTTTTTGGATAATCCAAATTGATATTACGATTTAAGCAAGTCGTCAAAGACCCTGATTCAATTCAAATCATTCAATTTTTCAAATTTTGTAAACAAAATTTACATTACAAACATTAATTCAATTCGTAAATATAACAAGATTTCAATTAACGTATACACAGGATATAAAATTATTCATATCAAAGGTGTAGGAGAATCCTGCTTCGGAAAACCCTCTCAAAGATATGGAACAGATCAATTTCCAAAGTGATATTGTTCAGCATAGCTCTAGCCTTTCCAACAGGCATAACCATCGGCATGTTGGTCCTGTATATTGTAATGTGAAACAATATACGCTGACCCTGTCTAATGTAATTATCAGGAACGTACAAACCAATGCTCCGCATAATTTTGGTTTTTTTTTATCATAACGCGCAACAATCGATAAAAATGTGTAATTAAATACACATTCCTTCTCGTCTCTAAGCTATTGTAGCAAATCAAACTCTGGAAAAATTCGGTTGGGTAATGTAAAGGATAATATCCGTATTCTCTCATGTAGAAATATCTTAGAAACTTATTTTTTTACTTTCTCTTCCATAAGAAAGTACTTAAACTTATGTGGCCTCTAAATCATCAAGTCATTCTTGAGTCTACTTCGCACCAAGGCATTGTAAAAAGCTATCAGTGCGCGGGTACTTTCGAAAATCCTAGCAGTATGCAGAATAATTCCTATGTGATGCATTAAATGTCAGGGTGCTCACAAATCTAATGCTCAGATTCTTAACACTCTACGTTTGTTCGATATTTTGTTCGCTTATTTTGTAGAAATAGAACACAGTTTTTTCAGTTCTAGTGAATGACGTAACCGAACACTCGGAAACATTAAACATAAGATTATTTCGCCTTCTCAATTCAGCTATCCACATATTTTGTTAATCTAGTTGAACAAGTTGAAAGTCTTCTAAGATTTACTACCTTTAACTTTTGTTAAAGGTAGTAAATCGGATGATTTAAAGTTTTTACTTTAAATCATCCGTAAATAACAGAAAGCGCTAGTTAAAAATTACATTTTTATATTATTAATAAAAATAGAAAACTACAATGGACTCAGGTTTGAGCCTTGCGGGACACCCGACAAAGTATAGAAACACTGACGGGAACAGACCGTAGGAGACGAATTGGTTTCTATTTTGGAGGTAGCGTGCCATTAATTTTAGCATACCATTAGGAGAACCGAAATGATACAGCCTTCTCAATAATACATTATGGTTGAAATGTGTATCAAAAGCCTATGCAAAAACATTATATGAACAATAATACCTGATACTAAATTGTGCGGTTGTTTGGAGTAAATTGACAACTGACAATAAACCCGCTATTTTATTAATTAGTATGCAAAAAAATAATACAAAAATAAAATAAAATAAGTTATTTCTTATGCCAGAAATAAATATATATATATATATAAAAAGAAACCCGTGTTTCCCTATCCGCCAAGTTTTCTTAACAACCAGATACTACCACCCCCTAGTGGTTATAGTGGTGGATAGCCCTTAGTGTCCCATTTAAAATGTGCGAGTTTGGTGGGGGTGGCTGAGCGTGGGTGGGAGTGGGTGACGAAAATATGCTTTCTAGCACATTTTTTTGTTATGGAAAGGCCGCAAATGATTCAGATTGTTTCAAAATAGGCGCGACGACTATGTTGGTGAGTCTAGAAGGTTCCGGAAAAACCTGGTCTAGAAAGTACTGGAAGGAGAAGGTTCTAGAAAATTCCAGAAAGTTCTATTTAGTTCTAAACTGAGTGGCGGAATGTGTCGGTGTGTCTAGAAGGTTTCTGTACATTCAATAAATTTCTTGAAAGTTCTGGAAGGAGGTTCTGTTCTAGAAGGTTCGCGAAAGTTCTATGACGATCCAAACAGTGTACTAAAAATCTACGCGTGCGAAGCCGCGCGGGCACAGCTGGTTAATAATATAATTTATGTAACACGAAGTATATAGTATATTTGTCAACATGCTATTTTTTAACATAGCCACACCGGGGGGTTTTGAACGCGTCCGCTAGGGGATCGCGATCTTCAGGCGGGCATATTTTTTCAAGTCGCCATTTTAGATTCTTCATCCCTCAAGCAGTCGCGTGTAAAAATTTGGACAGGCTTACATGCCGAGGACTAAAATGGCGAGGGTAAGTTTACAGTTTATCACACAGTGTTTATCGGTTTGTAAACTGTATAATTCTTTGGTGCGTCCTCTGGGAATGTAATATACTGAGAGACGCACGAGAGACTATGATAGATGTTTCAAGGATAATGCCCGTACTCTCTACATAAGAGAGTACGGGCATTATCCTTGGCTTTACCCAACCGAGTTTCTCCAGGGTATGCTTGGCTACAATAGTCTAGAGACTAGAAGGAATGTGTATCTGATTACACATTTTTATCGATTGTTGCGCGGTATGATCGACAATACTGAAATTATGCAGAGCATTGGTTTGTATATTCCTGATAATTACCTTAGACATCGTCAGCACAGATTGTTTCACATTCCAATACACAGGACCAACCTGCCAATGGTTATGCCTGTTGGAAAAGCTACAGCTATGCTGAACAAGATCGCTTTCTAAGATATTTTCCATGTGTCTGAGGGGGTTTTCCGAAGCGGGATTCTCCTACACCTTTGACCAGATTGTACAGGTCATTTTTAATTGTTTAATAATAAATATTATTATTTTAATATACAATATATTTATATGTGTGTGTGTATATTTGTATGTATATGTATATGTGTATGTATGTGTGTATAGATGTATATAGGTGTGTATGATGTGTATATGTACATTTTTAGATATAAATTCATAATATGTATGAATTGAACATAAAGTTTGTAATATACATATTACGGAATAAATAAAAATTGAAATTGAAAATTCAAGGAACCTGAAACTTTTCATATGGCTTATCAGAGTGTGGATCTTCCGTTGGTGATGTTGAGAAAACCGGCCGATTAGAGGGTTGCCTCCTGGTGACTTTTTTTCGTCAAGCTGGGGTGAGTTTATGTCGGTCTATTATTCGCTCCGATATTCTTATGATTTGAGTCTTTATATGATTTTATGTAAAAAATAATGTTTCTTTATATTTTTAATTCATTTTGTGAATTTCGATATTCCGATCGAGCTGAAACTTTGCAAGTAGAATCGTGGTGACGATCAAGAAGGTCTATCAAATTTTTGTTAAAAAAAATAATAATTATAGTATAATTTCGGATTTTTAGGAATTTTATTGGTTTTTTCAAATTGGAATCATTAGAAAAGTTTGATTACGGCGGCCCGATAATATTTTCTAAATTTGAATTACTCCGTCGGTATGCGTAATAGGTACTTCACTACGAATGTCGAAAATCTAAATTGACTGTCAAATGTTTTTAGAATTTAATCTTCAAAGCATGAAGTGTCTTATCAAAGCTCAAATCATCTGACATTTTAGAAATATATTAAATTACTGTAACTTTAGTGTTATGTTATATGTTTTAATTCGTCTTTAATTGTTGTTATATTTTACAAAGAAACGGAGTATAATAAAAACTTGGTTTTTATGGGTTACTTTTTTACTTACTTACTTACCATCACGCCGTATCTCCGGGGGGGAGGTAGACAGAGAGGATAGAGCAACACACTCTTCTGCCCTGACACACGATTCTCTCCCCATCTACATACATTTATTCATCTTAAAATGCAAGCTTGAAGATTATCGAGGCTGCTAACAGGACCATCTCGTCTATCCTATCTCGTTAACTGGTAGTGACACGTCTTCCGTAGTCACCCTATCTTTCTGAAGCCGTCAATACTTGCGTCATACATCTTACTCATCATCCTTTCCTGATTCATTCGCTTAACATGTCAAACCATCTGAGCCACCCTTTTTTTACTCCCTTTATATTAACTCGTGGCGTCTACTTGCTTGCTTGCCGGCTTGCCGGCTTGCCGTAAAAAAAAACTTTGAATCGATTTTTGACCCTTTTCCCGTGAACCAATCGAGCTGAAAAATCGTATTGATAATAAAAATCAACGTTTGCTATTTTTAAACCTTCCAATGACGATATCATAAATTTAAATGAAAAACGTGAAATTGAAAAAAAAACGAATTTAATTATCAGATTCTTTACCTAGTATGATCAATTATTATAACGAGATATCATGCAGAGGCGGCAACCTTGATATATTCTTTATGACACAGGCTCAGTTCAAATGTGAAATATTGATAAACTTGGTTGACGGTCGCTTGAGCGTGTAATGCATGCTTATCCTCGTCATAGACACACGGTGTTGACCTTGAAATCCGCGCACTCATCATAAATCTTGTTAATATAGAACTCATTCCTAAATCGTATTTATTGATTTGTGATAGTATTTATTTTGTTGTGAATATAATTTAAAAATTATTTTATCATTAGCTGTGCCCACGCGGCTTTGCACGCGTAGATTATTAGTGCACTGTTTGGATCGTGTGATGGATCCTCTTCTTCGCCTTTCAGCTCGATCCTACTCCTAACTCAGTTTACGCCTTGTTAGAGGCAAACAAGCTATCTATCTACGTCGGGTGAAGGCTCTACGGTTTTTAACGTAGTATTTCCAAACACCCTCGCTTTATTCAAGACCTCCCCAGTTCACGTTGTGTAATTTTTTGTTTCGAACTATAGGGGATGAATTGGTTTTGTGGTAACCCTAACGCAAGCTAAACTTAAATTAAATACTGGGGTACGAAGTTCGTGAATGTTCATGGAAAATACAAACAAAACTACCTAGCACGTCAATCAAGCCCTACGGTGCAATTGCTAAACATACTATGTTTCGTGGCCCTATATTATTTACCTATCATTCCTACGGACTGAAGCCACTGCATCTGGTGTAGCTGCGCTTCCAGAGTGCGCGGTCCTCTTCTCCCACGCCCTCTCCGCTCGATCCCCCATAGTCCTACCTGTATGGGATCGGCCGCCTTCCACTGGAAAGGTTAGTAACGTGTCGTTATCACATGCGCATGCACATATGGAGTATATGAAAGCTGAAAGCCCTCAAGTCCTTCATAACCGCCCCTATGGATGATTCCGTCTTCGACGCCCTCGCTGGTTAATAATTTTATCTTCCGCCGTTATCTCGCTGTGCTTATTCCTTACGATCCTTTATATTTACTCTGCATTATTTTTATATCAATTACATTGTTACGTTTATTTACTAGCCGGCCTAAGTTCCGTCACCTGTATCTGGCCCTATGTCTCATTCTAGTGGTACGTTGGGTTCTAGTGGATAAAGGGGGTATGTGTAAATGTATGTGTACGCGAAAAATGTGTTTGCTTTAAATTCGGCCCCTCCATACCCAAAGGCTCATCGGTGACTGATCCCATCTTCCTTCTCCCGACACGAGTTCCGGATACGTTGACCTGAGCCTGGATGCGCCTTTTCATGTTGGGCCTCTTCTGTGCAAAGTACCGCACCATCCCTCGCGTCAGTGTCTGGCGTCCGGGCTCAGAGCCAGTTTGCCCCCCGAATTCCAACTCCTCCAGGTTAAACTAAGTTAAACTACGGTATATATACTGAAGCTACTGTAAAGATGGTCCCGGGCCACCTGTCAAGTCAAAAATATGCGAGTGGGGAGGGGGAGTTTCCTAGGCTCCCCAACCCTCGCCTGTGAGCAACTGCAGCCCATTGTCCATTCGCGACACTACAGTGACTGCAACCACCCTCCCAGGTAGTACTTATTATAATCTGGTATGCATCAATACGTTCAATCCATTCCAGACGAGGGAAGACATCCGCACGGGTGTTGTGCCACCCGTGAAGAGCCCCCTCATACACTACGTACGAATAGATACATGCTAATAAAATATAATATACATACATATACATACATATACAATACATAAATAAATACTTGTAATGGTTGGTTGCCATGTGGTTTCACGAGGCCATGACCCCTCGTATTAGTAGATGGAAAGGTGGATCTGGACAGTAGGGATATGCCTAGCCCCTGGCCAGGGATGTCGGTGTATTTTCTCCAAATGGTGTACAGCTAGAATCCTGCCATCGATGATGATGGGATCTGCCTAATTTTCTCCGGCTGATGTGTAACTGGAACCCTGCCTTCACTGATGAAGATGATGTTGTCACTATCGAAACGTCACCTGATGATATTTATCTGAACCACCGCTAGTGATGATGATGATGATGATGATACTATCGAAACGCCCCCTGACTATATATAACTGGGACACTGCTAATGATGATGATGATGATGATACTATTGAAACACCTCCTGACGATATACGACTGGGACACTGCTATGATGATGATGTTGATGATACTACCGAAACGTCTCCTGACGATATATAACTGGGACACCGCTAATGATGATGTTGATGATGATACTATCGAAACGCCTCCTGACTATATGTAACTGGGACACTGCTAATGATGATGTTGATGATGATACTATCGAAACGCCTCCTGACTACATACAACTGGGACGCTGCTAATGATGGTGATGATGATGGTGCTATTGAAACGTCTCCTGACAATATATAACTGGGACACTGCTAATGATGATGATGTTGATGATACTATCGAAACGCCTCCTGACGATATAAAGCTGAACCACCGCTAGTGATGGCGATGATGATGATGATACTATCGCAACGCCTCCCGACGATATATATCTGGAACACCGCTAGTGATGATGATGATACTATCAGAACGCCTCCTGACTATATGTGACTGGAACACCGCTAATGAAGATGATGAGATGATACTATTGAAACGTCTCCTGACGATATACAACTGGGACACTGCTAATGATGGTGATGATACTATCGGAACGCCTCCTGACTATATATGACTGGAACACCGCTAATGAAGATGATGATGATGATACTATTGAAACACCTCCTGACGATATGTGACTGGAACACCGCTAATGAAGATGATGATGATGATACTATTGAAACGTCTCCTGGCGATATACAACTGGGACACTGCTAATGATGGTGATGATACTATCGGAACGCCTCCTGACTATATATGACTGGAACACCGCTAATGAAGATGATGATGATGGTACTATTGAAACGCCTCCTGACAATATATAACTGGGACACTGCTGATGATGGTGATGATGATGATGCTATCGAAACGCCGCCTGACTACATATAACTGGGACGCGGCATATGAATAGACAAATAAATACCTAATTAATTAATGAATCATCAATTAAATAAATAAATAGAAAAGAATAATTAAGTTCGGCGTCGAGCACACGGGCCGATGATGATGCTATCGAAACGCCGCCTGACTATATATAACTGGGACGCGGCATATGAATAGACAAATAAACACCTAATGTATTAATGAACCATCAATTAAATAAATAATAGAAATGAATAATTAAATTCGGCGTCGAGCACACGGGCCGCGCGATCCCTGGAAGTTCACACACATGCAGAGAAGGGTTATTTGGCAAATTAATTCGCCCCTATTATGGTCAGTACGGATCCAACATGCAAACAACACCTATGGGAAAACATATGTAAAGTTTACGGTACAGGGGTTAGCTTTCACTGTCGGCGCTTCTTCCGTCTCTGTCTGGGGTGTCGAACCCGAGACCATTCTTCTTAATCGTGCGCCACCTTTATATATCGTTATAATCTCAAAACGGAAAGAGGATGACATGACTTACCCATCTGCCGCCGATTATATCCATTCCAGTGCATCGTAGTTTCACTTTATGTACCTCACTTTATACCTAAGGATTGCGAACACTTGCCTTGCACGCGCATACGATTCACAGGCCCCTAATTAACTATAGTTCGCGACCTAACCTTTGATCCTGCCATTACGCGCTTATAAGTTTCCGTAGCTGGGGCTTAGTATCCAGCCTCGGCAACTATACGGTGTATATACCTTAATCAAACCGAAACTAGACATTATTTTCTTTTCCTTGAATTTATATTCCTCGAGATACCGGAATTAGACTCTAGCTCGACAATTGTAAGTATTTATATATCTTAATAATACTGCAACATAGTCCTTATTTCCGTCTTACGTATCCGTACTTCCCGGGTCATCGAGACTAGACTCCAATTCTAATGATCATACTCTAATGAGTATACGCACCGATATTTTTCATAAAACCCGTTACCCGTTATTTTCCGATGTTACATATTCTTATATTTATCCGAAATACCGGGATTAAGCTTTGAATCTAGGATTCCATCCATTTATAAGTTTTAACAAACCCATGAAGCAACCACTTGTCCAATTGTTGTTGTTAAAGAATTGATTGCTTCTATAATAAAACCCCACTAGTCTACATCTTTATAAGGTCAATACATATTACTTTTAGGGTCCGCCGATTTAGTTTTATTCTTAATATTATTATTATTATTATTATTATTATTATTATTATTATTATTATTATTATTATTATTATTATTATTAATTAATTACACGGCTTAATAGCCTTTTACAACAGGTTTATACATAATTAAAATACAACAAACGATTAAATGTAAAAGAAAAATAAAGGGTATAAATGTAAAAAAAAAAGTATATATACATAGTTTAAAAATAATGAGGTTAGACATGTATGTAAAAAAAAGTATATATGCAAAAAGGTGTAAAGTAGCAGGTTTATACATAATTAAAATACAACAAACGATTAAATGTAAAAGAAAAATAAAGGGTATAAATGTAAAAAAGTATATATATACATAGTTTAAACATAATGAGGTTAGACATATATGTAAGAAAAAGTATATATGCAAAAGTGTAAAGTAGCAGGTTTATACATAATTAAAATACAACAGACGATTAAATGTAAAAGAAAAATAAAGGGTATAAATGTAAAAAAAAGTATATATACATAGTTTAAACATAATGAGGTTAGACATATATGTAAAAAGTATATATGCAAAAGTGTAAAGTAGCAGGTTTATACATAATTAAAATACAACAAACGATTAAATGTAAAAGAAAAATAAAGGGTATAAATGTAAAAAAGGTATATATACATAGTTTAAACATAATGAGGTTAGACATATATGTAAAAAGTATATATGCCAAAAAAGTGTAAAGTAGTGATCTCAGAAATTTTTACTCACCGATAATATAGCAATATTAAATTCGAATAGCCAGCTACATATATATAAAAATTTAAGACATTATATAAAAATTTAATATTTTGAAAAGAAATGATCATATAATGATTTTTTAAATTTTGAGAGAGATAGATTTAAAATGTCGACATATGTAGGTAGTTCATTGCCAAGTTTGTGCATTGATAATAAAATTATTTTATTCTTAATATAATTTCATTATCATCTCGAATATTTGATATCCACCCTCCGGCAAATTTTAATATAGTTTAAATCATTTTAATATAATTTATCATTTTAATATAGTTTAGGAATAACGGGATTCTGTAATTTCTACAAGTATAAACAACCCCAATCTTACCAAATCCATTTTACGTAGTGAAAGACGCGGGACTTATATTCTTCCTAAAATGTAAAATGAACCCGGTCTAGATGAAACATCCTTATTTAGTTTCAGGACAACGAGGTTTACGCGTTCCACGAGGAATATGATATAACCCGATCTAAACGAAGGTAATTTTATATAATTTTAGGACAGCGGGACTTACAAATTTCATAAAGTATATCGCGAAGCCAATCTAGGCGGAGGCACTACGTATATTTTAAACAGAGTAAGAGTTTAAATTTTACCATCAAGTCTAATACTCCGCAAGAATGTCCTAGGCATAGTAAACAAATTAGCGGTCAAAACTGTAGTGTTTCTTTGTTCACACGTTTTAGCTCGAAACGAATACTATAATTTCCACATTTATAATACAAGACGCGAATTTCTAAACGAAACATTTTAAAATAGTTCCAATTGAAATCTACATGTTTCATATTTACTAAATGAAGGCGCGAATTCTAAACGAAACACTAACATTGTTTAAAACGGGACCCTATATTTATACATGCTTAAAATGAAACACGAATTCCCGAACGATAGCATTTTATATAACTAAATGTAACGAAATCTTATATAGTTTATAAATAAGAAGACCCGGCCCCAGGCGGTTTTTATATATTTTCAATATAACGAGGCCCTACAACATCTTTATAAGTATAATACAACCCCGGTCTATCGAAACAATGTACTAGAAGTTTTTATATGTTTGAATACATGATATACGTTTTTTTTTTATACACGATTTTATACGCGAGATTTACGTTTTCGTACAATACGAAGTACCCCAAATTATACAATCGCGAAGTTTACATCACTCCTAAAGTATAACCAGAACTAATTGAAACATTTTTCATAGTTTAAGTCCGCGAGGCAAATATCTTTCATAAAATATAAAATAACCAGAATCAAATTAAACATATTTTTACCATTATAGACTTTCCCCAACGCGCGTAATAATCCCGGCCACATGAAACGTTTTTATATGTTTTAATAGCGCGGGACCTATGTTTTCCTATATAATATAAGATAACCCGGGCCGAACGGAAGCAATTTTATATACTTTATAAAATAGTGAAACTTGTACTTCTGTAAAACCGTAAATAAACCCCGACCCCCACGAGATTATTTTATATAATTTTTTAGAATAATGAAATTTCATACATCTGTAAAATTGTAAATAAGTCCCGATTCTCACGCGATTATTTTATATAATTTTCTAGAATAATGGAATTTTATACACCTGTAAAATTGTAAATAAGTCCCGATTCTCACGAGATTATTTTACATAATTTCCTAGAATAATGGAATTTATGCATCTGTGAAATTGTAAATAAACCCCGATTCTCACGGAATTACTCTATATACTTTTAAACGAAATGAAAATCTAGATTATTATGGCTGAACCTGATACCCCGCGAGATCAGCTATATATTTTTCACTAGACCTATTTTTAATCCCAGAATTTATTCGCTATAATTTTAACGGACTCTTACTATAAAACATAAACAAAAAAAATATTAAAATAAACTAAATATTCTTTCGATAACTAAAATAAACCCGGTCTAATCGAAACATTTCATATAACGAAATATTATATGCCTTACAAATGTAAAAATTAAAATGAGACCTCGCGTATTTAGCAAAGATAGGTATTTTATAAGACTTATTTAAAATCGAATCTGTTAGTAACAACTCCCTTATCTTTTAACAACTTCCCGCGTGTTTAGCATAAAATAGGTATCTTTATAACGCACAGCTAGTTTCCAGAGATCCGCCAATACTATACTTAGTAAAACGAAAATTTAACTAAATTTGAACTCTACCGTTTCCTGAAATTCTGCGAATATTATTCTGTGAACCTAGTAAGACGACAAAAATAATTAACTTTATAGAACATAGTGATTTCCGAAGTTCCGACATGCCAGATTAATTACCTTTATAAAATAAAATCAAACCCGCACTCTGAGTTAAAACTCTTTTAACAGGACCTCGCGTATTTAGCATAAGATAGGTATTTTTACAAGATTTATTAACAATTTCCCGCGTGTTTAGCATAAAATAGGTATCTTTATAACGCACAGCTAGTTTCCGGAGATCTGCAAATATCAGTTCTATATATGCCGGACTAATCAACTTAATAAAGCGCAGTAATTTCCGAAGTTCTAATATGCCAAATTAATTACCCTTTATAAAATAAAATCAAACCCGTACCCCCCTTTTCTTTTAACGTGAGCAACCAACAATGTCGAAGAGTATATTTACCCGTACACAACTTTCACTTGAAATTAAACTATAATTTTCACTATATCCACTGGACACTCTAAGTCGACGGTAACTTTCACTCAAAAAAACAACCGACGCGGATTTCACGCCCCGTAGACGTTTCACACCAACTGCCCGAAATCTGCTGCGTCTTGACATTTTAAAACCCCCCTAGCGGGAAAAGGTCCTAAGTCGTGTGTTTCCAGGATTTTCAATATTCTACTCCCCTTGAAACCTAAATCTTTGTTCCTAAGATTCAATTTGGCAAAAAAAAACCATATCTCCACTCGGATATGTCAGTTGATCCCACCTCCTGTTGCCGTCTCTGTCTCCATCCCTGTGCCCGTTTTGGGACGGACTTGGTGGCTTCAGACGGTTTGAACTCGCTTCACAAGCGCGATAATTAATTTTTAATATTTAATTTCTAAGTTCAGTCCATATTGTCGTTTGATCAACCGTAACCACAATCTATCGGGTACTCCCCTAATCATAGTTGATGTTTCTTCATTATCTACCATTATCATGTCCCGTTCTCCCGTATTTTCACTCGTCTTTATCGGAAATTTAACGTTTCTTGGCCGCTATATCATGGGATCAATTTCCATATATTCACCACGTGCACACTGCATACCTAGATATAACAATCATCCAAAGGTACTATACCTAATTTTAAATTAATTTTGGGCGATCTTTTCTCGTGGATCACCCAATGAATCCTGTCTTTTGCCCGCGGCTCTCCGCGCACAGGGACGTATTAGTTCCCTCCGTTGCGGAATTTAAACATAATTTGTAACCATTTATTATTATTTTTATTGGCAGTAAGATTGATCCACAAAATAACTATGTTACATAGACAGTGAATATTCTCGAACAATATAATACTGGAAGAGTACTATTCGCTATAACACAATAAACTATTAATGTAAGTTAAATTAAATTTTTAAATTCAGTGGAAGATTTTTAAGATCGTTTTGCTTTTAATTTTTTTCCCAAAACAAAATAAATAAACAAATAAATAAACACACAGATACACACTCACACAACCCACTATTGGACATGTTTTTATTATTCTTTTATCGATTGTATGTATGTGTTTTCGCGTAATTGGCCCAAAACTCTGTGCATCAATTATTGTCTTTTCTTCAAAGATTGATTAATTATATGGCTGTAAGAAACCCAATAAATGAAAACAAATAAAACAAATAAGTAAATAAACCTCCAGTGCCGCAGGCAAGGCGTCGGATTAATTCAGTGCTCATTTATTGCCAAGGCACTGGACGCCTCCGCTGATAACTATATACCGCTCACCATGTTCTTAGAGGTGTGTTGAAAGATTGCTAGTATCTGTCGAATCGGTCTCAAGTAGTTGTCTGTATTTGTACGTTTATCATTATTACATGCTCTTGCTATATCCGTTCCACTTCACATTATTGTTCCTCCCGTCTTCGAATTTCTATCACACTATGTTCTCCTATGTTTTTGGTACTTATATGCTTGCTTTTTACTTGCATTTACTCCTATATATATTTGTTTCATTTATCCATCCATCTATAAGATCCCCATACGCTTTATCCTTTTATTTCATGTGTATATGGGCCGCAAATTCATATTATTTTATTTACAATATTCTTATCTGGATACACTTGTTCAATTATGTTTTGTGGTTATTACTACCAAACCCGGCGAAATCTGAGCTAGAATAGCCAATCGTATACACGTTACCCGTCCTGTTGAAACTACGCTAACGTCGGACAGGTTTGTAGTGATTACATAGTTAATATATTGTATCTATATTCGAGTATATTATTTTCTTGTCGTGCCATTAATATGCTTACACGTTATCGTTATCTCTTTCCTAACTGTATATACCGTCATTGCACAATTACCTATCTGTTGTAAAAGCCTGAAGAGCGTTAGTCTACAGATAAATATAATAGAATTATAGTTAACTTTTCTATCTGCCTACGTTATCCGATTCCCGCGAAACGAAAATAAATCATTATCCGCTCAGTTAAGGTCACCCCTCTGGTACAACGTACACGTTTAATCCGTGCTTCACGGCCAATTCCTATAAAAAAATTTATGGGGCGTTTTCCTCTCGCGATCCCCCGATTAGACCTGCCTTCCTTAGTTTTGCTCAATATTCTGCCTCTCTGTTGCACGGGGATCCACTCGAGATGAAGATATACGGCTCTCAAACGGTTTCAAAACCCGAGCAAAAAAGTCAATAATTCAGAAACCTCGTGGAACTGTCAATATCATCGTCACCTTAGAGTAGACGTTAATCGGTTTTTTAACGGCTTAAACTGCAATAAACGCGACCTAAATCTCTGAAATCCATGTTCAGCTTTTTTATGTGAAGCACATGCGGACCGCTCGGACCGCATCGATCGTCAACCATTTGTACCAAACACGGCTTTACCACAAGATCAATATGATTTATAAAAATTGAATAGTAACTGCCCGTAACCTATATCCGATCAATCGCTACTAACTCCCTTCCAATACTAGCGTTTCATCATTCCCAAATTTTTGTAGCTCCAATACTACGGCCAGTTTAGCTCAATTTTTCCCCGCGTAGCATTTAAATCATCTTAGAGTTCAAAATAAAAACGTGTCTAAAAAAAATCTATAGAAACAGGTGATTCATCACATGCTCTCGCATCTGAAAAGGGTCCTTGCTTCACTGTACATTGGCATACAATATACATTTATGATCTGGCTCCTAACTCGTCATCAATACTTGCAAAAGTACTGTAGAGAGCGGACCTTTTGAGACCCAATGCACCACATGGCTGCATCTGGGATATAGTCCGTCTAACTTATCTGAAGAATGGCCAAATTTGGAACTAACGACGCCATATTGGATTATCTACAGCTGACAGACCTTTGACAGACTTTGTTTACAGAGGGGTTCACGACTGTTTCGATAGTTTTTTAAGAAAATTGTAGATTGTCACCATGCCAAAAACCATTAAAAGCGGTGTTCGGGAAATAATCTTGAAAATGCACACGTTTTTTGAAGAGGAACAACGTCTAAAAGCCCCAATTATACCGTTTGATTTTGTTCATAGACTTATTGCCGCCACTTCAGGTTAGTGCTGCCATGCAGTTATAATGATTTTCCCATACTTAGTTTTTTATTATACTATTATACAATTTCTTCAGGTATTTCTGAATCGGCAATTTACAAAATAGTTAAAGAAGGCAAAGTGGCCGTGGAAATGGGCATTAAAATATCTACACCCGGAAAAAAAAGAACAAGGATAAGTGGAAAAATTGAATTAGAAGCCGTAAGATGAGAAAAGTTTTAGAACATATTTTATTCGATAATTTTTTACATAGAATTTTTATTATTTATACTTTTTATTACATAATTCATTAACGAGTTCATTTGTATAAACATCTTTTTTCAAAAATAAACTTTTTTATTTATGCACATTAAAGACTGGTTGCATCAACTTACTTTATAGCAATAGTTCATTTAAAGCATAGATTTTTACGAGAGCGAGTTGTTTGATCGGTGGAAAATGCAAAATATCTATGCTTTGAACGAAAGATTACTATAAACCAAGTTGATACAACGGCCCTAAACCGATTGATATCCTTAGGTGTTACTGAGTTAAACATGGTGGTAATGATCATTAGGTATGAGACACCGAATAAAACCGGCGCCACACTGCGCGGATCTTCCGCCGCGTCTCTTCTGTCGTGGAACATCGATACATTTCTTTCCATACAATATGCGCTTATTGAACACACTACGCGGATGATCTATTTGCTTTGCCGATTTGGCGCAACGGAAAAAACGCGGCGGCAGATCTGCGTAATGTGGCGCCGGCCTAAAAGAATTATTGTTTTTTTTTTCCTGAAAATTGTATTTTTCTTTGATTTTGAAAAAACGCCATTTTGTGACGTTGTGTATTTTACGAATGTATATTTTGATAAATTTATTTGTACGTTAGTTTACATTTTTTGTTTTTTATCGTGTCGTATACTGCTTAATAACTTGTTTAAGAAAAAACGAATTTGCATAAAATTCCCTACAAATGAGATAATTTTTAGACTATGGGCAGTACCGATTGGGACGCCCTCCTTTATTCTCCAGATAAGTTGGACGGACTATAATATGGCTAATCCATAGAAAATGCTCATCATTCATCATAGAGGTTGTACAGCTCATGATTATAACAACTGCTCTAGATAGGTACTGTACAATTAAACTCCTTTGTAATCGAGCATGATATTGTGTGATAATACTGAAAGATTTCATGTGCTTCTGGAGTCCATAACAGTATATGTATAGTTAATAAACATTTCTTAGTATCCAACCGAAGTTTTGGTTTTGGCCAGTTTCGGCCAAAATAACTATTTTTGGACGCGGTTTCGGTTTCGTCTGAAACTGCCGCTTAGCCGAAATTAAAAATTTATATTGATTTGTTTTCAAAGACATTATTTTTTAAAAGAAAGAGTACTATTTTGTTTTGATTGTATATGAATTCAATTTTCACAAACAAACACAAACTTCACAAACAATTTCAGAAACATTGCTTCCTACGCACGACTTACAACTACTAATTTGGTTGTTTTTCTTAAATGAAAAGAGGTCTACTTGAGGTCTTAGAGTATATACAATGGATTGTATATACTCTAAGCTTGAGGTATAATAGAAGTACATGCCTTGTACATATTGGACCAATCTCGGTAGAGCGCCAACGTCGGCCAACCTCGCCTAACGGCCAACGGTTTTCACACATTAACGCATGACTCATTGGTGCCTGGCGAATCACTTGAGATGGACGTAATCGCTGCCGCGGAAATTAATTTATTCCAAACTATAACTAGAGAAATATTTAGAATTTCGCTCTATAATTTTAAAGGCATATTCTCTGACTGTATATCTATCGATTAAAGCAAAATAAAAAATTTTCAATTTGTGAAGCAGAGTTATGTTGCTCTGTTAAGTTGTGGCAAATACATCTTTGCAACTTCAAAACATTTAATTTAAGATTGCATTTATTTAGCGCCTAAAATTCTTAAGAACAAACTTAAATATTGCGTTTACAGAAATGAATAAATGCCTTTTCTTTATAAATCCCTTGGTAATAATTTGACTTTTTTCTTTACCTTTTCTTATTTTTATTCTTTGTAGTAAATTTTTTTTCTTTCTTTTCTTTTCTGTACAAATAAATAAATACTTATTCCTTAGGAACCGTCATGTAAAAGTACTGTCATTTTTGACGGGTTACAGTTAGTTGAATATAATTCTAATTTTGTAAAACCCATGTATACAGCTGATTGACGTGTGAATATAAATAATTATTATTTCTAAAAGATATTTTTACTGTTTGTATATTGTTTTCATTGAATTGATATTTATTGCTTTATTTTTTCTTCTATAATTTATTATATTAACTATTGTATCGCCTAGTGTATAAAATTAGTTTTTCTAAATTTAATTTCATTGAATTATTTTATTTTCTCTTTTAATTCTACATTTTTATGTCTATCTTTACATTGTTCTTGTTTATGTTTTTAAATAATTAATGTTTTTAATTTTAATTAAATTACATTAATTTAATATTTTCAATCGGTTGACGAATCAAACTATAAAAAATAGTAATAATTTTAGTTGTGACTAAATCAAAGTTTTCTAGCTAAATTATCTGAAAAATAAAACTCATTCATTATTTGCATAATTTAATATATATATTAAATTATGCAAATACTTTAATAATAATTATTAGTGTATTAATGTATTAATAAATAATTAACTTGAATGTCTTTTCATTACTCCACGATAGCAACGTTTCAGCAATCTCAGAAATACAATAGACGTACAAACCCGGCCGGCGGACGCTGACGAACTAAGTAACGGCCAATGTGTGATCCCACCAGCCGAACGACGCCATTCCTTTGATGTGTGCTCGAAGAACTGACAACTTCGCCAACTTCTGCCAACCTGCGCTAAAACCAACACTACCAATAAGGTGTTGGCTAAAACCCCCTGTACACATTGGGCTAACCTCGGAAAATGTGTACAGGGATAAAAACTAATAAAAAAAAGCAATGTAGGCAAGTTGCTTTTGTATTTATATTTTTTATATTGATATAAGTGGTGATGTAGTAACATAATTAATTAACACATATAATAAAAAAAGAAACATATTTTTAATAATTTTCTCATGCATTTTGCAGCTCTTCTCGCATTACTATCTAACTAAAAGATGAATGAAAATTATGATAATTTTTTATATTTTCATATTGATTAAGTCTAAGTCAAGGCATATTATTGGGTTAAATATGCTTGTATCACAAAAAGTTTTACATCAATTTTACACAATATAACATAATGTTTGCACTTCGGTCAACGAAGTATTTTAAAAATTAGACAGTTCCTTAATTAATTAATCTTTCCATGTCGATTGGATATATTTTCCCATTTTTATTTATTAAAAAAGCAATGAAAATAATAACGAAAACAACATTAAATTATTTCAATTCTGTACGTAATACTATGACACAGGCGCCTAATAAATGTTAATTTGGCATGTTGAATCATCTGAAGTTCCACTCGCTGGCCAAGAAAATTGAGAGTTAGGTGTATACTTCAGACTGAAGGTAATCTGTTCCAAAACCGTCTCTTTTGAGAAAAAATTGAAGTGGGATTGATGCATTCCTATAATCACAAATTAGATACAGAATTTGATTAATGTTAATTAGCCCACTTTCACTAACCAACCATGTTAAGACAGTTAAACAAAGCAATATAAACTGTTGGCTGCTTTAAGCTGTTGGCTGGAGGAGCGTTGGAATACCTAATACAGTAACCGGCAAACATCTTGAAATTTTACGGCGTAGTGGGGAGAAGTTTGCGCATGTACAATTCCACCAAAGAGACCCAAATTTTGTCTTCTGCGCATTCCCCCACTACGCCAAAGAATTTCAAGAAGTTTTCCGGCAACTGTATATGGCATAAAAGAATGACATTGTACCATAAACTGCAGATGACAAAGTGGCGAGAGCTACTTGAGAAGCTAGGGCTCACACTGGGCTGTGTGATATAACATCAAAATATTTTGATTTTTGTAAAGTGTAAAGCACAATGTCTTGTTACTTAATAAATGAAATTATAGTGATGATATTTTAACTGGTGTCACACCAGCTGTTATTTGACATTTGTATTTGATTGCAACGATGATTGGCAACTGATTTTTTTTTCAATTCTAAGGAAAATCATCGGGACTACGAGATAAAAATTATATCTTATAATTGTTATTGATCATCGATACAATCCGAAAAATCCCAAATAAGTCTAACGAAAATAACCAGTTGTAATGATATCAATCACTAATAATACACGTGAATAATTTGTAGAACATCGTGTTGTTTCCAGCAAACAGCAGGAGTTACATTTTCAAAGGAGTCGGTACATCATCTTTCTCATTGCTGTAGCATTGTATACATAGCTTATACATGATACACTTAAGCTGGCTGTGCGTTGTCACAATTATAGCTAGACCGCATTCAAAAGAATGTGTGCAAAAAATATGTGTGTTGTTACGATGCAAAAAATGAACACAAAATAAGTTTTTCTAGTAAGTAAGTAACTTTTTTAAACTAAAAAATATGTATTTATTTGGAATATCATATTGAGGCTTATAATACGGGCTTGCCAGGCAACTTTCCCCCGCTTTCTTCTTACCGGACAAAGCTAGAGAAGGGTCTTTTAACTGTGGTTGACATATAGTTGATAATATCAATTAACATTGGTTCAAAATATCAGAATAATGCTTCAAAATGTGTCAATGAGGAAATGGTGAAATGTCGCATGTCAGAGTTTTGTAATTAACTTATAGAAAAAGAGTACTACCGGTGACGGCACACATCTACAGATAAGTCCTCAATTAAACTACGCCCTTGTGAGATCAGAAATACAGGGAAATTTCAATTCCCAAGTTATTCAAAAATAAAGTAAATATGTTATCTAAAATGGAAAAATCACACTGCCCAAAATTATAATGAATATAAAATAAGAAGCATGTTACAAATATTAATCTAAATTATATAGCAACAAAATTAATGTATCTAGTACATATGTATGTATTAAGATTTTAATTTGTTGAGCTTATTAAGTTATATGTAGTACCAGTAGCCACCAAGACAGATATTGGTTTATCTAATTTCTTAAACATTATTCATATACCTAAACTACTTACAATATAAGTATGTACCTATATATACAATAACACAAAAAACACGTCAAGTTAAGCAAAATCTAGTACTTATAAGTATTTCACTATTATACAATATGTATTCTATAAAACAATAAAAAATCACATTAGCAGAAAATTGGCTTAACTGACAGCTTTTGCTAGGTAATGGCCGCTTTGCGACCAATGTATACACAGCCATGGCCGGTATATCAGTAATTTATTAACCAATAGTTTTCAAGGCAAAATAGATAGACCAATTAATACAAGCAAATATTCAATCAGAAATATTCATAAAATGATTAAAATAATAACATAACATACCATTCCCGCAACACACACGACAACTGGTGACGAATTATGTTTCTTTTAAATAAATCGTTTTAAATACTTATACTTTGAAATAAATCCGTTTTTGTCTTGGATAAATGTCAACCACTTAAACTTTAACTAATTGTTTTCTGAGGTGACTGATATTCAAATATATAATACTTGCCAGTAAGAAGATTTCAAAATATAACTGATGAAACTGTAATATTGAGTTTTTCTATTGCATTACAAGAAATCTTTCTTGAAATGTCTATTGAATACATATCATCAATAAAAGATAAACGATTAAAATAAATAAAAGATAATATAATATAATGCAAGGATGGCAATAAAGACTGTACATAATAATGATGGGTTTTTGCACTTGTAGCATATTCAAGTAGGCTTATAGGTTTCTATATACTATATCATTAATTAAATTTAACTATTTTTTCAGCATCCTTATTCTCTCTGTGAACTAACAATTAAAAAAAACACTTTGATAACACTACAGTTTTTTAATGTTCTATTCGAACTGGTGGCTGGCATCAGATTAACTTCTTTTTAGATTCATGCGAAGACTGACGAAAGCTATCGCCTTCAGCCCAATCAGCAGGACTATTAAGATGGAAAGATCCCGCCAATAGCTCCCAGTGTCCATGGCAAGTTCTTCAAGAAGTCGCTTGGGAAACCTAAAAAAGGAGTATGTGGGATTAAATTAGTTGTATATTACACATTTCAAAACAATGTTAGATTAGCAAAAGGTACATGTCCTTATTTTTAAGCAAGTTTTATTATTGATTACTCCTTATACAAGCTCATGGATAAAAATATTTATGGCTGATAAGTTCTTAAAATTACATGTATAGCTATTCCTTTCAATAGTTTTCTTACAAATACAAGTTGTTAAACGTAAATAGTTAATTTTAAATGAAACGCGTCTCACAAAAATTAAATAAGTAGAATTAAAGAACAAGTGTATTTTTATTTTAATATGTGAAGTTAGTTTTATTTTCATTCTGCAAGAGCCTAATTTGGTTTGAAAATAGTAAGAATGTAGATAAACTTTTCTTAGAAATGCTTGATGCGCCCTTGTTTTTATCTATATTTACATTTTTACTACATCTATCAAGGAAAACACTAATGTTTTTTTTAGTACTTTCTGCATTAATGCAATATGTATAGGTAAAATAGTGAATATTCTTAAAATACAAACAAAAGTAAGGAGTTACATTTTGAAGGTACCTCAAGGCATAATCAAAGTGTGATTTTATTCTGGTTTTAAACAGTTTTGATAATTATTTTTTATTATTATTTATTAAAGCGTTATTATAAAAAATAATTGTTATTAAAGCTTAATTACATATCTTTGAATGAGGGGGTAACGTAGTTTAATTAACTTTTTTGTGTGGTCTTCCGAATTAAATGTAAAAGATCCTTATATGTAAAAGATAATAATGATGAGATAATAAACGATGAGGAACATTGACTGCTTTTATATAGTTGATATTAATAGAAAAAGTCATTTCTGTATGACATCACAATACGAGCATCCAAAGATATATGAAGCATGAGAAGAAGCATAAAAGTATTTATGATTGCAAAGAGAGGCATATTCTTATAATTTTTTTAATTTTTTAGTAGGACTGCGTATCTAGGTAGGTATATACATTTTTCCATATAATTTAGTTTAGTAAGAAAAATAATCATATGTATACATATAACCATAAAAGAAACCTGCAGTTATTTAGAGTAAGTCAGCATCCTAATAATGTTACTTATTGTTTATATGTTAATGTGTCGTGTATAAACATAATATGTTTGTGTCAGGGGCTTGCAACGAGAAGAAGCATGACTTTTTCCTTGACATATATTTTGAAAAAAAAATCGAAGTAAGAGATATATCTCGTAACATTCCTATCACAATAATCAGCATATTATTCAGATTTTAATATTTCATAACATTCTGCCAGATAAATACTTCATTTCAATTTTTTTTCCAAATATATGTTTAAATAAAAGTCACGCTTCTTGTTCTGTCCTTTTGAAAAAATCCTTTCTTATTTAATTGTTCATTAGTTTGTACTGATAAAACAAGATAATTTCAAAGTGATCCTAATAATCTGAGAACCAATAGTACATACATAGGCGTCTTACTTGATGTAAAATTGTTTATAACATTTAATTACCTTAGGTGGCAGTATATGTTGGTTTCCGGGCAATCCAGTGTTACCCGGTCGAAGCCATATAAGGCCAGAACCTGTGCCTCGAGACAGTAGCGGAAGTATGACAAGTAAGAGACTGTGTGCATGAAGCGCGACATGTGGTTGAAGAGGACAATGAAACCAGCATATACGAGCAGAATGCAAGTTAAGATGGCCGCCCAAAAAGTACCGTTCTGAAAATAAAATTAATAACAATATTTTTTTTTATTTAAAAATAAAATAGAGATGCAAACATGGAATACGTGTCACATCAATATTCTTACTATTTTCAAACTAAGCTAAACGCTTATGCTATGAAAATAGGACTAACTTGCTGGTCTGGAGTGAGGTTCGAACCCGCGACCTTTGGATCATGAGGCGAGAGTCCTAACCACTTTAAATGCTAAATACATACAATGTTTTTTCTTATCACTTACAACCTACTTAGTATCTAGGTCTCTAGGAAAGAAGTTACACAATTAGTCAGGTTTACAGTATTTTGATCATACTTTTCAGTCAGTCAATTTTGCAATGTGTTGAGGCCAATACTTATTTCTGTGAAATCCTTCTTAAAAATAATAAATGAAATCAGTCCACGGTAATAGAAAAACACTTTCATTATAAAAATTGTTTACAAGATTCAAAAACACATTACCAAAATTGTTTTATTTTTTCTCATAAAGATTACAAAATAATAGAACAAAGTTTTCTAATTGCTTGTGTACATTTCTTTTAATGTACTTGTGTGTACTTTAAGAACACAGAAAACTTGTATACCTGATGATGTTCATTGCGGAATAATTTTAATAGAATAATGTCAATGCACTGTCTATGTTTATGTTATGTCTATGCAATGCACTATTTGAATGTCTCTAAGTAAATGGTATATTTTCAGGACATGTGTATCATTCAGCTTATGACACCTATATGTTTCACACATGTTTACTTATCAAGTTCATCACCAGTTCCTTTAGAAGCAATCTATGTGGTAGTTATTTAAATGACTATTGACACCACCTTACTTAACTCTCATCATTCTGTATACCTGTAAGAATAGGAAAATGAGGATAGAACGCTAAAAGCTTCTGTCCTGGCGCACTATTAAACACTATCTCGGAAATAATTGTTCAAAGTAGGTCTGGGCTTTTTCATATTTTTGTTATATTTAAGGAATAAAGTTAGAGTTTGGTTGCAATAAATTTAAGGGTGAAACAACTCAAAGTTGCAACAAATGCAAAGCTTGAAGCTTACCTAAATATGATTAAACATATGTAACAAAATATACTAATTTTCTTTTAAAATGTTTAAACTTACAATGGGGTCAGTTAAAGTCCCTATGATGTGTCCAGTAGATTCTGCCAACAATGCAATAAGGACTAGAATGCCTAGAAACATGAGAAATCTCCAGGTTTCTGCAGGTTGTGAAGATAGGAAGTAGGAAAAGCTGCCATAAGTGGTGGCGAAAAATATCTGAAAATATTATTATACATAAATGTTATAAAATTATTATTTTTGTGACACATCTAAGTGACGTTTGTCTGATGAATGAGAGTGACAGATGGAATGGAAGAAAGAGAGAGAATGTTATAAAGCGAGATGCGCCATTTTGCGGGCTCTCTCATTGTATAGCGACCGTGGCGTGAACATTTCTCCTATTGTACTATAACCGAACTATTGTCTCTTGTACACTAATAAAATAACTGGAAGCTGACAATGAGTTTCATTGGAATTTCGAACATCAAGGTTCTTCTCCACACATATGAGAAAGAATGTTACATTATTAATTGATATGTAAAATTCAGTCTGGTTTTCATGATTTTAAATTAAAATATATATTTTCTCTAAATAATCTTGATAAATATCACACCCTGAATAATATCAATCACTTTTCAAAAGTGTGCATTCTGACATAGAGCGGTTTAAAGTTTGTTAGTCTCATAATTAAGATAGTAAGTAACTATTTTAAGCATCAATGACAAAATATCACAAATACATATTTTTTGTAACAAAACAAATGCATTTTAAAAGGGATATTCGTGCATTTAATTTAAAGAAAAATATATCAAATGCAAATTTATATCTTGGTCATAAAGATTTCTTCTGAGACTTCTATGATTTTTTAGGTTGTTCATTGGTGATCATATTAAATTGTATCATATTTGATTAATATAATCACCCCTCTCTTATGCAAACAATGCAAAATTTTATCTTACAGTCTTATAAAAAATCTTATTGCTAGAATTAAAGAAAATTTGATTTCTCAGTCTTATGTGTTTTGCTAAAATAAAAATTTTTGGTTTTTTATTGGGCATTCTTCCAGAGAAAATTCTATTTCTTTCTTATGGGTTAGCAAACTGTGTACATTCAAGTAAATTATGTTTTTAATTTAAAAATATTTTTTTTTAATTTCCTTTCATCTACTGAAGTCATAACTCTATGCTGGATAACTTATTTCTAGTTTTAATTTTAATTTAACTAGCTAAATACATAGACATGGATGGTGATTATGTGTTGTGATGAATAAACGATAGATGACAGATCGCTTTGCGTTTAAACCCATACTGTCTTTTACTCTGATTTCGAGAAGTCATTATGAAAGTCAACCCATGTATGGAGACTAGTTAAAATAATATAAAAAGGATAAATTACCTGTAACGGAAGACTACATAAAATCACTGCAAGGTAATATGTCCGAAGTTTGTACCAATTGTTGAAACTTTCTTTTTTCAATATGAGTAGTTCGTCAGGAACTGAAAAAAATTTTTTTTTTACTCTTACAAAAATACTTTTTGGGTGCCTGTGTTGTAAAGCATCAGTACTTTAAAAAAAAAGCTGCATTAGTTATAGCCTAGTGAGTATTTATTATGGGAAATATACAGGGTTATTTGCAAAACATTAATAACCTTGCAGGACTAAATTTCTGCCTTGATTATGAGTCGAAAATGTTCAAGCTATTATGACCTAATATCAATAGTTAAGGAGATATGCGACATCAAAGTTTGCATTTTTTTTCAATATTTCTGACTTATTTTTTGTACAACGTTGGACTATCATTAATAAAAAAATAAAAACCTTCGAATTCCAATTGGAAAACATTCCAATTGGAATTTTATTTAACTTGTATTGAAACAAATGAATTTTTTGTAATCGACATGAGTTACTGTAATGATAGTCCAACGTTTTAGAAAAAATAAGTCAGAAATATTGAAAAAAAATGCAAAATTTGATGTTGCATATCTCCATAACTATTGATAGTAGGTCATAATAGCCTGCACATTTTCGACTCATAATCAAGGCAGGAATATAGTCCTGCAAGGTTATTAATGTTTTACAAATAACCCTGTATATGTTGGATCTGAGTATTCTGCAAACAAATACATCAGTGCACTAAGTGGAACTGGTGTTTCTTTTGAACTAGATCACATATTTTGTGGATGGTTTCCTTGAGCATTCCTCTAATATGAGCCAAAATCAAAACTTCACCTCAACGGTTACGTTGGGGGGATATAAATCTCCCACCTCAATGGAAAAACAATAAAGGTATTTCAAGGAAAAGGAAAAAAAAATGTCAAGGAAGGTGCGTGTTCAATCCTGGTGCTTTTGGAATCAAATTTAATTTTTTAATAAAATTAATTGAATTTTAATTTAAGTTTTTCTAAGTAGCTAATTTTAACTATCTATATCTATATGTAGGGCTATTTATATACTACTGCATAGAGAGATTAACAAAACAAGTTAAATTTTTAATCATAATAAATTATAGTACTTACACCTCAATACTGCCGGCATCAGGGATGTGTAACTGACGTAAACTATACCCAGCAACATGAACTTAATATTGCTGACGACTTTTCCACCGTCCCTGCCACAGTCGGTGAACATAAACCCGAGCATGATTCCCATGAAGCAATGCACAGCCGCTCTGAGATGGGTGACTGTCTGAAAATTAACAGTAAGGCCGTAATAAGAGTATTATTTTGGAATACTAATCGGTGTCCAAAGTTATATGTACCTAAAAAACTAAAATTATCTAAAATTAAAATGACATTTACATTTCCTTGGATGACAAAGCATTGACACTGAAAACATGACTGAGAGAGGTCAAGATTTTAGGATGATTTTAATGATTTATTAATCAATATATTTACATATTATTAAAAATATCTATTGGATGACCAAAATTTTATAAATGGAAAACACTATATTTGTAATGATTGATAAGTCAAGCAAGATATGTAATTACAAAAACTAACTAACTAACTAACTCTAACTGTAACTGTAGCGTAACTCTTTCAAAGCCATATATTTGCAACTATACTATATATTTATATTTGCAAATATAGGTAGTACACGAGTTCATCTATACAATTTAAAAAATGATATTTACCCAATCTCTATACATCAGCGTAATACACCGGTGTACCAGCACCCAAAACTTTGAGAACTCGGTTGGTGGTTGAATGAGTACCGTGGCTTTACATGACTCCAGTAAGCTCCCTCTCGGAGTCTTTTCTAGTAATCTTCCGCATGCAATGATGTCATTTTCCAGAGGTCTGGAGTCAAACCTCCAACATTTCTCCGGAAGGGCGGCTGCCAACTGCTTGTTGAAATTTCCATATTCGGTGTTCGCGATTTCGAGAACTGGAAAAATATTGAAAAAATTAAAACAACAGAGTCTAAAAGATAAAATATAAGGGTGAAAAGAACCGTATATCGAAAAATATATAGCTATCAGTGGTGTGCTGTTGATACTTTGAAATTACATAGTTGCATTTAACTAGAATTTCTACATAATAAATCAAAATAAAATATGTATCTCGTTATTTTCCTATTATAATTATACCGATTTTAATATACCTGGTGTATTTGAATATGGCATAATACTCTGTCTGAAAAATATGTACAAGTATAATTTTGCATTTTTTCTACAAATAAATGTTTATGCAAAACATGTCTATTTTAAAGTAGGCAGTTTTTTCGTGCTGTTTAAGTGGTGTATTTTTTTAAAACACGCAACATATTGAATATCTATAAATGGATTATTGGTGTATTTTAGTTTTATTAGTGTTTAATTTAACCAAGAATATAGGATAGCTTTGCATCTAATAGTGAAAGATTTATTATGTTTATGTTTATGTTTGTGATGATTTATATATAGCCGTTTTTGCGTGAAATACGCTTCAAGGGTTCTTTACAGCTGCGACATCCCAAATAAATAAGTTTTTAGGCTCTTCTTGAATGATTCCTGATGTTCCATGGGCCGCAACACTGGAAGCAGCTGATTCCACATAGCTGGGCCTGCAATGCTGAAAGCACATTCCGCAAACTTGGTGGCTCCAGGTCTCCTTGGTACTACCAGCTTGCAGAGTGCATACGATTTAGCTGACTGCAGTGTGAGCCGCCTTCCAGTGATATTGTCCGGGATACAGAGGTCCATCAAATATTATGGTGCATTTATTTGAAGACTTCTGTACACCATCAGAGAGAGTTTTGAAATATATGTGCTCCGGCAGGCGAAGCCAATGTAGCTGCTTCAGCATTGAGGATATCAGCGAGAACTTTGACACCTATTAACCTTGCTGCAGCATTCATCACTGACTGAAGTCTGTCGAGCTGAGTTCTAGGCTGTCCTGCATATATTGAGTTACAAAACTCCACGCACTAATCAGGACTATGCTGCGTCCGGGGGAAGGCATAAAATTAGTGTTAAGCGTTTCGGAGCTCAGAACATAAACAAGTGTTGATAGAATGTTGTTGTTCTCAGTACCGGTGTGAAATTGTTCTCTTGTTACCTTGTATTGTGATTATCATTTATTTCTGAGTGATCATATATTAGGTGTGTGGTATTTATTATTCAACAAGCAAGACTTGTCTGTGATGAGGTTGCCATAAGTTCCTAAAACATTATTTGATTAAGTAATAATATATTTCCACTTACTGTAATCCGCTGGGTTGTGATACTTTGGACATTCAAAGCCATGGGATTTCAAATAGTCTACAGTGTTCGTGCTGGCTCCCTGGTAGATGCACATTCCTTCGGCCATCATGTACACGTGGTCAAACATTTCATATACAGTGGCCGGGGGCTGGTGGATAGTGCACACTATTGTTCTTCCCCCACGGGCTAACTCCTTCAGCATAGATATACATTGTAAGGATGAAGAGCTGTCTAATCCACTGAAAAATGCAAGAGTTTTGATTTTGATCATTATGAACCTAATTAAAATCGCACTAATACATTTTATGCTAAACACAATTAGTAATTTGTAAATGTAAATAAGGAATGTCAATAAACCTTATTGCACATTATGAATAACAAACTTCAATGAACACAGTATGAACAAGATAAATAATACATTAATGCATGCTTTGAACAAAGTAAACAATATTTAAGACATGTTATGAACATTGCCATGGATCTACTGGCTAGCAGAGTACCGGGTCAAATAAATCCCTTTCTCCTTCATAATCAATCGACAAAATGCAATATTGACTTGTTAAATTAACATTAAAAATATAACACTGCGATGAATGTGGCAGGGATTACTCAATGCGGAGGACGGATTTTGTTCTGTGATATTTGAAGGGAGGTATCTGCCTTGTAGTCTGCGAGGGTGTTTTTTGACAGTTCAGGGTGGGTTGGCATTCCAGCATAAAAATGCTTGGAGATAAGTTGAATGAATTCCTTTATGGGATGAATGCTCGAGGCATAGTGGATGTTATGAACAAGATCAATAAATTTATATATAATAATAAGCAGTCCCTCTCATCATCAGGTATAGATAATATCTAACTTAAATACAAAATTTATTAATCTAACCGTCAGGATAAAATAAAACATATTGTAAATTATAATGTTGCACCACAAAGTATTTGCTAAAAGATCAACAAACTTTAAGGCACACACGAACATGATTGGACATATTAATGCACATTTCAAATTTGAATCCTGTCAGCATTTATTATTTACTTACCTTCCTATATGATTATCATGTCTGTGTTTTGATTATGCCAAGAAGATACCACTTATTTTCTTCATTATATGTATGAGGGGATGAGAAACAAAAGCGCCACTATGTGTATGTCGAGAATTCAAGGCGACGTCTTTGAATACAATTATTGGCAGAGTGTCAATTTCGCAATTGATGTTTGTCAATTTCACAATGAAAACATGTTTGAGTGTTTTAGAAGCATTTCAAAAGGATGTTTATTTAAAAATTCCGCTCTGGTTTTAAAATCAGTTACAAAAACATTTATCTAAATTTGGTGTATTGGAAGTGGATCTTTTGTTTTTGATTCCCTCATGTATATCATTTCAGTTGTTGAAGATAACCAACATTTTTGGTACCCTATACAATTTGAAAAGAATTCCTATAACGTTAGAAACCAACTGGTTGTGTTGATACATTTATTTTTGACATCATAAATTATTTTTTTTAAAACTTGGTTGCTTAGAATTTTATTTGTTTTAGTAGGTAGGTACTTACTGTTTTTTCCTTTTTCGATTTAAAATTTTATGTAGATAGGTACCTACTGAATTCAAAAAGGAGAGATTGTGTTGTTTTTATCATACGATTTTCTAATAGTATCAGAACGTAAGTTTAACGTTAATGGGTATCGAATTTAATAATATTGCATTATTAATGTTTAGTAGACAAATACGTAGATGACATTAGTATTTAGTACTTACGTGGTGGGTTCATCTAAGAACATAACTGGTGGATTATCAATAAGTTCCAGTGCTATGGAAAGGCGTTTCTTTTGACCTCCAGATAATTTTCCGCATCTGGTTTCTTTTGTAGTAGTGAGTCCTAGGGTTTCTAAAACGTCGTCGATCTGGAAAAAAAGCATTTTTTATTATAAATAAAATTTATATTAAGATATCTATTGCAAACCAAAAACCTTTGAGTAGTACACTCCACTTTAATATCACAAATATGCATTTCATTTCAATAATATATTTTAATAATATATTAGCAAAAAACACGTAAAAATCATTATTCGTTAATACTTTTACATGTCAGTTTAAAGAATAAGTATGCAAAATTTGGGTAAGATCTGTCAAATGGAGTAAATTTGTAAAGAAAATGTATTTCGGCGGGATGGGGGGTGAAAGGGTGGGGGGGGGGGGGGAATTTCGTCTATGTTACCCGCCGGGTCCTACAAAATAAGTATCAACAAACATAATAATTTTGTTGCCTGTCCGTCTATCCGTCCGTCCGTCCGTCCGTCCGTCCGTCCGTCCGTCCGTCCGTCTGTCTGTCTGTCTGTATACCTGTCTCCGTAACTTCGTGTAACGTCAATAATTTCATTCAAATTTACGGCTAAAAAAACTAGGCCGGAGATGGGGCACGAACCCCAGGCCACCAAACTCGAACCGGTCATTCAACGCAAGTTACTATGGCCGCCACTCAGTGGAGCGCCACAGAGATATATAAATATATACTAGGGCTCAGTAAAGACGCAAACCAATGTTACGTCATTTTTGATGGGTTGAGGACAGTTTATGTATAAAAAAAAAAAAAATAATAAAATAAACCAAAGAAAAAAATAATAAATTGGAAGTTAAGGACAGACAGAGAACGAAATTATTATTATTGGATGTGCATAAAATTATGAAATTTGAATTTTATTACAATATCGGAAATTAGAATTGCTGTAAGGGACTAGAGTTAAGTTTTTTTAGCCGCTGACATAATGGTTGAACAGAATGTCGAGCGTTGAAATATGAACATCATTGTATTATTATAGATATTAAGACTAGCAGTGAAACTGCGTCCACGCTGTTCTTCCATCACACTGGAATAGTACCTATCTACTTTTTCATAAAAATATTAATTCAGTTTCATTAAGTCAAAAAGGAATAAAGTGAAAATGTCAAAATTGTTGCTAAAATGTTTAACATACAGCCTGCAATGGCCATCAAAAATAGCGATAAGTGTAAAAAGCGGTAAAGTCACTTTACTTGTCGACGAGAGATTCTCAAAGCTCGTGAAGTAAAATTCCGATCGTAGACTCCTAGGGAAAAACAATTAATGTCACTTTTTTGTGAAACTGACCATTTAATGCCATCTGTTGACTTTTTGGGGTATTATTTTATACAATAAATCAGAATTGGGTAAAACCGTCGTGGTCCGCTGTAATAGTTCAATTTATATCTTCAATTATAATAACTTCGTTGTCTGTCCGTCAGTCTGTCTGTATCGTCCGTAATTTCGTTTGAATTCACAGCTAAAATAACGAAATTAAATGGCCGTTGCTACTGTCGAGCCTGCATGATCCGTCAAAAATACAGTTTATATAGCCCTTAGCAAAGACTCGAACCATTTGTATTTGTAAAAAAAGATTATAGGGCGCCCAAAATATTTCCTACAATATATTTTCTTTAGTTACACTATTTTTTTATTTAAAAACTTTTTTCCGAGACGTTGACATCTCCGATATGGTGTAGTGGCTAGGATACTTGGTTCTCATCCAGGAGGCTTAGGTTCGGTTCCCGGCACCGGAATATATGTTTCTCATTTTATTTTTGTTTTTTTTTTATGTCTTTTTTATTTATGTTATTAATTATTTAATTATGATGTCGCTAGAGTGACCAAGGCCCGGTTGTCTCAAGTTCGATCAAAGTAAGCGGTCGATTAAAGCATAGATTTTTACGAAAACGGATCGTCTGATTGGTGGAGAACGTAAAAATCTATGCTTTAAAAGAACGCTTACTTTAATCCAACTTGAAACAACCGACCAATAGTATTCAAAAGACAGTATCGCATTTTACGTACAAGTAGTACCATTAACTGCCGGCAGGGGAAATATAAAAACATTCAAATATTTTGATAAATGCCGGTATTGCTATTTCATGGGTATCGGCTATAAATAAGTAAATTCTTATTCTTTAGGAACCGGTATGTAAAAGACCGTCATTTTTGACGGTTTACAGCTCTTATTAAAAATTATGAATAAACTCTCGTAGAGATAACACAGTTTATGGTTTTTACCCAATTTAATGAACATCTTGAATAATTTCTACAATATAAATGCCAAATCCTTTAATAATACTAAAATTTGATGATAAATATGTGTAAATAAAGTACAATGTCAAAAATAATAACATTTATTTAAAACTGGCCCAAAGATATGTCTCAAAATTTTCCTTTCAAAAATGTCTAATGAACAACTCGTTTTTTAATAATTATACATATTTGTACTTAAGATTGCAACTACACAAAAGTAATATAAGTATTACACTTACAACTAACTGCTTGGCTATATTAGATAAGTTCTGTCCCAGCTTGAGGTCGGCAGCTATCCTCATGACTTCCTGGACCGTCAGCAGCGGGTACAGATGGTCGTCCTGTAGAATATAACAAGACTCTTTCTTGTACCGGCTGCTCATGCTCTTCCCACACTCCTTGTTGCTAATTGTCCCTGTCACTCCCGTCGTCCTGGAAAAACAAAGCGTTTCATTTATACACCGACTTACCCAAGATGCATTGAAACCTTTCAAGCCTAAAATAGGCAGTGAAGAAACATGACAACTTTAATGCAACGAACCAGATATTGTGGCTATACTAAAAAAAATATTGTGGATAACTGAGCCAGATATCTAAGGATCCTCGAAATTTGCAGAGGGCTTATCAGAGCGTGGGTCTCCCGCTGGGGGATGTTCGGAAGACCGGCCAACTAAGAGGTTGTGATCTGTACTGCCTCCCGGAGGTCTGTCATTGTGACTTTATGCCTGTTGAATTTCTGCGGCCGCGACACGTGTGACCTGTTATGTTTTATCTGTTTTATCTGTTATGTTTTATCTTTATCTTATCTATTATCTTTTCCTCTCGTCTTTTGGTATTGTATACTAAAAAGTGGTGAAAACTAAAATATTTTAATTAATAATATGTTAATAATGTCACTACAAAATTATTTTACTGTTTTTGAACAAGAATTTATCTGATTGTTTATAATATTTAAGTTTTTATTAATACGTTATGAATTCTAATATTTCTAGGTTATCCAGGGTATATATTATTTTATAATCTATTATCTAGAATAATCTGAACATAAAATATTCATGATTATTCTAGATAATTCTAAAATATGTATCTACTTGTAAATAAATATTATATTATAATAAAAACTAACCCATAAAAAAGTTTTTATTTTACTCCCTTTCTTTGTAAATTAAATTTATCATTATGTAATAAAATAATTGATTGACTGAAAATGAAACATGTCTAGATAAATATCTATGTCAAAAATGCACAAACACCAAGTTTTTATTATACTCCCTTTCTCATTTACTAGTGGAAACTGGTTTGGCGCTTAACCTAAGCGTTGGGCTTCGGTCGAGCGACGCTACGAAAGGGAGTAATAAAAAATTTCCAATAATCAAAAATTATACTATAATCAGGTTCCGTGTCTACCAGATGCGTTGAAATATTTTCATACAAGTTAGTAAATTATATGAAAAAACCATTCCAAATTTGAAAAATCTAAAAATTTATTAATTTTTTTAACTAAAATTTGATAGATCTTCTTGATCGTCGCCACGAGTCTGCTTGCAAAGTTTCAGCTCGATTGGATCACGGGAAAAGGGTTAAAAATCGATCTAAAGTTTTTTCGTCAAGCAATCAAGCAAGCAGACGCCACGAGTTAAAAGAAAGGAAGTAAAAAAGTAACCCATAAAAACCAAGTTGTTATTATACTCCCTTTCTCATTTACTAGTTGAAACATTTTTTTTTCGCTTAACCTACGCGTTGGGCTTCGGTCGGGCGACGCTACGAAAGGGAGTAATAAAAAATTTCCAATAATCAAAAATTATACTATAATCAGGTTCCGTGTCTACCAGATGCGTTGAAATATTTTCATACAAGTTAGTAAATTATATGAAAAAACCATTCCAAATTTGAAAAATCTAAAAATTTATTAATTTTTTTAACTAAAATATGATAGATCTTCTTGATCGTCGCCACGAGTCTGCTTGCAAAGTTTCAGCTCGATTGGATCACGGGAAAAGGGTTAAAAATCGATCGAAAGTTTTTTCGTCAAGCAATCAAGCAAGCAGACGCCACGAGTTAAAAGAAAGGAAGTAAAAAAGTAACCCATAAAAACCAAGTTGTTATTATACTCCCTTTCTCATTTACTAGTTGAAACATTTTTTTTTCGCTTAACCTACGCGTTGGGCTTCGGTCGGGCGACGCTACGAAAGGGAGTAATAAAAAAATTCCAAAAATCCAAAATTATACTATGATCAGGTTTCGCGTCTACCAGACGGGTTGAAATATTTTCATACAACTTATTAAGTTTTATGAAAAAAACATTCAAAATTTTAAAAATCCAAAAATTTATTATTTTTTTTAACGAAAATTTGATAGATCTTGATCGTCGCCACGAGTCTATAAAGGGAGTAAAAAAAGAGAAAAACTGCTCCCCTAACCTTGATCGAAAGGCAGTAAATATAAAATCGAAACTGCGAGTCTATCCCTTTGCTTAGTAAATTAAAATTTATTCGTGTCTTCATAAGGCGAAACAGCATTTATATTTACACTAGCTGTGCCCGTGCGGCTTCGCACGCGTAGATTTTTGTACACTGTTCGGATCGACATAGAACTTTCGCGAACCTTCTAGAACATTCTCCTTCCAGAACTTTCAAGAAATTTATCGAATGTACAGGAACCTTCTAGACACACGGACACATTCCGCCACTCAGTTTTGAACCTTATAGAACTTTCGGGAATTTTCTAGAACCTTCTTCTTCTGGAACTTTCTAGAGCAGGTTTTTCCGGAAGCTTCTAGACTCACCGACACAGTCGACGCGCCCATTTTGAAACAATCTGAAGCATTTGCGGCCTTCCCATAACAAAACAATGTACTAGAAAGCACATTTTCGTCACCCACTCCCACCCACGCACAGCCACCTCCACCAAACTCGCATATTTTCAATGTGACACCAAGGGCTATCCACCACCATAACCACTGGTGGGTGGTTGTGGCTGGTTGTGGAGAAAACTTGGCGGATAGGGAAACACGGGTTTCTTTATATATATATATATATATATGTTAGTACTAATTTCTTTGGGGGTAACCCGCGTCAAAATCTGGTCCTCAGAAGGACCATTCGTCAACCGACGTTTCGCCTGAATCACAACAGGCACCTTCAGGTTGTCTTGTTAATAAATTTCCGTCACGAGGGGCAGTGTGAGCACGTCCGTTCGTATCGAAAGCTTATTACCAAGTGAGGTCTGGTAAGTTAAAGTCTAAATTTGGGTACTGTGGTCATTATTGGCCTTAATGATTTTTGGGAATTTTGTATTAAATATTGGGTGTTTCCGGCCGTTGCTGGCCTTAATGGCGTTATATATATTGATTTATGTGAAAAATATTAGTTTCAAAAATGGTTACCCTTGCCGAGTTAACAATTTGCTTTGCTAGAAGAAGAATTGATACAACAGAAACCACTCCTATACAGTTCCGGGATAGAATGGGCTATCGATTTGGGCCTTTCGGTCCAAGGGCGGATCCAGAGGGGGGGTCATGGAGGTGATGACCCCCCTGGGCTGGGTCCAGGACCTAGGTGGACCTGGACCCAGCCCTAAATTATAACTTCTTGTGACTTGACCACGACTATGTGACCCCCCCATAACACCAAAGCTGGATCCGCCCTTGCATTTGGACACGTCCAGAGAATGCCTTCTCCATGTGACTGCATAAAACGAGGAGACGATAAGACTTTGGATTATGTACAAAAATTGTTCCTATATAGATATTCGAATAAATACTTCACATATGTAAATCGTAGCTTACGCATAATTAGTAATAATCTAGAATTTTTTATATTTTTACTATGTTTTTATGTACCTACTTGTTCCGCACAGCAAGTCAATATGTTTCCTAAGCAATCGTGGGGTCAATATTTGATTAAAAAATGGCACTAAAAAGCAAATAGCTAGGGCCTGGCCCGTGTTTGTTTGATTCGCGTAGTGTCATAACTTCAACGCGCGCTACTGGCAATAAGTGGAAACCCGGAAATACTCGATCGCTAAATATCACAGACATGAATCATAAAAAACCTGCGTTCCGACCTATTCTGAAAATAACAATATTGCTATTTATGTGATTGTTGCCCCAATACTCAAAAATAGAGAAATGTCAAGATGTATATCAAATGTCAATATTTCAATCATTGTGACGAAAATACTAGCTTTGATTTTTTTAATAGAGATGCGAACACGGAATAAGTGTCACATCAATATTCTTACTATTTCCAAAGTAAGGTAAACGCTTGTGCTACGAAAAAAGGACTAACTTGCTGGTCTGGAGTGAGGTTCGAACCCGCGATCTTTGGATCACGAGGCGAGAGCCCTAATCACAAGACCAATAAGCTAATCATTTAATATTTGAAATCTGGATGAAGAAATTGTGTGTGAATGAAACGGATTTCTACTTAATTTTAAAATTATATTAGTACTTGTAGTTCTAATAATAATAACCAAAATTATAATAATTATTATTATTTTTACTATTATTATCATTATTATCACACGTATAGAATAAAAAGTTAAAAAGTTATTTGAAATAAAAAACTGGTAAGAAATATTAAATTGTGTTTTTTTTTGTAAAATGTATTTTTGGAATAAAGTTTTGATGGCTCTAAGATACCTACAGAATTCATTATTTTGGAAAAATATTAAAATTAAGTAATCAGGTACTCGCCTACATAATTTATTGTGTACAAAGATAACTGTCATTGAAGTAGTAATTTTATGTACACTTGTATTTATTATATTAGTTGACATTTCCTGACATCTCTAACAACTTATAAAGCTTGTCAGGTGGATACCGCGTGGTATAATTGTATATAATTTAATAATAAGATATAATAGTACGACTATACATTGTTTCTCTACAAACTGAATCATAATAAAAATATTTCACATATTTATCGCATCGTTGCACGTGATCGAAAATGGGTACCTAGGTTCTTATTATTTATTTATTTATTTAATGCCCTTTAGGGCTTTTACATAAATATATGTAAGATAAGCTACAGTAGGTGTTAGTAATAATGCATGTATTACACAAGAACACTTCTTAAACCTCATCAAATAATTGACACCGAGATCATAAAATGTCAGCACATAAAAATAACCAAAGTTTTGGTAGTTACCGAGAAGATAGAATAAGTTTCGACAAACAACTCCTTAATGTTTAAACACTACTTCTTTAAGTTCAATAAACAAAGTTTAGTTATCTTTAAAATTTTTTTTTAAAACATATTTAGATTTAATAATATTAGTGGCAAAAACGTCTATTTCATTGTATTTGTTTGCTAGTCTAGGAAGCCTTTGCAGTGGAGAATTTAAAAGGTAGTTAGTGGCTGCCGTTTCCAAGGCAAAACCGACAAACTTCTGTTTTGCGGGATTACCGCTATCGGTTATATGGAAGTCGGACATCAAATCCGTAAATTGTGGGACATATTTTGCATTTGCCTTTGCATTTTAAAGTCTTATGCTTATCTTTATCGTTTTATGGCAATAAGTACTACGGTTAACACACTTTGTTTTGTTAACGATGCAGTCAGCTTTCTATTATTCTTTAGTAATAGGCTTTCATAAATACTTGAGCCGACAAACAAGAAGTTATATACAAAATAATTAAAAAAAAAAAATTGCGCGTGGGGTGTAAGATATGAAGTAATATAATAATATATATAATGAAGTAATAAAATTTTGTCAGTTATCTAGAGAATACTGACTCGTCTGTATCTAATTTTTTATCGTTTTTATGTACCTATGTAGGAATATTTATAAAATTGAAATATTTTTTTGTGTTTTTTTTAAATTGTATTTCTAAATTCAACATTATTTTTCAATATATTTTTTGTTATTTTTTTATAAAATATATTTAAAATAATTAAAATAACTAAGTTCTCTACAATTATTATATATTTTTAAAATATATACTTAGAATGTATTTATCTGTATTTATCATCCGAAGTAAATCATTCCCTTCTTAAAACTTTTACGAATATATTCGAATATATTATCATTAACTATTCGATATTTGAATACTTGGAATCACGAATATTTGGAGGCTGAATATGAAGATGAGGAAAGTCGATAGTTTCGTTTATTATTTTGTGTAAAATTTTATATAAAATTCTTTAAAAGTATTGCGCCAACCGGAACGTATTCCGGCAACTAAAATACTCATATAATATAATACTACAAACATGTTGCACTATTTAAGATATATCAGAACTGAACCACAATACTTAAAAGGTAGATTCTTACCAAAATTATGGGTTCAAAAATTCTAAAAAATTTTTATTATACTCCCTTTCTCATTGAAACTTTCATTGAAAAAATTCATTCCCTTTAATACAAGTCAAATAAAAAAATAAAAACCTTCGAATTCCAATTGGAAAACTTTCAGGGTTTTTATCATTTTATTTAACTTGCATTGAAACAAATGCATTTTTCTTAATCAATATAAGTTACTGTAAGGATAGTCCAACGTTTTACAAAAAAATAAGTGAGAAATATTGAAAAAAAATGCAAACTTTGATGTCGCATATCTCCATAACTATTGATATTAGGTCATGATAGCTTAAACATTTTCGACTCATAATCAAGGCAGAAATATAGTCCTGCGAGGTTATTAATGTTTTCCAAATAACCCTGTTTATATATGGTATCGATCAGTGGCGTGCAGTGGGTATAAACTTAGGTTATGCTGTGACCGACTATGTACCTATATTAAATATATATACGCATATACCTATAAGGGTATATACATTTAAAAAAAAATTAACTATATATAATGAACTATTTTGACTAGCTTCAATCCACAAAAATAACTGCACTATAAAAGAAGTATTGTAAACAATATTTCCTAAATAAATAAATATTTTATAAAGGTATAGCTAATACGGCGAAAAATTTCAATATATTTCGTAGACGATTTATATATAATTAAATCGGGAACAATACTAATTTCAGATATACGCTTCTTTTCACAAAAATAAATCAAACATTTTATGATATCATTATGATATGACAGATAATAGATGGTATTTGTCGTATTCGTATTTACATTTACCATAGAAAATACATAAAATTTACACCGAAAGTTTTGGGTGGAATTTGTAAAAAATAACATTTCTGCATGACGTGCGCCTGGCATAGGACCTTTCGAAGAAGGACGCTATTGCACAAAACTCGCAGCATTAAAAATACACGGTTTTTTTCTCGACTTGACTATATCTGTGGAACAAATTGGTTGGCGAAATAAATGAAGAATTGACATGAAGTTAAGCACAGAAAAGTCGGAAATAAAACTTATAGCCGTAGGACGAATTACGGCTAGAATTTTAAATAACTTTTTCTTAAGATAAGGATTATTTAATTAATATTTGTTTCTCAGAATCTTTACTAATACACAGCTTTTTTGCTTGTCATTGCTGCACGCCACTGGTATCGATAGTTATGGTGATAGGCGACTTTGCATTCTTTTAAGGCAATCGTCTGTCAATGTGAGCGAAATTTTTAGGTTGTGGCGTAGAAAGTTATCAAATTAAAATGTATTCATTAGGTTCCACATATTTTAAATACACAAATACTTACATTATAAATACTTTCTAAAATGACATTAACAAAATTATTTCATCAATTAACAAATTACCACACCAACGAAGCTTAACTGCAGAAAGTCATAGTATACAAAGTTAACAGTTGTATTTAACAATTTTTATGAATCAATTAGAAAAGACATACAGAAAAAATCAAATTAACGAAAAAATATTTTAAATGCCGCCGGGACTCGAACCATGGACCTCCAATTCTATCAGGGAATGTTGTATTTAATTTTTTTGATGATTAATAATGATTTTTAACCATTTTTTATCTACCATTAAACTTAAATGATATATTAGAAATTCGCTTTGCTCATCATATAAAATTGCAGAACATTTCTGGTTCTACTGTCACCGAATACTTGCTGCTATATAATATTTTTAAATGACCCATAGAGCTTCTGATACGTCCGCGGGTTCAAAAGTGCTCTTGACAAACCAGGTATGACAAATGACAATTTAACTACCGGAATGGCCACGTAGTAATGATATCAAAATTATACTAGTCTTCGTGTTTTATCTAACACTGTATCAGTTTTAAAATTTACAAGGTGATGGAGCCAATTGCAAGTTAATTATTCTGGTACTCTGAAGGTACTTTGGCGTATGAAATTAAAATTATTCAATGTTTTAAAAACAAAATTTGAAAGTGGTCACTTTAAGACAATTTCTGTTGTAAAAAGCATATTTTCAGTTACAAAGACTAATTAATATAAAATATATTTTATTTATAACTAACCACACCACATCGAAAATGACGGACTATATAAGTTTGAATTATAGTTCCACATTAATAATGCATTAATTAATTAGTAACAAAAAATATTGCGAAATCAATCTAAAATATTAATTATTTTTTACATTAAAATAGAAAGGAGCTCACCGTTTCGGATAGGATCTTTAATTGCTGATATTTTACATAATTTTTTAAAGTTTTTCACAAAATGCCAAGTAAAATTAAACTTATTATTATATTACTAAAATTTAACTTATTATTAATAACTTATAATTAATATTTTTTCTATTAAATTAGTAGAAACAAAGTAATTTTGATTTTATTTAATTAAAATTAAAATTAAAAAAATATCGCGGAATCGTAGTGTAACGATATTGGCCTATTCAAATAGACATTGCTGAAAAATTATACGAAAATATCTATCTGCTAAAGTTTATAATAAAGAGAAGCTTCACAAACCGTTAAATACTCTATAATTAAATATTTGCCGGATAAGTAGATGCGGACAAGCTTTATTATTTTTTGCACGCGGGCGTGTAAAGCGGGCTTTATGTTATTTTGTTTAACGAGATGTCCAATCACAGACGCGGGCGTTAGCACCGAATCTGACCAATGAAACGCGCCTTTAGAGTTAGACTTTGACTTTTACACGCGAGTTGGAATCAAAGATGGCGCGAGATAGGGACGATTGTTAGGCGTTACAAATTGGAAAGCGGCACTTGAGTTTTCAGCTTGAAGGTCGGGGAGGCTTGTCGGAGGAGAGTCAGTAAGGAAGATAATTTGGCTGGATCGAGGAAAAAGCCAGAGGTTGATAATAATTCAAAGAGAATTGGAACAGTGAACAGCTAAGCATTTTCAATATTATTTATTTCTATTGCCTTTTTCGTGTATTCAATTTAGAACTTTCTGGATCGTAACAATTATTGATATATGTTGTGGATTGTTTTGTTACGTATTTTGGGCCTAGTGATAATTATTACTATACGCGCTTCGGATTTAATGTACAAGAAATCGTAATGTGGCGACTGTGAATTATTGCATAACGCTTATGAAATATATAATTCTGTCGCTGTTCATATGAAAAATCATTTAAATTCGATATTCATATATTACCAAAGATATAAAGGCTTTAAAATGGAATGCTTTACTGACGAAGGGTGTTTCGTGGGTTTTAAAATTCAGTATAATTATGTATATTCAATGTCGCGAGGTTCGGAATGTGCGAGAGGTTCTTCAGGGCGGATGTATTCTTATGCTAAAGAATGCTTTGTTATCTATACTGGCGATTGAATACACGGATTTCTATATGATTTGTGTTATCTTGGGGATAATTCGGAATTTAATTATATGTTTTGATATCACGATTGTAAGCGTGATATAGGTTCAAATCGTACGTGGAATTCCCTACAAACAATATATTTCAAAAATGCATCTGGATTTTATATTTATTTTATTAAAACATGAATGTGTGGTTTATTTGAACTCGTTACATGTTTGTATTGCGTCATTGGGCAATCGTTCTAAACACGATTTATTCCTATCAAGTTCTTGTGAAACGTATTTCGAATTGTACATGTTGTATAGAGGTGATTGATTTGGATGCGGCCGGTCTTCAGCTGGGGAACTGCGTGTTCGGTGTCGCGGCCGCGTGTCTGATCTTGTTTCAACTAGTACGAGAATTTAATTATGTGTTTTGATATCACGATTGTAGGCGAGATATAGGTTCAAATCGTACGAGGAATTTCCTACAAACAATATATTTTAAAAATGCATCTGGATTTTATATTTATTTTATTGAAGCATGAATGTGTGGTTTATTTGAACTCGTTACATGTTTGTATTGCGTATCATTGGGCAATCCTTGAAAACACGATTTGTTCCTATCAAGTCCTTATAAAGACGTGTTTCGAATTGTATATATTCCTTAATTGCGATGGTTATTCATATGACATTGTTTTTATTCATTCAATATTAGATATTTGAAATGTTTTCTACAACATTTTCCATTATTGTGGGCAGTTCGCGGTCTGCTCAGGGGTAGTTAACCTTCGGTCTTCCGTGATCACGTTATTTACTAATATGACAGATTGTTTTGTTTTGTTCGTTTAATATAAGTAATATCGTATTTTTATGAGTTACCGTAATTATTTATCTATATGATTTTATTATTGAGAGTGATGCAACGAATACTATCTTCACGAATACGAATATCAGGCTTACTATTCGGTGAATACGAATGCGAATATTTCCACCAAGGTGGGGGAACTCGAACATACTTGTAAATATAATAACCTTGATGCAACGAATACTACTTCCACGAATACGAATATCAGGCCTACTATTCGGTGAATACGAATGCGAATATTTCCACCAAGGTGGGGGAACTTGAACATACTTGTAAATATAATAACCTTGATGCAACGAATACTACCTTCATGAATACGAATATCAGGCCTACTATTCGGTGAATACGAATGCGAATATTTCCACCAATGTGGGGGAGAACGCAAGCATATTTGTAATTATATCGTTTGTGTCTGCATGTGATAGTGATATCACTATACGGCGTAGATGAACTAGTTTTAAGGGGTTTATGTCCTGTATGTGCTTGGCGTAGTGGGAATAGTCTTCTCGTTTCTAGGATTCTATACAGGTTTACAGGTGCTGATATTGAAATATATATACAAGGAAAACACTATTTTGGGAACCATTAATTGGATGGAAGATATTGAAGCACACATACACACAAGGAGGACGTTATGTTAAATACATGACTGGAAAGTTGTTATTGGAAAACACAGGCGTCCAGTCGGCGGGACGCAAGCATATTTGTAATTATATTGGTCATGTCTGCATGTGATATCATTGTACGGCGTAGATGAACTAGTTTTAAGGGGTTTATGTCCTGTATGTGCTCAGCGTAGAGGGAATAGTTTTCTTGTTTCTAGGATCTAATACAGTTTTACAGGTGCTGATATTGAAATATATATATATATATATATACAAGGAAAACACTATTTTGGGAATCACTAACTGGATGACAGATATTGCAGCACACATACACACAAGGAGGACGTTATGTTAAATACATGACTGGAAAGTTGTTATTGGAAAACACAGGCGCTACTATAGGATATGGACAGTTTGCAGAGAACTTCAACTTCTGTCAGTTAAGGACCTTTTACTATTACTATTCTTTCGCCTTTTTGCATAACCGTGGATGAACTAGATTGAAGGGGTTTATGTTCTGTATGTGCTCGGCGTAGAGGGAATAGTTTTCTTGTTTCTAGGATCTAATACAGTTTTACAGGCGCTGATATTAAAATATATATACAAGGGAAATGAAGGGCTACACAGGCGCTGGTAATTGCTCAATTGTGGAGAGTTATATTACTTCGGATCAGGATGCCATCTCAGAAGCAGACCAACTACAGAACTAAGATAAGAACCTTTGATATTATTTATTCCTGATGTTTTCTTATGTGTATCAAATGGAATGTTCGTGCTATATAATTTGTCATTGTCTCATGGTCACTATTCATTTCATTACGTGGGTTCAGAGTTCGACGGTAACGGACGCGGAAACAAATTAGTACTGATGTCGGGACGTAACGTCGGGATTATATCTTAATTATCTTTAGGATAGAAGCGAGGTCATCATACGTGCATTCTGCATTTCAAACGTTTTACTAACATATATAAATACATATTATTGCGTTTTACAAATTGAATATGATCGCGGGAAATAGGCATTCCGTCCGGTTATGCAATGTTAAACTTCCAACGTAGCATAATGAGATCTTATTACCGGTGCTAGACTCTCGAGGTTAGTCACGTGATTGTTGTATAAATGGAATAGTGAAGGGGATTGAAGAAAGAGATACACTCGCGATACAGATAGTTGTATGTAACTGGGATCAAATGACGGGGTGCGTGTTCTCGGTCCAGGGGATGAACGGGACTGCGGGGACACTCTGGGTGGGTCTAAGTAGAATTGCGCAAAGCCTCCACACAGTTAAAATGTGTTCAGTCAAGCAAAGGTGAAGCATTTCGAATCGGACCAGAGCGTCGTGCCTCAAACACAGCCGGAGGGAAGAAGCCCCTACGTTCTTTCACTCCCTTGGCCCGACGAGCTCGAATTCCGGATATGAATGTTCATGAATGTCAGCTAAAAGACTCAGGTAGCCGTACCTCAATCGAAACCTTCGTTCGGGACCTCATCAACGTACGAGACAGGGCGTTCCGCATGGACGAGCAACTATGAGAAGCAAATGAAGGGGATTGAAGAAAGAGATACACTCGCGATACAGATAGTTGTATGTAACTGGGATCAAATGACGGGGTGCGTGTTCTTGATCCAGGGGATGAACGGGACTGCGGGGACACTCTGGGTGGGTCTAAGTAGAATTGCGCAAAGCCTCCACACAGTTAAAATGTGTTCAGTCAAGCAAAGGTGAAGCATTTCGAATCGGACCAGAGCGTCGTGCCTCAAACACAGCCGGAGGGAAGAAGCCCCTACGTTCTTTCACTCCCCTTGGCTCGACGAGCTCGGGCTCTGGTTATGAATGTATGTGAATGTAATAACTCCGTACTCAAGGACGAGATAGGACGTTCCTCATGAACGAGAAATTATAAGATGCAGGTAGCAGTTCGACAGTCAATACTTATGCTCGGGGCCGCTTTAATGAACGAGATCTGTTAGCAGTTTAACAATCAATTTTATGATCGGGACCGCATTCAGGAGCGCGATGGCATTACTAACACCATCATACTCATCATTCACCACCTTTTCTAACTTGCTGTATACAGAGACCTTCGGGGTTCTCTCTTCCCGGCCAGCGAGAAACATATCAGGAACTACACAATCAACTGTAATAATCATGCTGTTTTACCATCATTTAATATCTCTAGTCAATAAGACTACACCGTGGGATCAATCACATCAACTATATTTGGCGATGCTAACATGGCTCTGACTGACGCGCTCAAGGGAGAGTCTTTTCCAGTCACCCAGTTAGTTCATTCAGCCCTTTAATCAGCAGTAAACATCATAATAATCCGGCTCATGTAGCCGCAACGTGGGATCCTCATCATTATACACCAGTCAATTTGACTGCCCCGCGGGATAATATACAAACCTTAATATCAGACGCGGGATTTCTTCCTGATATGTTTGTCGCCGGGAAGCGAGGACTTCGAGGGATTCCAGCAGGAGCAATAGAGTCTCGGCTTGATCTTGGTCTGCAGCTTAGTGTGGGAGGTTATGTCTAAACAGGAGTTAACCACCGGATGCGGCGATGCTCTGGGGCCGCATCCCCCTCCCCCCTACAGGGGGGGGGGGCATCTAGAATCCACGTTTGAACAGAAGTGGTTAGACACTTCTTAAATTTCACTTACAAATCTGTATCTTCCATTCCCTTAGAATCTCGGGCTGCGATAATGTCAGACAAAGCTTGCCCTGAGCCTCTGTTGCGCCTAGTTGTTGTGAATATATATATGTTTGTCTTCCTCTACTATGTACTATGAACAGATTGAGCAGATCGGACAACGTGGGATGCGCTATTGGTAGGTTTCTTACTTGTGTTTTGAATATAACGTATGCTATTATATCTTGTAAATCTGTCATAAATGGGTGCCGCATGTGGTTGTGCTGACACTGTTCTAAGCTGCTATTATGAGATGTTGATAATCAATGCGGGCGGAATCTTTAGCGTATGCCGTTAACTTGGCAACGATTGTATTGTTTTATATTACAGTATTTTAACCCCGATGGTATTATAGTTATGGCGGTTCAATGTAAGGGAGTTTTGCTACTAGCGTTTATTCCTCGGCTACGCCGCATATAATTGGCTTTTAGGCCGACTCCGGACGTGGACGATATCGGCTATCTCTCATATAGGCGAAACTGTAGAATTCTAGAGCGGTTTCTAGAAGGACGAGTACGGATTAGTTACGTGCGTTTGTTATTTCCATAGTTAGGTAAGAATTCGTTCTATATTAGTCTAGTCGCGTTAATAAGAATACGAATCTCACCACATATCAAAAGAATTTTGGATAGCTACGGACACAACGGAGGAGGAATTTTCCTAACCACTAGATAGATCACGACTGGCCAATTTTGAAAATATAAATTCTTAACAAAAAAATAAATAAAATATTAGCTTTCATGTAAATATACTTCCGAAGTTCTAAGTTCGACTTAAGTTTTCTTCTAGTAGCTTAAAGCATAAAGTGTGTGCTTAAAAGTCCCAAAAGCCGTAATAAAGCTCGATGCGGTAGCTTAAAGTCTCAAGCTTTGGGCTTTTCGTAAAAACTTATATTATTAAACTTTATAGTTAGGTATTTAGCTTAGGTGTACAGGTAGATACGTTACAGTAGTATGTTAGTGATAGGCGTGTAAACAGCGTCGTCTGGTAATAACGTTTTAATTTATTTTTCGAGATTGATTTATAAATCAATTTAATTTATTAATATTAACTGAGTAATTACAAATATAACAAGAAAATAACATAAAATGGAAAGTTATGCTGGTATAATGTTATTTTCGATAGCATCGTTTCAGCCGCGAGTTAAGGCTATGAAAACAGCGCCATCTAGCGTAGCATCTTGCCAGCATTTGTGAACATTTTTAGATTATTTATTAACTTTTTTATTTAAGTAATGGACATTGTTACACAGCGAATTATGTATTTTGATAGAGTCAACTAAAACAAAAAGGTTTAGCAGCACATCGCTCCATGCACCAATTAGTGTCAACCATCAATTTGTCATCCTAACCATGTATTAATGACATCGTCTGATGTTGCACGCCCCTTCATTCCATAGTATATAGATGCACGCTTATGGTATTAACCCTTTCTAGGGTAATATCTTTTTACATGCTTTTATTTAACTCTCTTTGTATATTTGTTGTGGTGGAATCTTGAAATTGATTTTTCACCAACTTCCCGACTAGCTAGAGCTCTGAGATTTTCAACATTTACGTAAAGCGGATGACTATACATTATTAAATCATTTGGTCACTATTTTGAATAAAATAAATAATCATGTCACTGACGCAGAAAAAGCTGGAGAACATGCCGTTCGAAAATTTGTTTTAAACCTTTAAACAATGTGTTTAATTATTTGGTTGCTGCGTGGGTGATGTTAAAAAATCTATTACGAATGAATGCAAAGAAGGCGTATAAAAGAATGTCATCAATTTTATTTTTGATTTAATTGTTTTTAATTAAAAATGGGATGGCCCGTCGTGCATAATAAATGGTTCAGGCGAAAAATTCACGTTGATGGACACTTGATCAAAGAATGAACGTTCTTGGAAACGACTTGCGTAACTGAGATTGACAATACTTCGAGCGGCATATAAATTATCGACCCAAATTGAGCGGTCGATATTTCGACCGGTTTTGGCTAACGCCCTATAAAGGGTTAAATAGAAACTCGTGTAAGTTTCAAAGCGATTCTATTTCATTATGTATAATTTTATACCTTCGAAAAAATGACAATCATTTGATAATTTTTCGCAGGAATTTCCCACAAAACACGCGACTCCATTCATGTGTCGGACATGAGGACACGGAAATAACATATGTCAGACACAATGGACTTATTGTATTCATTTAATTGCAGTTGGCATGCCATCAGATGACATAAGCCAACTGGACGCCTTTTATACAGTTTTGTTGCTGTTTGAGAAATAAAAATGATAAATCAAAGAATAAATAGTATTTGAATTTTGTTGAATATAAAATTACCATTATTTTTTATCTCATAAAACAATAATTTACTTTACTGATCTTTTTGTGATCAAATATTTTTGTGCGATAGACTTTATCTTTCGTTGTAAATAAATTCGATAATAAATGCATTGCAACCATATATTTATTAAAATTTGCGACTAAAAATATCATTGTCTCAAAATATAAACTCAAAAAATCAAGATTGTATTTTCTGGATGGTTCTCGAATGCTCTCGAAGTTCTGGAGGGAGAAAGTGCATGAAGGGTCGATAAGATTCCAATTTGAGTGCCGGAGTGTGTTGGTGAGTCTAGAAGGTTCCGGAAAAATTTTCTCTAGAAAGATCTGGAAAGTGAACATTCTAGAACATTCCTGAAAGTTCATAGGGTTCCAAACTGGGTAGCGGAGTCAATCGGTGAATCTAGAAGGTTCCAGAAGATTTATTATTATTATATTTTTTTTTTATGCTTTAACAGGCCAAGAGGCCCAATTACAGAAGCGAACTACATCATAATACACCCAGGCTCGAGTAAATCTTGAGTAAATCACTTATATTTATTTTGACCACATCGGGAATCGAACCCGGAACCCTCGGTGCCCAGTGGGTATGACGGTGAGAAGCCAGTGTCATGCCCACTGGGCTACGAGGGCCGCGGAAGGTTCCAGAAAGCTCTTGAAAGTTCTGGATGGAGAAAGTTTCAGAAATTTCTATAAGGTTCCAAATCACAGATGCCGAAACCAACAAAAAAGAGATGTCAACGCAATTCTACGCTCACCGAATTATGGTCTCGGGCGAAGCCGGGCCAACCAGTTTGTTGGAAATTAAAATGCCAATAACTGGTGAGGCGTGTGTGGATAAGATTTCTCGTCAGTATGTGACGGAATTATAGGCAATGTGTGTGACAATCGGTAATAATTTTCCGTCGTGTATGAAGAGTTTATTCAAAGTACTGTTCAAATGAAGAGCCGCACGCGACGCTCGTACTTGACACACATTCCCTTCAAGTACAAAGACTGCAGCATCTTTGATGCACATTTACGGCTGTCAGAGATGCACATCTAAGTGCAACATAATTTGCCCACGGCCAATTCATTTCACAGAAAAACATTAACGTACTGGACGTGTGTTTAATAATGCTGTATAGTTTTAATATTCTCAGATGAAATATTTATTTTCAAAGTAGGTTTTCGAAACGTAACAATGTTGAAAGTACTTCGTTTGTATGAAAAATGTCATTATAATTAATATCAAGAAAAATTTGCTGAATCAATATTTTCAAGAAACTCAAAAACTTCAAAAAGTTGTGATTTAATTCCTTTGGGTTACATATTCAGGCGTTATTTTAAATAAATGGTTTATTCAATCAAACCAAATTATTTTATTATAATAAAATTAATACCATGCTTAAATTTAAAACTACTAAAAAGTGAATTATAAATTTTTGGCCGAAAAATTATTTTTTAGTAGTTATATTTAAAGATGTTAACTTTTTTTTCTTGTAATATAATTTTCTACTTTTTAGACTTAATATTACCCAGCGTACAAAATCACTTCAATAGGAAACTAGCGGCATCTTTTAGTGAGCTTATTAATTAATTTCCCGTATAAAACAATGATTAATTTATTAGTGAATCTGTATTGCCATTGAGAATACTCTGTGTGCAATTTCATCTCGATTGGACATTGGGAAGCGGATGATATATAAATTTTAAGATTGTGTCCAGACAAACAGGTGAAGTTAATATAAGCGTGATAAAATAAATGTAATTAATAATGAATATCGAACGGTATTCACGACATTTACGCCTAATTTACTTACAAATAAATCGAAAATTGGTTTCGACGAATTCGATCCTATAAACGAAGCCAGGTGGCCATTTAAACCTCGTTTTATTTAAAACATAATGTAATAGTTTGTGCTTTAAAATAAGTAGTTTTTGGTTGTACTTAAAGAATTTTTGTTTTATTTCATTATAAAGTCAGACCGTTCTTATTCTTATTGATAAGCACTTTACAAACATCATTATGTAGCAGTGCGTACATTTCATTTTACATTCGACGGGCAATCGAAGTCAATAAATTGTCACTGGTCAACAGGTTTCTGAATTGTATGTGCTATAAATACACAAAGGCCATTATCACGTGCGAACTACATACATAATTGTATGACGTGCTCCCGTAGGCATAAGCAGAAAACAAGAGAAAATACAGTGATATCCCGGTATAATTCCTTAATCTGTTCCAGATCCTTTGACTTATACAAAATACGTGGGGTATAAAAGCAAATGCAGCAATATCATATAATATATTATAATTTATAGGATAATATAATGTATATTAAATAAGTATTAAAATTAGTTGAAATCAGTTTGTCTCACACACATCTACCAATTTCTTCATTCACTCCCTCTCTAAATACAAAAGGTTCTGCTTTCTTAGAGAGGTAGCACGTAAAATATCCTCATTCATATATCACACTGTACTTAACTTATGTACTTGTGTGTATCATTGTACCTTTATTTTGTTAAACTTTTTATAATAAAACATTCTTTTTTCATCATCACGCACCTAGAGGCAGTGAAGAGGCTTAGGCCCGGTTGTTTCAAGTTCGATCAAAGTAAGCGGTCGATTAAAGCATAGATTTTTGCATAGTGGTTGCCTCGCCGCGCCGCTACACTCACTTGAGTATCAGCGGCGTAGCGAGGATAACCGCTTGAACATTAAATTAATTCAAAATTGTGTGGTGAAAAGGACCGATATGGGAACTATAGTTGAAAAAACCACCCTGGGTAAGCGGTGGATCTTTTTCACTGTACTTAACAAAAAATATCTAGTAAAAAAGTGATCAAATTTTAAATTAAAGCCAATATTCTCGTCACAATTAAACGTTTCTCTATTTTTGAATGTCGGGGTAACAATCACCACGCAACAATGTTGTTATATTCAGAATAAGGCCGATTGGCTGGTCATATGGTCGCATGCGCACCATTTTACGCATGCGAGTCGTATTCCAAACAAAGGTCGTATACCAAACAAAAAAAATCACGGCCAAACAGGATGCAGGCTGGACTTATTTCAAAGCGGACTTGTACAGAAGTATGTAAAGAAACAAAATATTAAAGGAATTGTGTGTCTTACACTTGTATCGTATTGGCCTTGTTAGAGAAATATACTAGATTGATATTGTTAAACTTGATGCGAATTTGGATTGGAGATGTCAGCGATCGAGCAGATTTGCGTAGAAATTTACTCTCTTCTATTTACTCAATATTTTTTATATTATTTTATTCATTTATTTATACAGTAGATACATTTTTTTTTTATAATAAGTTAATTCTATATTATAACATTTTTACAGACATTATACTCCCCATAATATGAGCCAAAGCTCGAGCTTATGGGAGGAGTACTTACAAGCAAAATTAAAGTATAAAAGAAGAACTAAAGAATAAAAGTATAAAAGAGACATGTGGGCAATGTTACAATTCATCGTTGTCGAAAATCAAGGATTTGACTTCTTTCTAAGCTGTTCTTTTATATTTAAGTATTTTGGAATGTTCCTTTCTTGAAATTTGTTTTGCGACAACAAAGTATTGTACTTTTTAACTACCAAGAATGTATACCTAATGATGTTATGCCATGATGGTTCTTAAAGATGGTATCTTTATTTGTCCCTTTGTTCTATGTCTACTACTTATATAGTCTACGGGGTGAGATTTATTTAAAAAATATTCTTTGTAAATTTGGCATAGGGAGTTTGTTTTGTATATTTTTTGTACATTACATTTTGGAAATATACTTACAGTAGGATAGTCATAAGGTTATGATATTATATATTACGTATTAAAACGATTTCCACGACAACTGCACACAATACAGGCAGCGGTGGGCCACCAATACGTTAACTATAATTGTTTTTTCAAAATTTAACAAGGGACTCGCGGCCTGATTAAAATTTAACAAATTTCCTAAGTTAACCTAATCAAACGCAATGCATGTTAAGTGTAACCTACCGTAGCTATCGTTAGGTACTGTTGTATGTGAAACAAGTACACATGAATGTTTGTATGGACCACGTTACAAATCGTCGTGATTCATAAATAAAGAAATAAATATAAATTGAAATTGAAATTAAAATAACATGGTTCAAAAACCTGCTCGCTATTGAGGTCTTCAACATTATAGGTTAGTGTACATTTTATAATCAATTAATTCAAGATAAGGCAAGTTTAATAGAATTTCGATAACGTCGTTTAATGGAGATAAACTCACTGCTCTCTTTCACTTTCAGATGAATTGTAGTAATAAAAACGTTCGATTACTAAATATAACACATGCATTATCTATAGTTTGAGGTAATCTAATTTTGACCCTTGAACTAGTGATTTATAGTGACAATGACATTCGAATAATTATATAGACATTTAAATACTGTACATCTGGTTGCTAAGATTTATATTACTAATATCATCACATGGCTAGGGTCCATGAAAATCTCTGTTACGCGTTGTGGAGTAGTTTTCGTCACTATTGTTGAGTTATCACAGCTGAGAAGCTCCCATTTTAAGGTGTCAGAGGATAAAACCTTCTTAACCTTTTTACCCTCTCCTATTGAAGGTTTCACTATCACAAGTAGTGATAGTGAAACCGTTATTTCAACCGGTTACGCATGTTTATGCTCTTTATGATTTATATCGGACTAGCTGTGCCCGCGCGGCTTCGCACGCGTAGATTTTCAGTACGTTTGGATCGTCACAGAACTTTCGCGAACCTTCTAGAACATGCTCCTTCCAGAACTTTCAAGAAATTTATTGAATGTACAGGAACCTTCTAGACATACCGACACATTCCGCCACTCAGTTTAGAACTTTCGGGAATTTTCTAGAACCTTCTCCTTCCAGAAGTTTTTCCGGAACCTTCTAGACTCACCGACATAGTCGTCGCGCCTATTTTGAAACAATCTGAATCATTTGCGGCCTTCCCATAACAAAAAATGTGCTAGAAAGCACATTTTCATCACCCACTCCCACCCACGCTCAGCCACCTCCACCGAACTCGCACATTTTAAATGGGACACTAAGGGCTATCCACCACTATAACCACCAGGGGGTGGTAGTATCTGGTTGTGAAGAAAACTTGGCGGATAGGGAAACACGGGTTTCTTTATATATATATATTGATATTGATTGTATGTATCGAAGATTGGTAACTGAGATTCAACTGCTGTCTAGTGCCGATCGTTGTCCGCCGAATTGCGAAAAGTCAGTATCAAATCATGGATACGATCAGAAAAAAATCTCAAATTTATTGTGTAATCGATTAAAGTACCATCACTACCCACAATAATATATGTATGTTCATAGCGGAAATAGACGACTACCGCGAAAGACCTAGTAACATATATTTTTAATTTAAAATTTTCCACACCTTTATTTATGGACTTTTCATAGTGAAGAGCAAACATGTTTTTTTAAATATTAAAGAAAATAAATACATGTTAAACACAGAACGACTGAGATTTCATTGTCATAGTGAAATATTAAAAATTCATTCACTTCAATACACTTTAAATAAAATGATTAAAACCTTACAGAAATTTGAAATATATATGATTTGCAGGTTTTTACAATTTTATTTGAGTTGTTTTAAAGCGGACGAATTTATAATATTCCAAAGAAGTTAATTTTTGATAGTCCAGAAAATGTGTCAGAAATATTTAAAAAAAAAACTTTGAAGCCGATTGTCTCCATAAACATCCAATTCAACGTTTAACATATACATTACATACCTACTTAATAAATAATATACATATATGTAAAATAATTCTTATCAAAAATGTAGGAGAAAATTGCTTTGAAAATCCCCTCAGAGAAATGGTACAGATCAATACCCAAGTTATATTGTTAAGCATAGCGGTAGCTCTTGTGTTGAAAGTTCGGGCAATGCTTTTTTAAAATTTTTAATGGTATATTTATTTTCAGGGTCTCCTGACCATGATCAAAGAAAGTACAAAAAAATCTCCCGAATGTTGCGTCATAAGACCTACTGCACTAAGTAGTATTAAATTCAACTAATTGATTTAATGTAACAATTGTTGATAATATTTTAATGATAGCCTATTTTGAAATTATTGCTTGACCTCTAAATAGTTTTGGTCTGGGCGTGATATCAAAATTGGATTCTTTTTATGACTGATTTAATGAGATTCGCTTAAATAAGTAGTTTCATATTTTTTAACACAACAAACTGCGTAAAAAAATATTTTTCAAACATGCATATTTTTTACAGATTTTTTCCTCATCGTATATTAAGGCACTTGTGGCATAAATATTTCTTGACAAAAAGTTGTTATTTAATAGTTACATTTGTGCACCGAGTGCACTTTTTCAAATCATGCATTCTGAAATAAAGAGGTTTACGTTTTTTGTCCTCGTAATTCAAATTATTATTATTACGTAATACTTTTATAAATATTAAAGGTTCTGCCAAAAAATATGTCTTGTAGTAAATCAGCAGAATATTAAACGCGTGGCCGTTGGATGCACAGAAATAATCCCAGTTCTCTCATGAGGAAGCCAAAATTTCAATATAGTACCAAGATTCACATACCTTGGTTCTCTGTTAACAGACATGAATTACACTATATATATAAGATCCAAAAGCGCGTATTAAGCGCAAATCGCTGTTATTTTCACCTCCAAATTCAGATAAAATGCAGACTCCTAAAATATTAGTGTACAGAACGCTCATCATAGTTATATATGTACATATACATCGCTCATGAGTATTGACTGAATTTCGAGGAGTATCTTCAGGTGCTAAATAATGAATTTTGGCTCAGGCGCTACAAAAATGCGCTCTATCCCTTGTTTAAGGAGCTAAGCGTCATCAAATTTATAAAACTGGGAAGATTACGGTGGCTGGGTCTTGTGACTGAACACCAAACACCAAAGTCCCTGCTGAATTCAAGACTAATTGGCGAATGAGCGTACTAATAATAAGTTAGCGCACCTCTCAAACCATTTTCAAAACCTTCACTGGCTTAGATTGGTCCAGAGAGGATTGAATATAAGGATTGCCTTACAATATTTAAGGCTATTCACAACATGGCCCGTCAATACATAACCAACTTCTGCATTCCATTCTCCGCAAATAACAGACAACTAACACTTCGTTCAGCATCAACGCCTAATACAAATAGGTTAGCTGAAGTAAATCGCGTCCACAAAACTAATTTCGGTGATCGTGCTTTCGCGGTGGCTGGACCAAAGTTATGGAACAAACTACCTAATAAATTGAGACAAACAAACAGCTTACCACAGTTCAAAAAACAACTTAAGACGCATTTATTTACACAATTCTATAAAAACCTATAGAATCTGACCACAACAACACAAGCTAATGTTTTCCACTCCTATTGTGCACTCCGCGAAAACAACTCTTTCTTTCAGGCACTCCCAACTATTATAGTATTAAACTTTAATTTCATTTCTTGCATGCCACCTAGTGAAGTTAGTTTTTTAGAAGTTAGTAAGTTGTTTTGTAAGATAATTTTTCTGTGTAAAGCGCCCTTGAGGTGAGTATTCGCGAAAACGGTGCCATGTAAATTATTCAAATATTATTATTATTATTAATAAGATGGAGCGACAATGTTCAAAGACATATCTGCCTTGGAGATCCAGAACTGGAGAGAGCTGGCACAAGACCGAGATCAGCGGAGGAAGACTCTAGAAGAGGCCAAGACACACCAGGTGTTGTAGAGCCGACAGTGATGAATAATTTAAACAATACTTAGAGTAATGTTATTAACATTTAAATGGTACATTTACATATAAGCATTATTAAACAAGTCCAATAAAATGATCAGAAATGAATTAAGATTTTTTCTTTAAAAGAAAGAACGGGTCATTTCTCCGACTGCGTATACACGATTCAATTTATCAAACATAAAAATAATTCTAGCCTTTTGCACATTAGTCACCCTTTTAATATCATAAAACAATTTTATGTTAGCAGCGGCTATTTGTCACTTCACTGGATATGGAAAAAATTGTTCTCTGGATATTTATTTTTTAAATATAAATCTAGTGAGTTTTGCAATACAAATAGATAGGTATCCACTCAGGATGTGCTCAATAATTATTTTATTTACCTAACAAGTAGTCGGGTAAATTTCAAACTTAATTTATTTCACTGTTAACGGCTTTTCGCGCCGCCGAAGGTGAAAATTGTCCGCTGTCGCTTTTTTGTGAAATATTTATTTTATAAATTAAATGACAAAGATATGTGATCGGTGCAAAATACGCGCATTTGGTGTTGTGTAAATATAAGCATACTTAAAGTGCCAATAAATTAAATCATGACTTGTGTTACGCGAAGATGCATACCATCACTTTTCGTCTTGAAAAAAATAAACGGATGTATGCATTTCTTGAAAGTGCTACGGAAAAATTCTATCTACTGAGAGAAATTTACGGTTAACAAGTTCACGATAAATATTTATTTCAACCAACAAAAAATCAAGTATTTTTTTCTATATAAATTTATTTTTAAAATAATTATGTATTTCAAACAACTAAAAATTAAGTATTTATTTAATTCTATATAAATTATTTTTTGAATATAAATAGGTACTTGGATCTACGCGAATCAAAATGTGATTTTTATTATCGCAATATTATTTTTGGAAATAGAAAACAAAATTAGGTAATAAACTAGAATTTGCGAAAATGTTAACTCATTATGTATTCACGAAGTAAAATTTACTTACAAACTGACCTTTTTTGAAAATATTCTGTGATACTAAAATTCTGCAATATTGAGTTGTGAAGTCAAGCACGCGGGGAGATCAATCACGCATATGTGGTGCATCATGCACCAGTCAAGCAAAAATCTTCGACTGCTATTATATTGTGGCGATCTCTTTGGGTTAAGGATCTCATGTGATGTCGTCGACACTAGATGGTGTATTTACTAACACTAGCAGCAAGCAATCTGCGCGGCCATTGCTATTTGCTCGCTGCTTGACAACGTGGTCGACTATAGTAGCCGCTTTGCGGCTGGTAGTGACCCCTGCGCGGTCAATGGTGTCTACAATAGGCTGTCGCTAATGGCAGATACCAATGGGGTCTAAGGTGGGCGATTCGCAGCCAATGGTGGCCACTGCGCGGTGTCTGCTTGCTGCAAGGCCATGCTGCCGGCTTCGCGACAATTGATAGCTACTGCGCAAATAGGTCTTGATGGCGGCTATCTATATATAATAGTTTCGTTGTCTCTCGGTCCGCAACTTGTTGGAATTACAATTTAAGTTATTCAGAGTGTGACACGCAACCAACCCGTGGGCCAGGTCACATCTAAGTGTCCTTGTTAATTATGTGATTTTTCACGGGTGTACGGGTAGTTATGATATAATTAAGACAAAGTATTTATTCAGTATTTCTAACCGATTAATAAGTCAGAGCGGAGATTTAAAATTAATATTTTGAACATGCTTTAAAATTTATTAACAGTTCAAGTTAATTTATCAGTTGTCAATTGTCAAATTAACACTCTTTGCCATCATATTAAAAAACATAGTCCAATATTCATAAAATTCTGAACATTTTTTTTTCGTATTTATCAAAATAAAACCAATCATATTTTAAAAAAGATATTCTTGCACTAAATTTAAAGAAAGATCTATCAAATACAATTTCATCGTATTTGTTATTATGTATGTCCTCATATTATTAATGTTTTGGAAAATATAAATTATCACTTCCAAATCACGAAATTCTATACTGAAAGACATTAATATGACAATTAAATATCACACATAATTATGTGCTGCACGTGATTCCATAATCTGAAATCTGCAACTTGATTCATTTCAATCACTATAACTATATAATCTATAACATTTTTCAAACATAAAGTAGCCTTTTAAAACGATAAATAGTATAAAGAGAAAACGTAAATATTTCGCTAACAGCTGTCATCGCTCCAATATGGCGACAATAGGGATGGGTAAAAAATAACGATATATCATAATATCGATATTTTTTTTGAAAAATATCGATATTTATCGTCGATATATTTTTTCGCGATATATCGAATATCGATGTTTTTTTTGATATATCGATATTTTTTTCTGGGATAACCGATATTTTTTTCTTGGCGACTTTTTTACATTTTTTTGGGTATCTTTTTTAACTTTTTTCCGGCGACCTTTTTTTGGGTATATTTTTTCACTTTTTTTTTGGTCATCGATATATTTTTTCCGGTGAGGTGACCTTTTTTGCCGCTAACTGACAGCTGGGCATTGCAGCTGGGTTGACCAGTAACCAAAAAAAGATATGGTGAAATTTACAAACAATTTTGAAACACAAATATGTATATTAAAAATTAATAAATATTCAGTACATTATTTTTATAAGTGACCATTTTTATTATACGTGTATAACAATCCTAAAGATAAAATATTATTTGCATGTATTTTAAAACAATCCATACATACGATTTCACCATTTGTTTTTTTTTAACTGGCAACAGAAATCATCCAGTGACCGCAGCATTTTTGGCGTAATTAATACATATATAGATTTAAAGAAATTAAACGGTTTTTTTTCCGATCTTTTTTTGGCAGTAGTTTAATGATTCGTTATACACATATATGATGATTATAAGCTTTCAAGTATAATGAGTACTCTATTTCTTTCAGGTGAATTAGTATAACTCTTACAGCAGCTCTTGAAAAAACGCTTATCTGAGGCGCATTCCTCGACTTTAACTTTAAGGTTATCAAACTGCGTCGTTTAGTAAATATTTTTAAATTTTCGTGACAAAGTTACAAGTAGTGAAAAAAAAAAGAAAGTGTTCACTTCATGAGAAGGTACGGAAACAAACACGACGACGAAACATTCGATATGAAATTTATGCTGAGATCGAGAGCGACAGTTCTCTAGGTAAAAACTGGAAATGTACAATAGTTGCAAGACATTAAGATTAACAAGATCGCAAGATATTAAGATCTGAAAGAAATGAAATTAAAACTGAGAGCGAGAGCAATAGTACTTCAGGCAAAAATTGTCCAATAGTTGCACGATATTAAGATAAACAAAATCGAGATGAAATTAAAGCTGAGAGCAAGAGCGTCAGTCCTTCGTACAAAAACCTGAAAATATTCAATAGTAGCAGGATATTAAGATTTTACAAGATGTTCGATTTCACCGAAGAGTTTATCGAGCGGTAAAATGGTTCTCCATCTTTGTTCTAAAATTATCATGGCACATAATTTTTTGCGGAGGCCGATAAACATCGCATCAAACTCTCCGATCGCTCATTGGGCAATGCAGCGAAAGAGGCTCACTCGGGCTTAAAATCTGCGAGAAAAGACGAAGAGGATGAAAATCCTGCCATTGAAGGGCAATTCCTGGGATGGCAGACTGAACGAAAATTAGCAAAAAGTAAAAAAAAAAATCCACAGTTAAACAAAAATATTAACATTTGAATCATTGAACGGGTTTTTTTCAAAACAGCTTTCCTAAATTGGCTAGCAGTAGAACTCAAAAAATTTTAAAACAAATTTACTTCAAAATTATAAAAATAAATTATCTAAAATATACGCAGGATTTTTTGATAAGTAAATAAATTAGTTACAGCTGATTTCATTCCGTTGATATATGATTGTATAGTGATCGTATGATTTTTGTGAAAAAAAAATTTCTAGCCACGGACCACCTTTCCAAATCGATTGTGTCTTCACGCTGCTGCAAATTCACCAGTTTGTAAAATTTAATTATGAAAAAATACGTTTTATCATTTTTGACGCGCCTAATATAGTTGTTAAACTATTTTGTAATATCACGATTCAGGGCCGGTCTTATAAACGAAAGACCAAATATCTCTTAGTAAATATAAAATTAATGAACGGAAACGGAAACTTTTCTGACCGTCCGTAAGTATCGCAATATCGTACTACTCTTGTCTATGATTTTAGAGCTGTCAGAGGCGCATTATAACTCGTTTCTATGGAAATGAAGCATAAATTCTATAAAAATAACCTAAAATTTCTCGCTCGCACCGGATTTCTGGGATACTCCGCACAACACTACACTGGCAGTAGCCTTTGAAACCCGGATAAAGTCTGCAGCAGCTAATAATATTGATCTAAGAGCATAGAATCTCAAGGCAACAAGCAATTGTGCGGTTGGTGATAATGTCAGATTCCTACGCGTGCGCCTTTTTGAATTTTGCCCAATATCTTCCAGAAGCTCTTAAAAGCGATAACTGTAGATAAAATCTGCGTCATCTAAAATATTAAAATAATCCACTCGTATATTGAACACTCTTTGTCGTCGAGTTTGTTCTTCATCCGACGAACTTGAATGCAATAATAGCTCGACATTGCTATCTGAAAAATGTTTTCCTTGAAAATGTAGCAGCATTCAGTATATATGTAGGTACATGTTAAACAAACAGCATGAAACGCAAATTGACAACGACCTAACCTTAAAAAATAATACGTCAATATGTCATACTTCTGTCAATGTAAATAAACACGATAAACTATCGGTATCGGCCGTCGGTTAAAGTTTACTAAAATTTGACTAACGGATTGTTATAAGACGAAAAAATGACGTTTGTATCAAATTTCGGTTTATTTGGTCTGAAATTTAACTAACAGACGTTTATAAGACCGGCCCTCAATAAATCAAAAAAAAAAAATCCAAAAATATACATTTTTTTCAGTTACATAGGTGTTACCTAACCCTTAACGCAACTTACTTGAAGTATTTTCCTGGCTGTTTTAAAATAATAAACGCTATTTAAAAATACAGGTGTCCAAAAAAAAACCATTTCTTTTCCGAAAACTTTTCCTTGCGATTGATTGGCAAGTTGCTTTTATGCACTAATATATATAAAATATATTGTAAATTGTGTAGGTACTTACTGAAAGCCTGTGAGGATGTTAAGCAGGGATGATTTGCCTGCACCCGAGGGGCCCATGATGGCTGTCAGCTCCCCCGACTTGAATTTTCCATTGATGTCTTTAATGACCATTTTCTTTTCTGCAACAAAAAATAAATCACTTAATAAATCTTATAATTATTTTTCATAAATAAAATAGCCTTATGGATATGAGGCCGTAAATATTTACCTATATAACAATTTTTGTTTTTTTATTTTTTATTTATTTAATTTATGGTACATTATAATGATAATTTTGGAATACGCGTATGCCTACGTCTCACCAGAAAAAGTCTGTGTTTAATATTGAGACAGTATAGTTTACAAGTACACCGCCAAGTAAGCCGTAATAGCTTTGTCTGGATTGACCGGACAATGTCACATTTCCAAAAACTCCTATGGAGAAGGCAGAAACTAAGGTTTTTTGACTGGTCAAACCTGGTGATACTTACTTAGGTCCACCTAAGAAAAAGATACGTAAACGAGAAAATTAATGTTAGTTTAATTTTGATTTATTAAATTTAATTGTTTTTGCATTTATGTATTTTAGTTTTAAGTAGTGTTTCAGCATATTTTTTATGGGAACGGATTAATCATTGTCTTATTGAAAAAAAATATTTCCTATGAAATTTTTTTTTAAAGGGTTTTTTTATCTGTGAATTAAAATGGTTTTGTTTTGTGGCAAAGCAATACACAATACAAGGGTATCTGAAATCTACTATCAGCATGAGGAATTTCGTTTGCATAAAACAACAGGAAAAATGTTCACGAAAACCAAATAATACAGTAGGTACCTATTATAAGAATTTATGTCAACGAGGTAAATATATAAATATCTTAAAAAATAAATTATATATTTGAGGAAAGACGTATCAATATTTTTTTACGTCAGATACAAAATGTTATCTTTTTTTTTTAAAAACTATTGTTGTGGCGTTGCCAGAACCAACATGAAGAATATACAGGGTGTACCAGAGCTAGCAGCAGAAACTTGGTCGGTAGATTTCTAACTACGTTATGAGTCTAAAATGTTCAAGCAACCATGACCTAATATCAATAGTTATGGAGATATGCAATATCAAAGTTTGGATTTTTTTTCAATATTTCCTACTTATTTTTTGCAAACAGTTGAACTATCATTATAGTAACTTATATCGATTATGAAAAATTCATTTTCTTCAATACAACTTAAATAAAATGATAAAAACCTTCTAAAAAAAAACTTTTTTCAATTTTTGCAAGGTTTTTATCATTTTATTCGACTTGTATTAAAGCGAATGAATTTTTCATAATCGACATAAATTATTGTAACCATGGTTCAACTTTTTGCAAAAAATAAGTAAGAAATATTTTAAAAAAATGCAAACTTTGATATAGCATATATCCATAACTATTGATATTAGGCCATGGTTGTTTGATTAATAACATAGTTTGGAATCTACCTGCCAAGTTTCTGCTGCTAGCTCTCGTATACCCTAAATGATACCTACCTAAAATGAAAACAAATTATAGTCAGCGACAAGAGGTCAATGACAGTACCTCTACATCGGACCATTATATGCAATGTGTTGATGGGATATATTGGAATAAATTTTTTAATTAAATTTTTGGCAACATGATTAAAAAATTTGTGCACTTAGTTATTACATTAATTACTACTGGTTATTATAATATATATAATAAATATAGTTATAAATTGACATCTATATATAATATATATTTAATAATTATTGACATTAAACTCTGATCTTTAGTACCTACATAAAAAAATAATTTAACAATGATAATTAAAACACCAGGAGATTTCTAATTAATGAAAATATTTTTAATAAGTTAAAATAAAATTAAAATAAATATCCATATTATTATTTGTTTCGTTGATTAGGAATTGGTAAAAATATACATCTTCTAATATTTATAATGACAGTTTTGACCAAAACAGCAGATTAAACTATTATTTATTGATATTTATCGTGAATAAATTATATAAACATTGGTTAGATCCTTTTCGGGGTGTTAAGGAATATCCTGAAGATTTTGTTGAAAAACAAACTTATTACATTTTTACCGCGTCTCCTTGGCATGCGGCTAATTTATGGACTATTTAATTAGAACAACATCATCATTGAGTTTCGTCTTTTTTGAGACATGTGTCGAAGCATACTTTAGTCACAATTAAAAAATACATCCCGTGGACAGGATATAACTAATTGGAAACATAAAATTAATCGTCAGTAAAAATTTTATAGTATTTTTATGATTGTTTAACTGCCAACTAACCCGTGTTTGGCAATTATTTCATTCGTGAAAGTAATTGCTTTGTACAACTTATTATTTTTGATTATTTTTTAATGTAAATATTATAAATATACAAGGACTACAATATATATGGTGATATTTTACTTAATGTGTCAGATACAACATCAGGAGCCCACAATGTTGCAAAAATTTGTGAATATAGAAGAAGAATAAAATGGTTAGAAGAAGAGTATGATTTTGATGATTTTCATGACAGCGGTAGATTTAGTGAACATTCTTAAATTATAAAAAAATGTAAAACAATCCAATTCTGGAGCTGAAACATCATTATTACCTAGATAACCATTCATTTTTGTTTCTAAGGAACGTATTTAACCTTACAAATTATTCATCCGGGATAATTTTTTTAATATATTAACATGATACCTTTATGTATTTGGCTATTAGTTATTATTTAGACATTTAATCATAGCTGGAGTTGAGCATGATGTCCAGAAAGCAAAGGTAAAGTTGTATAAAACTTTGGTAAGAGCAGCGCTTGCGTACGTTTCATTAACGTGGACTTAAAACATTAATTAATGAAGAATCAACACCAGGCACTTTTGAAAGAAGCATTCTGTGGATAATTTTCGGCGTCCTCAAAGAAAATGGAATGTTGCGTTGGCGTATAATCTGGAACGTTATGGCCAGTATCGTATAATTGTTATTTAAAGTAAAAAGAGCAAATAAATTGTACAGTCATGATACTGAGAAAGCTTTATACAAATAAGACTTAAAACAAACAATAAACATGTTGAAAACCAGGTTTTATGCGTTCGCCCAGTCCATTTTATAGTATGGAATAGTTGGATAGGGTGGGGCTTTTAAATATAATATTTTTCCCGTGAATTTTTAAAATAATTTTGAAAAAACCTTCAATATTTCCAACAACAGAGCTTTTTAAATTTTTCACTGTATTAAATATTAATAAAATGTATCAAAAATGTTCTATACTTCAAACCCACAAAATACATTTCATGAATAATGCGTCACCAAGAAGCTGTTTTTGTGACAGGTGGTCAATAGGCTTGCTAATATTAATAAGTTTGATATATGAATGTAAAAAAAAATGATGCCAGCAGTTTAATATTCGCCAAATTCTCTGCAGTAAACTGAAATGAATATAGAAACTAAAAATAAGGAACTTTAAATTTTTGGCTTCAGGAAGTGACGGGAAGCTGTCCTGTACAAAAATGGTGGATCTGGCCAGGACCCACAAGGAATTGTAGTCAGGGATGATGATGATGGTGAATAATTTTATTTCGTAGTCATATAATCGTATATTCGATCCAATAAGCAATAAAACATGAATATCAATGCGATTGTATCTGCAGACAACATCCGCCATTTGTGGACTACACGGAAACTAGTTTCATAAATAATGGAATTAACTCACAATTTCGAGGTTATGGTACAAGCTTAAAAAAAACAAAAAGGAAATGCGTGTATTTCTTTTCATGCCTATTATCAAATACCGCCAAAAAGTATCTCAGAAATCATGCTTTGCTATACACATGTTTATACTACTGTGTTTTAATGTATCAGTGTATCAAAGAATTGTTTACTCTGTTACTATTTTAAAAAGGTAAATTATAAACAATTTATAAAACTTGAGGATCATGCAAATTGTTTGATATACCGTTGGAAGAAAATAAAAAAAATTGGCGGAATTGAAGGAATCAATAGAATTTTAGAAAAATAAACTCTTCACTTCAAAGAGAATACGGGTGACAGTAAAATTTTACATATATCTGAAAATAAAATACCCCTTAAGATTTTCCAAAGTCACATGACATATTGGATCTGCAACTTTATTACAGTTGCCGGCAAACTTCTTGAAATTTTTTGGCGTAGTGGGGGAATGCGCAGAAGACAAAATTTGGGTATCGTTGGTGGAATGGTACATGCGCAAACTTCCCCCCACCACACCGAAAAATTTCAAGATGTTTGCCGGCTCTTGTACTGATAATGTAAGTAAATTATTTGATACCTCGTAACGAGTAATTAAGTAAAAGGTCTTAAATATTTTGACTTAATTAATTGTATTCGCTTATTTTTTTTTCTTTTACTTTAGATTTTTTTTTTTAAATAGAGATGTGAACTCGGAATACGTGTCACATCAATATTCTTACTATTTTCAAACTAAGTCAAACGCTTGTGCTATGAAAATAGGACTAACTTGCTAGTCTGGAATGAGGTTCGAACCCGCGACCTTTGGATCACGAGGCGAGTGTCCTAAACACAAGACCAACAAGCTACTCGTTTTTTTAATTTTTTTTTAGAATTTTTATTTTAATTATTTTAGAATTTAGAAATATAGAATTTTCTGAACAAATCAAACATTTAATTTGTTGAATTTTTTGAAATCTGTTAAATTTTTCTATGATTTTGGGAAGATTTTGCCCAGGAAAAAAGCCACCAAAGGGATAGAACTTTATTCTTCTAAAAAATTAATTTTCTAAATATTTTTTTTCAAAAAACTTTTTAAAATTATCTCAAAATTGGCAATATTACTTCAATGCTGCTAGCCGATGAGGGCTATAAAAGCAAAGGCAGCAATATTAAAAAAAAATTGAATGCAGTCATCGATTAAATCAAAATTGTTAACGTCCTGTCTCAAGACAAAGTTTTCGAGTGTCTCAAGACAAAGTTTTCAATATACCTAAAATCAATCTGTTTTATGTAGGTACAGTAATGAAATAAATAAATAAAATAAATGTAAATGATAAAAATTAGGTATTTTCGTCGGTACCAAAATCTTCAGCAATATTGCTAAGTATATATTACGTACATATAAGTACCACCTATAGAAACATAGGTAATATATATAGAACATGGACATGAATTTTTGGGGTATAAAAACAAAAGCAGCAAAAATTTAAAGAAATGTTTTGAATGCATCCGTTTGCATCATTTGAATGCACCGAGGATTACTAATTTAGTATAATCTAACTCGAACAAATGTAAAAGTAAAGAAATGAAAATAAAATATAATAAAAATGTACTTAATTCTAGATTTTATGCATCTAGTATATATCCCCTCCAATATCACGTTTCCTATACATTTATAGGCTATATTTCCAGCAAAATCTCGTATTCAGTACATTCTCATTAGTAATCTTCGATGACTGCATTAAATTTTTTTTAGTTATTGCCACCTTTGCTTTTACATACCTCATATTATAAGATATTTTATAAATATTTTTGTCCGTTTTTTTAAAACATAAGTCCTCATTCATCTCGTGCAAATACTTACAGTAGATAAGTAACTACATAATACAGTTTTTTTTAATTCTTCGCGTTGATTAGTAGACCTTGAGACAGAAGACCAGACGGTTCGAAAAAAACTTTTGACATAAAATTAAAATAAGCTTTGTCTATTGTACGTCAAGCATACCGTAGCGAATTTCGCACATTTATTAAATAAAAAAATACAACAAATTTTGTTTTTATATTCATTTTAGCATTGTGTTCATAAGTCTCATGATATAAATGTTAAAAAAAAAGAATTAAAAGTCCCGGCACCACCTGGTAGTTTATATTTAAATTGAAAAAATATTAAATTAAAAATGATGGTTGCTTCCAAAGAAATGTCTCGCGTTGCAAGTATATGCAGATGAAATTTAGTGACTTCTGACTTATCATAACTTAATCGATTAAAACTCTCTATCGTGAGTAGCATAATATTCTGGGTTCAATGTGATATGTTATATTATATTTCATATACACATACGAGTATATTATATTTCTTAAGCGCAATTTGTATCGTAAAGTGTTTACATTGAGAAACTACAATAAACTTATTCAATGTTAAAATATATTTTTCATAAATTTGTTTTTTTAAAATTAATATTTAATTAATTTTAAAAAATTATTTTATTTGAAATTTTTTGAGGAAAAGCATATAGTGGCCGCGTTATGTCTATTTCCGTAGAATTTCTTCTCCGTATTTGACATGCAACATGCAGGTTGATGATAGGAGTATCTTTAATCCGATAAACCATTTGTTAAAAACAACACTTTTTTTTTAAGAAATTTTTTTTTTTCTTCATATTGCTCTCAACTTCACAAAAAAAAGTTTTTTCCAAATTCTTAATCAGTACATGATCTTCTTTTCTAAACGTTCGCCTGTGATTTGCATGTCAGTCACGGAGGAGGAGTTTTATGGAAATGGACATAACACTTTTATTTTATTTTATTTTATTTTTTTTTCAAAAATATTTCAATGAAACAGCAGTTAAATATGTACCTTATAAAGAATTACCCAATTTCTACCTACATTTAATTTTACCAAAATGGTGTAACCTCTATGTTCTGTAGTGTAACCCCTTCATGAACTTTTTTTTTACAAATTACTATATAAACAAACATATTGAATTTATAATGCATATTTATTAAATATATATATCATCATCTTCTTCTCCTTCTTCTAGTAGGGTCGAGGGCCCAAAGACTCGACAAGGTGCTTCCATGATCCCCTGTCTTGCGCGGCTTCTGCTCGAGTCAACCAGTCCAGACCCATTCTGTTTTCAAATACATTTTTTTGTTGTCTCTCCCAGCCTAATCTGGGTCGACCCACCGGGGTTGTATATATATATATACAACCCCGTACAAACAAAATATGTTTAATATATATATATATATATATTATTAAACATATTTTTCATTTATTTAAGGAACGAGTCCCGTAATATGTAATACGAAATAAATATATATATATATATGACGAAGTATTAGGAAAATTGTGCTTTCTAGCACATTGCTTTGTTATGTTCGCGCCCTACTTCCTGCCGTGTGATTTCGTTTTTTTAGCCGTGAATTTGAACGAAATTACAGGAAGTTATGGGCAGACAGACAGACATCGAAATTATTATGTTTGATGATCGCAAATGACGTACCTAATTGACAAGCAAATTGACCGTTGAAATACAAAAAATATATATTATACCAGTAAATATTTATTTTTTATTATCTTTTTATTTTCTTTATATTTTTGTAATATTTCTAGTCTAATATTATTTCTAGTTTGTAATATTTCTAGTAATGAAATTGGTAACAGTGTCATATCTATAATCTATATGACGTACGCGCGGTTTCCATTCCATTACGCCTTAGAAGAAATATGCTATACCTAGTACGAAAAATTTACTTGCCATCTACGTAAAACTCGCAGATGTAAAGATAGGGCGGATACAACTGGGTTTCGATAGGAAAGTATTCTGTTTAGTAGGTACGACTATTTTAACTTCGGATTCTGGAAACAAATTTGACCGTTAAAACAAGTAAAATGGGAGAATAATTGATATAAAATTGTAAACATGAATTATTAATTGCCTTTTTTAATAACATGAGGATTACTAATCGAATGTTTGTTTCCCAGAATATTTAGTAATGTACAGCTTTTTTGCTTGTATGCGCCGCACGCCACTGATCGGAACAAGGTATTTTGAAGGTCGTAGTTGCCTTCACAAAGCCTCACAAAGTCTAGGACTAAAAGTAATATTTATTAATGAACCGACGACTTCCCCAACGTATCTGAAACGAGTTATCTCTTTAATGGTCATGTTTTCTCACAATCTGCGAGAACTGATGTAGTAGTTGAATGAACTTTTTATGATAATCTCTACAACGATTACAGTTGCACCTATATAAATTATTTATTTATTTTTATATCTACGAGGTGTGAACTTCAGTTACCAACAATGTTATAAAAACGAATAATAAATCTTATATGATTATCATCGTCATTAAGATTCACCATCGTAACCTGACAACTCGGGATGGATCTGACAAAAATATAGATTTTAACGGAGGGCGATTTGACGTCTTCTGGTCTTGATCGAAAAAATGGTATTGAATTTTTGTTAAAAACTTGCCTCATGGCATCATGACATGCAGTTAGCACAGGATCATGTTAGAGTCGGTCGACATGTATTTATCTATGAATATATTGCGGAAACCTGTAATTCTTCTGCATTTTATTTGGTTTCCATATCCTGAGTTTGGGATACATAACAATAACATAAAATAAATACACGTGCTTGCAATAGAGGAAAACTACAAATTATGTAGGACTTAATGTTCGATTGCGATAATTTTTTAGTTATTCATCCCGGACATGTATGTGTAGGTGTGTAAATGTAATCGATCCTTGTCGGAGTCCTTGTAATGGATTTCAAAAGGACGGCACGTATGACAATTTTTTTTGTAACAGTCTCTTAAATTGAGAAGGAGTATGGTGTTTGAAGATTCTCAACATGAAACAATATATTATTCGTAGTTGGATCAATGTTTGATTTAATTAAATTAATTACATATCTTTCCCGTTTCTGCGACGGACTGAACGACGGAGAAATAATAGGAAATATCCATAATTTTAAATCAATTTTATTAAGTATATAATTTGTACATATACGGGGAATACATATCATAAAAATTCAACATATCATAGAAAATCGCTTGGTACGAGTACTATATATATAGATATCATATCGTAGAAATTCAAAAAATAGAAATAAGATAAAATCAATGAATACATATCATAGAAAATCGTTTTGTACGAGTACATATATATCATAGAATACAAAATTTTTAATATATGAGCTAAATACATTTTTTAGGAAAGGGGCTTGGGTGAAAGTATGTCCTCCTCACGTATGTTTAATACTGCAGTTAAATTATTTATTCTAGCATAATTAAATCCCCTAGTATAGAAAGTATATTTTTTTATAGTAGATTTTGTTTTTTTAATTTTCGTTTCAAATCAAGTATTGTAAGTAAAAACGCCTTCTTGTAATAAAATGCGACATATTTACTAAGATATTATATTTTTTAAGAGTATTTTGTTTGACCTTTTCATATTTGGATTAAAATTAACAAGCTTGTAGTAATTTTTTAACCTTTCAAACATATTGGAACCAGCCTTGTATATATATTTGGTGTCCTGTGGTACATATCTATTTGGTAGTACCTACATATAATTACTTTACCGATCAAAATTTTATATCATGTTTAAAACAACATTGACATGTGAATGTATGTATGTCTGCTGATGACTATAATTCCAGACATACCTGTTTTCTAATGGACAAATAATTATTGAAGAACATCTAAGACTATTGACAATGCACGCAAGTAGGCGTCACAAATTCATTGACCTTAACATTAACGTAGGACAAACACTTAGTGGTCCAAAGAATTTTGCGAGAGACCGAGCAAGGTCACAAATATTGAACATGTCAATGTTTATTTAGACTTCTGCCTTTATTTCTTTAAAAGGAGCAATTCACTATTTACTGTCGGTAAACATATTAGTTTTTGAAATTAATGGAATTTCGCAACTGATATACTTACTTTTATGTATTTCTTGAACACCATAGATATGCAAATGAATTTCCATCTATTATTCGGTTAGTTGCATAATTATTACATATATTGTCGTACACACGTGAAAAATCACGGAACATGAAATACGGAGAGGCGGCGGCAGCGACATGCGTTAAGCGGCCGGTTCGGTTTTGCTGCCCGGGATTCAAGCCCCATCTCCGGCCGTTAAATTTTTTTTAGTCATGAATTCAAATGAAATTATGGACGTTACGTGAAGTTATGGACACACAGACATTATTATGGTTGACTATTTTGTAATTAATCAAAAATGACGGAATATTGATTCGAGTGTTTGCTTCTTTATGTAGTGTATTTCGGACGGGTCACGCACATGCCGTGGTGGCAACGTCGCTAGGTTGCCGCTTTCGGATTTGCTCGCCCGGGGTTCGAGCTCCTTCTCCGGCCGTTTAATTTTGTTTTTAGCCGTGAATTCGAACGAAATTACGGACATTACACGAAATTACGGACAGACAGCGAAATTATTATATTTAAGTCAATCGATAACAAGACAAAACCAACAATTATATTTGAACTTTTAATATTCTATCTTCCGTGTTAAATTAATTTTACGACTAAATTTATTTACAAAATTATTTGCCTTCTTTGGCACGATACGTGTCGGTTTTTTAATCAAGAATGTGTTGTGCACCGATACACAAAACACATGGTGTGTGTTTGTGATATCCGATATTTATACGAGTAAAAGACAAAGGAATATGAGTCGCTTCACGCTAGATATAAATGTAATCAATCAACACACTTGACCTTAGTGACGCATAATGTCGGTTGTGTACACCGAGCACATCATATTGTTGTTTTAAATAAATGTAAAACGAACACATTGTTATACATTATTATTACTATTTTAACATAATAAAATATACCCACTCTTCGCTTTTCATCTCAATTTATTTTCTTCACTATGTTATTTAGATGTGATTAATGCCTACTATTTTATTCCATATCCATAAAATACCCGAACCTACACTTTTACCTATCAGAATTGTGAGTGGATTTAATTTAATTTTTCAACGTTGCTATACCAGAAAGACAGACAAAAGAAAAGTTGTTGGAAATTAAAAGTTGAATACAGTCTCAATTCTGTATAGTAAAATTATTATTATTTTCTTATTTTTTTCTTCTTTACCTATAGTATATTTTAAATATAAACAAATAAATACTTACTACTTAGGAACCGACATGTAAAACTACCGACATTTTTGACGGGTTACACGTAGTATATAATAATTAATTATAAAAAACCTGTCAATCAGGAAACTCCACAAAATAATTTACATACTATTTTTACTATGCCGTTTCTATTCCATTTTCATATTTCAAATCAATAAAAATAAGGTCGTTAAACATATTAATTTTTTGTTTTGTACTACTAAATCGAACAGCCTAGATATTAAAATAATATTTTTCCTTATTTGGGGGAATCACCATTGATCTCACCGGACCAGTGGTTAAAAATAAGAATTTTTAAAAATTTTCCTCAAATAAATACACGATAATATTTATCCGTTTCTTATCTGACACTAAATTGATCTAACATAATTTCCAAATAAAAAAATCGTTACAATAAGTTGAAAAATGTAATTAAGACGTGTTTAAATTAAGAATCTTAAGTTTTCACGACCACTCAGAATCTTCTAGTTTGTGTCTTCTGGGGTATTATGCCGTCTTTTACGACCTTTCTGGCTGACGTTTCGGATCCCATTGCAGGGTACATCATCAGGGCTGATGTGTTATTGTGAGTGTTGGCGTTGTGGCAGTGTTGTGTTAATGTTAGCCAATACTTAACACAACACTGACAACGTTCTCACCCTGCTTTCGACACGGTATTGCAAGCCAATACTTAACCACAACACCAACACTCACAATAACACATCGGCCCTAACCAGAACAAACCAGAAGTGTTAAATTAGTTTATCTACCTTTCTTGTTAGTATATTTCCACTTTTTATTTTAGAATCAAGCTTTAAAGTAGTGAAACAGTAAATATCATGTGTTAATTTTTTATTGACAACTGTTAACTTTTTTGTCACATAATATCCAGCGCTCTCAAAAGAGCGATATAATATGGTTGTCAGTAAAAAAATGGTGTTTACCACATAGAGTGGCGTATAACTTAATTAGTAAAATAACATTCATGATGAATGTTTTCATTAATTTTTTTCTCTATCCTGAAGTCTACTAAATTTAAAGCTGCTTGAAATATAAGGAACAATAATTATTGTTAGTTAATTATTATAATATTAGGTCCTTACATATGAAATTGGCGTTTAGTATGGGAGGAACATAAAGCCGATTTTTTTTATTATAATATATTTATTTAATCAAAGTATGTACCATTGCTATCTATGCACTTTTGCCATCTCATAGGTAGTTCATCGATCCCTTTACTAAAAAAACCATTCGGACGGGAATCAATAAAATCTTTGAAGGCGGTTTGGACTGCCCCATCGGAGTTGAATTTTTTCCTTTGCAAGAAGTTATCCAAATTTCGAAAAAAATGGTAATCTGTTGGGGCAAGGTCCGGAGAGTACGGTGGATGTCTTAGACATTCCAATTGAAGCTCCTCTAATTTGGTAGCCGTCTGTTGTGCAGTGTGTGGTCTAGCGTTATCATGAAGCAGCAGTGGCCTAGAGCGATTAACCAGCCTCGGTTGTTTAGCAGCTAGCTTTTCCATCATGGTTTGCAGTTGCTGACAATAGACATCTGCCGTAATCGTCTGGCCAGATTTAAGAAAGCTGTAGTGAACGACACCAGCACTAGTCCACCAAACGCTCACAAGTAACTTTTTTGGAGTCAATTTTCGCTTGGGGCATGGTTTGGCTGGTTCGGCAGGGTTCAGCCATTGCGATGAGCGCTTCCGATTATCGTACAGGATCCACTTTTCATCACAGGTAATGATTCGATTTAAAATCCCTTCATTATTGTGCCGGTTGAGTAATGCAACGCAGCAGTCAACGCGCGTTTGTTGATTTGCTTCACTCAATTCGTGAGGTACCCACCTTTCATGCTTTTTCACCTTACCAATTTGCTTCAAGTGGATTAAAACAGTTTTATCACTAACACCGCAGCCTGCAGCTAACTCGGATGTGGTTTGCGATGGATCCACTTCCACAATAGCCTTCAATTCTTCATTATCAACTTTGGTCTCCGGCCGTCCACGGGACTTGTTCTGCAGGTCAAAATTTCCAGAACGAAAACGTTGGAACCAAAAACGCACTGTGTTTTCTTTTGCGGCACCGTCGCCATACACATCATTAATCTTTCGAGCCGTTTCTGCAGCACTGGTGCCACGGTGGAACTCGTACTCGTAAATAACGCGATATTTCAATTTTTTCATTTTGTAAACTGAGTGACGCAAAGAAAAAAACAATTGAGAAAAAAACAAATGAATTATAATTTTCAAAACACAAATACATGAGTAAATAGCTGTATAAATTTTGATTTGGAATTCCTAACCAATGAGAATATATTTGAGATCAAATTTGCCAGTACGGCAAAACGCCAATTTCATATGTAAGGACCTAATAATTATAATTAGTTGCGCAGAGCTTTTAATGTACGACCTCTGGTCTTTCCGATGCACTTTCTCTCGCTCGTAGCAAATGTAGTCGGGAGCCTTGCTCATTTCTCGATATTGTTACAAACTAACCATCACACCATTTCACAGAGGGGTAGGCAGAGAGTATAGAACGCCACACTTTTCTATATAGCACAACACTTTTGATTCGTTCACTTTCATACAGGGCCGATCTATGAGTAATAGCTCCCACATAGACCCTCCACTTTCACCGCCATGTTTGGATTTTTTTAAATAATAAACTGGCCGTGTTTACCATCCCGCTTACATTTGTGTGTGTGGGAGTGTAACGGGGAGGCGTCCATACAAAACCTTTTCTCTGTCTCCGAGGCGCAGGGATGAATAACAAATGGAATGTTTATTGCTTATTCGTATCATATACGTCATGTTATTTGTCACGTTTTATGTTACATGTAACATGTACTTTATCGAATTTATTGCTTGTATTTCTACCTTAATTGTAATATTATGTGTATGTATGTCTCATGTATCGGGTGTCGTATTTATATCTGGTTTTATATCTTTTTAAAATACTTTTGCTGTTCACTCTATGGACTTTGTGCTTTCATTGCTTTGTGCTTCAACTGTAGCATTTTATGTATATATGTGACTCGTAATTCTCAATCAATGCATTATATAGTATCTTCTACTTTCATACATCTTCTCATGCATAATCTTCAGTTGTTGAAACTTCTAACAGAGCAATTCTTCAATATTTGCTTTATTTGGCCTTTAGTGCCTTTATCACCGCTTCGTAAATCTTTTTTACATCATTTTCATCCGTTTCATATGGCCAAAACATCACAGCTTCCTTTATTTATGCTATTTATTAAGCTACAGCCAGCATTGCATTAAATTCTAAGTCGGTCATTCTCCACTCTATTGTACAAAGATTTTCCACACATAGTCGAATTCAGAGATCATAATTTCAACACACTTCGGCATGTCAAGATAACAATGTTTTTATCAAAATTTCAGCTATGTTCATGGTCATGTACCTCAATATTATCACAGTAGGTACACGTTTTATATAATTTAATCTCAAATAATATTGTATATTAATTAGTCTACAATAATACAGCTCTATGACATGATTGCGTTAAAACGTTTGTCATCTTCCAGTGGCGCATTACTGCCAAAACAGACGTTATGGTCGTAGGAAGAGACCAAGAGCAGTGCTCTATCAGCATACATGGAACCCAGTTGAAGCAAATCGAAAAATTCAAATACCTTGGAGTGGAATTTTCTAGCGACGGGAGGCAGAAGAGTGATAGATAGAGAAGTAATAGATAGAAGAATTGGAGCTTTAGCCTGCGTACTAAGTTACCTATATAGTGTGGTTATAAGAAAATCCGAGCTTAATATCAAGACCGTTTTCAAATCTGTGTACAGGCTCACCCTAATATATGGCCATCAAATTTGGATCATGATAGAGAGTATGAGAGCAAGGATCCAGGCTGCCGAGATGAGTGGGATAGCGGAAGTCACACGGATATACAGAGTGAGAAGTGCTGATATAAAGCATACACTCGGCAAGAAGCACCTACTTCTAGAAATTAAAAAAATAACAAATGAGATAGATGGCTTGAACATAAACTAAGAATGCCAGAGGAACGAATACTAAGAAGAATCCTCTTAGAAACCTTGGAAGGAAACCCCAGATTAAGCTGGGAAAAGCAACAAAAAATGCGTATGAAAACAGAATGGGTCTAGACTGATTGACTCATGCAGAAGCAGCGCAAGACAAAGGAATATGGAAGCATCTTGTCGAGTCTTTGGGCCCCCGACCCTACTTGGACAAGGGGATGAAGATGATGATGAAGTTTTGGATGAACAAAGTGAAATAGGTAATTAAAATAACAAAAATCCAAAAACTTTAATATCTGGGACATGTGATGAGACATCCAGAAAAGTATGATACCTTTATTGCACCTTATAATGCAGGGAAAATTGCCTTAATTCGGGACATAGGAAAAAGGAGAACAGTCTGTTAGGAAAACCTGTGGTTCAGTCAGTCTAATGTAGAGCTCCCTGCCACAGTAAATGAAGTAATGAAGTCATCATGATAGTCAACGTCCATTGAATGGATAGGGTACAAGAATAAAAAAATATAATCGTTTGTACCGTTACGTCATTGCTGTACTGTACCTTTGTACATTTGGTAGAAATGATTACGTCAGGAATGTTTGATAAGTTCGATCCACTTGCTAATACATTATCTACTCGTTGAACGACGGTGGTGTTTTGAGGTCCGGTTCATCAATGTTGACAGTCCTATCATTACAATACGTTATTCCATTATCACAACACAGCTCGTCAGCTGTGACTTATGTATTAGACTGACTTAGAGATTGCGAGACTTGCCATGTGTATTGTGACCACTTTCTTTACAAAAATTTGTGACTCAAATATTTTTCATATTCACAGTCAAGATTCACGCTGCGCTCGTTTGAGAGGACGGTCTTTGCCTTAATATATTTTAAAACAAATCTTTTCTTAGAGCTTCCAGTAGCACATAAAAATTAAAAATACTTTGCACTATGTACTTATAAATTTGTAAAATAATTAAAACGGTTCACCGGTAATTTATCCGTAATTATGGAGGCATTGAAAAGCGATCATTGTGCCATAAGCAAATTTAAAAAATACATTTCAACTATATGAAAAATTACGTAAGTTTTTTTCACCATATGCACAAATTATAAAAATAACTCCTTTACAGAAGAACAATTAAAATTCACCCTTAATAATTTATTGTGTTTAACGTGTCATCGTTTAGGCTGGACCTAATTTAATCGACTTGCTGAGAAACCCCGTAAGTCATTAATACGAATTTTTTTTTTACAAAAAATGTGACCTTTTTATCTAACTGCACTCGCTATGTCGGAGAAATAACACAAGTCTATTCGGATTAACCGTAGCTAAAATTATTTGAAAATGTTGAGCAGTAGTATTCTGTACGAGGGCATTCCTTTCTGCCTTACGATGGGGGTGTTGTTGTCTTGAAATAGTTCATCAAAGAAAATTCTTTTTCGGTGACCATGCCTTTACCCATGAATATACTCGATTGCTAAAAGTGATTTCTCAAATATTATAAAAATAATATGCTCTCAATAGAAGGGTACAGAAATAGAAAGCAAAAATAATAAAATGTCGCTAAAAGTAAGTCACATAACTACAACCTGTATTGAAATGAAATGTAAGATATAAATTTTTTTATTTGAGAGAAAATTAACAGCAGATCTACATATTAACAAATTTAAAATAATGGATATTAAATTATGCCAATTACAAGTTTTCCACTGAATATAGTAATTTATTAAAACAAGTGTGACGTAGTAAAATTATTTAAAAAATATTTAAACAGCGAGTGGGGAGATTGGAGGGGAATGTGTGACGGGAGCAAGAGGGAAGATAAATTGTATGAATTAGTTTGGGTGCGGTTGTGTAATTATTGTTTGTTTTATGTCCCTTATCGTTGAGTTAAAAATGTCAATGTGTTAAATGAATTTTTAGATCTGTAGATAAGGGAGTATTGTTTTGAGTTGGTCTTGCAAAGGGGGAGATGAAAAGTAGGTGAATGTCTGTTATTGCGATTTGGGATATGGAAAGATATTCGTTGAAAAAGTTAAGGACTATCATTTAGGTTGTGTGATATTTTAAATAACATCACCGTGTCAGCTATATCTCTTCGACAAGTAAGAGTCTGCATGTTGAAAAACTTCGCAGTCTTCATTGCTTAAATGAGATCTAGATGAGCGGAGGTTTAGGTATCTTAGGAATCTGTTTTGGACGCTTTCAATTCTATTTTTGTGTAATGCATATAGTGTATGGTTCAAGTAGAGCCAATGGATTGGTATTTTAAACGTTCTTACTGCGCAATTCCAACCACCAATACATGGTTGTGTCATCAATATCGGCTTATCTATAGAGAAGAATAGAATACCCATTAATAAAATAAATTACATACCATCTTAATCAAACCAGGAGAGTTAAAAACTTTTACCAAAGAAATAAAAGAAATGGCAAGTGACTGAAAAGGGATTTTAGGTATAAACGATAAACAAAATAAATGATAATTTTAAATGGTAAGGCTTTTATATTGTCCTACATATTGATAAACATCACAAGTCAAGCAATTTCAATAAACTATTTTTAAATAAACACGACCTTAAATACCTTTAGATAATAGTAACAAAGTTTTTAAGTTTGTGGTGTAGGAGGTATTCTCCGAAACTACTCATCCGATTTCAAAAATTCTTTAACCAGTATTTATAATGGACTTTCAGGGTGGATATGGGTTATATATTATCCCGTCAAAATAAAAGGGCTTTTCGTGGTAACCTATTTTACAACTGAAGTCGACGAAAAAATGGTCGAGCGATGCATTTTTTACGAACGCTGCCTTAACAGTAAGAGATATTTAAATACTTTCTATAGACAGAGTTGTAGAAATCAAAAAGTTATATTAAAAAATTGGCGACGACATATATCTATATGTTAAGATCAATACACAAAATCGATAAAATATGACTAAAAGTCAATCAAAATCTACGCGTGCGAAGCCTATATTACCTTAGTTATATAGTTTTTTTTTTAAATAACGATAAAATGAATGTATACATTCATATAAAATATGTTCATATGTAGTTTTTTTAATTCTCCTGTAAAATTTACTTCTATTGATTTTTTCAAAATAATTATTCAGTTTTAGTGAAGATCGTCCCTTCCTAATTAATTGCTGGTTGGAAATTTCTTCCAACAGACCACACAATTTAGTGAAACAAAGAAAAATAGGTTTCCGAACTACAATATTACGATAATTTGTGTCATGATAACAAAAAGAATAGGAGAATTGGAACAAGGAAGAGTTCTGGGAGATTTTTAGAAGGGAGAACTAGTTTTTGGGAATGGTAAAATTGCTTTGGTCTGCTTTCGAGGATAGTTTGAAGATAATGAAGTCTGTGCATAGCTTATTCCACGGTACTTGTATTAGGAAAAATTACACACACAAAAATTTCAAATTTTTTTCAAAACTTTACGTTTATGTTTCATGTTGTTATAAAAATGAAAAAAAAAAAGTTTAGGTTCGATTTTAAGAGTAGGTGTGTAATTTTTCTATTTGTGATATTTTTCTGTTTTTTTATTTTTTTTAAATTTTCTAAAATAGACTAACTAAACTAAAATAGTTAAAAAAAACTGTACGCGCACCCTCAAGGCAATTTTAAATTTCCCTCTCGCGAGCCCTTGATTATAAACTTGGCCTCAGTGAAACGAGGTCACTGCCAGACCAGCAGGTCCCTTATCTTACAAATAGCCTCATAAACGTCGCACTTATTAATTAACGCCGTTAACTATGGTAGAAATAAATCCGATAAGACCAGCCTTACGACGTACCGTAATCACGTGTTACGCAAAACGGAGGAAAGTCGATCAAACAAAGCCATCATATTAATGATAAACGATTCAATGATAAAGAAATTTAATTGCGTCAAATATTTAAGATTGTTGCTATTATTTTAATTTTATTTCCAAATAAATTACACAAATGTATAATATACAATATCTGCGAATCGTGAAAAGTTATTTTTTTTATCGTCATACAAATTATCAATAGGTCGTTAATCCTAATATGAGATTAATGTACAATGAAAAACATTTACGATAAGGAGGGGAATAAAATGTAACAGAATACGAGTACAAAAACAGTGGAAAATAAAATTAAAGTTTTAGTTAAAAATTAACAAAATTACTGCACAAACAATATAATCGCATTCTAAAACGTGACACGCAATAGTCCTCGGTGTCAGCTACTACAGGTCGATTTTTTACAAGCAAGAACCATTTTCTTGTAAATTTTTTTTACGAAAAAAAAAAGTTTTTTTTTTCAAAATTTTTTAAGAAAATTTATTTTTCGTAAATTTTTTTTACGATTTTTTTAATAAAATGAATAAATATTTATTCCTTAGAAACCGACTTGTAAAAGTACCTACCATCATTTTTGACGGGTAAACGTTTAATTATTTTGTTGACGAAGCTATTTTTTTGTATATGGGAAAGTAGGTAAGGAAGTGTTTTTTGGGGGTCCATAGGGCTTACGACCTGTCGTACGGCTGGTTAAAGTGATAACTTTACACAATGTTATTTTCACCAATTCCACCCATGTTGAACTACCATATACATAATATCCAGTATTGTGTTCTTGAAAAAAACAGGTTCTAAATATTCTGAAATAATATTAATCAAATATTTGTAGTAATAATGACTATCGATGCCTTTTGTCATCTGAAACAAGTAAGTAAAGAAAAAAATGGTTAAGAGAGAACTGTATATTTTATAATATAAATATAATGGAAAATCAACAAGAAATTTCAGAAAGTTTTAAAAATGGATAAATAATAATTATTCACACTCAATACCGTGCGTCACAGTCGTCAAGTGTGTTATTGCATTTCTGTCTAGCGTGAAGAGGTCACATAATGCCGACTCTTTTATTCCTCATCCTTGCACCTACGAGATAGCGGTTTTGCGGATATTTCCCCGCACCGTTTGCACTCATACGAATTTAATTGACGTGGGGACGGTGACCACTTTAGCAAAAAAAAATGCCGAATTGGATAGCGAAAGTATAGGGTGGATATGGGAGCTTTGCTTATAAAACGGCCCAGAGTAAGTGGTGGGTCCCCCTTCCTGTATTGCGAATTTGATTTAGTATAACAGGTATTACATTACTGTTTGCTATGTATATGTATATTAAAATATCGCTTTTTACTGAGCCCGGGTCGTGAAGAATATATCCCGGTTAGCAACAAAGGATGAGATCTCGCCGTAGTAATAGCTTAGATCTGTATTGTTAAACTTGCAAAATATTATTCAAGATCCCGTTAATCGGACAGGATGCTTGTCTGTTTATGAAAGTCAATGGCACTTCTACTGTTACCACAGTTCAAAAAACAACTAATGACGCACTTATTTAGACAATCATAAAAAACCTATACAATCATACGCATTTATTTAGACAACCATATAAAAACCTATAGAATCAGGTTTCCACTCCTAGTATGCATTTCGCGAAAAAACCTAATTTTTCGAGGCACTCTAAAATATAGTTTTAACCGTTAATTACATTTATTGCATGTCATTCAGTGTATAAGTTTTTACCCACCAATCATTTTGCAATATAATTTTTTTTGATAAATTAAGCGTTGTTTCGTTTACAGAGTGGAAGTTCATGATAAACACAATGATTTATACACAACATCAAATTAGTGAAATAAAACGTTGTGTATAAATCATTGTGTTAATTTTTTTGTGTGAAGCGCCCTTGAGGTGAGTACTAATGAAAATGGTATTAGATATATAAATTATCAAATTATTATTATTACTATTCTACTAGACCGAAGGAATTAATTTTTGTAGAATGATTGAATAATTTTTTGTCATTTTTTTCCATTATAGTTGGTACATTTTTGTATGCTGCATTTTTTTGAATAGTTATTTATTTCTTTTTTCCCCTTTCTAATACCAAGTTCCGCTCTTTTCTGCAATACTAATGAAGTGTTTGCTTACATAAAATTATGATAACACTCGTAACTCGCTGCCGTACGACATTTTTTATGGGTAAGTATAATGTGGAACATTAATTTTTTATGACAAAACTGACGGAGAAAAAAACAGATGATAATTAAAAGAGACGATTATAGTCATTTGGAGGTTGCAGAGTCTATTGATTATTTTACTAAAGTTGGGATTATAAGAGTAAAGCAAGAATTTACATTTAACTCAGAAAGAGCTCAAGCCTTCTTGACGCATTTAAATATTGTCTTAACAGGAAATAAAATATGTACAGAGGTGATTAAACAAGCTTGTTAGAAGAGGGGAATGAGTTACATTGGAAGAATGTCCACCCTCACGACTAAAATATTTATTCTTGCATAATTAAATACCCCCTAGTAAATAAGACACAAATTTGACTAAAAAAATCGTCCCAAGCCGAGTCTCTAAAGTTAAAACGTCTTGTAATAAAGCGCGACTTATTTACAAAGGCATATTTTTTACAGTATGTATTTAGTTTGACTTTTTCATAATTAAAATAAAACACAAATTACTTTGTTCTCTTCTTCAGGATTATTGTGAACATTGTTCTCGAAACATGTAGATTTTTTAATCTAATAAAGTAGTGAAAACAAAGTAATTTGTGTTTTTTCATAATTGTTTCAAAATTTACAAGCTTGTAGTATTTTTTTTAAACAAGCCAAAAGTATTGGCACCTGAATGGTGCTAAATTGTTGACAAGAAATTTACGATAGTTCATGTTTATTTTGGCGGTCTGCGATCGACTTATTTTTTTAAAATGAATATATTACAGATTTATGATGTATTTTTAAATAAATTATGATTATTAACATTAAATTTAGCCCACCCGCGTTGATTTTCGTAAGTAATTAGATAAAATTGTCAGTCAATATTCAAATGTAATTACAAAGATATAAATATGAAAATAATAAACTGAATACATAAGAACTTATTTAATTTTGAGGGGTATTATTTATAATTAGTAAAATAATATATATGAAACTGAAATCAAATAGGTGAAATATAATATTCTGAAGGTGATTTAACATTTATGTTAATTGGCTAAACGCATAGAAATTTATATAAATAATTGTATTTTAATCAAAACGTATATAAAATTATTAAAATTTACTAATGACGTAAAAATAATGTCTTTTAAAACTGTTGTCATAAAAAAATATATTTCTATACGACAAATTGTATAATTAACTTTGTTTAACAACCTGAGTTTTTCCCGTAAAACAAAAAAAAAAATCGTTTCGAAAATACAGACAATTTAAAATTGAAACATCAAGTCATGTCCAGTTTGTTATGAAGAAAATAAGGATTTAACTGAGATAAGAATAAAGTAGGTGAAACCAAGAAATATGAGTTAGAATTAATTTAATTTAATTATTGTACTCTGTGCACTTGACATTGAAATACCGTGTTGTATAAAATACTATTTTAGTCGTTATACTATAGATACATTAATTAAATAGAATACTATAGTTCACACGCGGGGTATAAAAGCAAAGGGAGCAATATCCAAAAAAAAAATTAATGCAGTCATCGAGGATTACTCATTTATAATGTATTGAATTCGAGATATTTTAAGGAAAATTAGCCTATAAATTTATATGAAACATGGTTTTGGAAGGATAGATACATGAAATCTTGAATTCAGTACATTTTGAATTAGTAATCCTCGGTGACTACACTAAAAACATTTTTTATTTTTTCGATATTGCCTATACTTTTAAACCCTACATTTGTATAGATAGCGTATATACAAATGAAACCTAACAAGTTTCAAGTTTCATATCCACGCAATAAGCTATGGTATTTTGACCATTTTGAAGCGCACGTTGAAGGAAGATCAAATAATTTTAAACGCTGCCGAGAATATTTTCGTGCGAAAATGTCATGTCGCGGTCAGGTAGCGTAAATATAATTACTGACCTGCTTTATTTTACAGAAGCGGGTTTTGTTATAAAGTTTGTTTTGTTACCTTTGGTCTTGTAATGATCTGCTGAGAAACATACAGAAAAGTACATCGCAGAATAACCGGTTTTGTGATCTCGGAGAAGTGTAAAAAGTAGTTATATAACTGCATAAGGTCATTTACCTGAGTTCAAGCGAGAAATGTACCTTGTTCTTGAAAGGAAGTAAGCTTTGATCCATAATTATAATTGAGTGGCACTTCCGTTAGATTTTACTCATTATTTATAAGTAAACAATAAAAAATAATATTAATCACATTTGTTGACTCGTTTTAAATAGTAAATTGAAAAATAAATCTATTAAATTATACACATTGCCACAACATATGAAATTGAGGTTCTGTAGCTTGTGGAGAAGAGATCTGCGTAATAAATATGTACTACATATGTATTACACATGATAGTGCACATCTAGTGATAATACTGTTTACTTGTCCGTCCTATCATAGAATATGTCTCTATATCTAATGACCTTCTTCTATAAGTCTTCTATATAAACCAAATAAGTCACATCGAATCCGTGCAACTACGTTTTTTAAGAAAAGTTGCATGGATGATGGGCTTGGATAGAGGAGACTACTCATGCAGTGAAATTGTCATTTGCATTTGTCTTTGCTTTTATTTTAAATTGCTGTAACTTTTATTCAGATATATTTTATGTTATTCATGTTATGTATTATATTTTACTGGACTATGTCTGTTAATTTCAATAAATAAATAACTACATACATCTCACAAGTTCATCACTGATATGCCATAATATTTAAAAAAACGTAGACCTAAATAGTTACCTATATGCTATTTATTCTTGTTTGCTATAGAACAAGACTGAATATGATAAAGATGACGATGATGACTATGATGACGATGATTATGACTATGATGATGATGATACAAAGTATATATAGTTCCGACCTGAATTTTTTAAACTTTTATTTAAAAACTTTAAAAAAGTTTAAGTCTTAATTGTCTGACACACTTTTGAAAAAAGTTGAAATATTTCGATAGTCGGACTTTCTAGAAACTTTAAAATCATTTTATTCTAATAAAACATAGAATCTACATGTATAATAAATGACATGTTATGCAAAGGTTATTGAATATTAAAACTGTATTACAAATTAATAATTAAAATAATATTGGACCTAGATGAAATCCCTGGTGCACGCCACTTGGTAAACTTTTGATAAAATTTATGTCTGACCAGGAAAAATATATTAATTAAGCATCGGTACGTGATGGTATTCCCGTCAGTAATTATTATTCGTGATAAAGTACATGTTTATATTTACCATCTATGTATATACATACACCTTCTTGTCCAAATGAAAAATAATATCATTATACATTTCGAAATCACGTGAATTTTATGGTATAATATTTTTAAATGTTTCTATTCCGCCTTTCTTTTTTATTTAACTACCGACAAATTCTTATGGAATGAGCCATCTTATTTCTTTTCAAATTCCGAGAATGATAATGTGATTTGTCATCTGTCCATATTTGGTTTATATGTAAATTATTAATTTCTTTGAATCATTAATACGGGAGAAATAAACCCACTACTTACAAGAAAATAATATTTTTTGTATTTATTATCTTCACTTTTTATATAAATATTACATACATTGCATTACAGTGAGGCGAGTTTTAAATGTTTTTGCAGTTAAAAATGCGTTAAATTAACATGACTAATTTATATTCGTCGTATGTCTCATTGTGTATGTTTATAAAAAACGATAAATGATAATACATTCTTCCATATTTCCTACACAATAGAATGAATATGACTGCAGAATGAATACCAATATTTTATATTGAAAAGCATTGGAGAAACATAACCAATCTAAGTAATCAAATTTTAATTAAATTATTGAAAATATTCCAAAATCTATACAATCAGATTTTTATACTAATAATAAATTAAAACATTTAATAATAAGGATAAGGATGATAATATAAAAAAATATCGGGTTTATAAATCAATTTTTAATGATTGCAATCATATTTATATAAGTAGGTAAAACTTGTAAAAACTTTGATTTACTCAACACATTTTCATAGCAATAACTATTCTAAATATTCTAATTACCTTTTGGAAACAAATCAATCATTTGATACTAATAAAGATTACATTTTTTTTAATATTAATTATTTATTAAGAGGGTTATATTTATATTTTGTTTTTGTTTATGTTAAATAGTAGTCTAAAGAAAGTATTTTCTTTTTATTTTTTAAATAATAATGTTACCACAAAATTATATTAATATTATTGAAAAAAATTATATACCTAAATATTTATTTATAAAATGACGTTGAGTTTGATTTTAAGTATTTATCGATTTTCTTTCACAAAATATGTCTAGTGATTATGATAAATTTATTTATGTTTATTGGGTGAATATAATGTTATAGATATAATTCATAAAATTATATGATATTTAGTTAACGTCTTTAAAAGTATTGTTTAGTCTATCCTAGTCCCTTCTACGATACTAAACAATTTTTATGATGACATTGAATAATGGACAGGCTGCAGCGATAAGAAAATCTATTGTCTTCTTCCACGAAAACAGAAGACAACTCATTGAATCACACTATTTCGTAATATATCACTCGTATATGAATACTTAATTATTGCTGGGTAATACTTTATCATATACCAATCACAATTTAATTTTCCTGAATGTTACTATTAAACATTTTTAGTTTAGTAGGTATACCTTTTATCTATAAACAGGGTTATTTGGAAAACATTAATAAATTCGCAGGACTATATTTTTGCCTTGATTATGAGATGTTCGTTCAGAGATGAAAATGTTCAAGCTATCATGACTTGATATCAATAGTTATGGGGATATGCGACATCAAAGTTTACATTTTTTTTCAAATTTTCAGACTAATTTTTTGTAGAACGTTGGACTATCATTACAGTAACTTATATCGATCAGGAAAAATTCATTCGGTTCAATACAAGTAAAATAATGTGATAAAAACCCTGAAAATTTTCAAATTGGAATTCGAAAATTTTTATTATTTGATATGATTTATATTAAAGGGAATGAATTTTTTTTATATTCGATATAAGTTACTGTAATTTTAGTCCAACGTTTCACAAAAAGTAAGTCAGAAATATTGAAAAAAATTAAAACTTTGATGTCGCATATCTCCATAACTATTGACATTAGGTCATGAAAGCTTGAACATTTTCGACTCATAATCAAGGCAGGAATATAGTCCTGCAAGGATATTAATGTTTTACAAATAACCCTGTATATCTGATGCTCAACTATTCTCATAAGACCTTCACTCACGTATATGAGAATCGAAAATAGTCTGATTTATTATTTATTATTTTAATTAAGATTTTAATTATTTTAATTAAGACCACAGAAAAGTAAGAAAAAAACAGTAGCTGAATTGGTTCCACTTCAAATGAAATAAGCATAAAACAAACACTCACTTCATATTAATCATTTCGACCTTAAATTAATTCATAAAGCTATTTCGATCTCTGATTAAATCGAAATTGCGTTTCAAAGATAAAAAAAAGATATGTTTTAAAATAATCCTCTTTGCAAATTTTTAGGAAACACCAGAATAAATGGGTGCTAAGTTCATAAATCAATCGATAACATTTAAAAATGAATATTGAATCCGATATGATTATAATTTTCAATGATAAGTATCCCTTTTTATTATCAATTAATCGTTTATAAATAATCCACTATGAACTCTGAATGAACTTGATAGTTTTAAAAGAATTGGTACAAAGGATTCCTGCAATTTTGAAATAGTTAACGACTTCATCTACAATGCATTTGATTTTACCCAAAACGATAGAGTCCATCGAAGTTAACATTATAAGGTGAAAATATACGACACAAAAAAGTAAGATAATTATGTACAAAATAACTATTTAATGGTATTTTATGAATATAAAAACTGGAGTTTATTGGTTACTATCCTGATTTTACTAATCTGTTGGAAAACTTCAAAAAAATCGGGGTGCAAAGGTGTTTTTTCTTAAAGGAGTTACAAAATTTTGAACATCTGACATTTAGAAATCAGAAAGCAATAGATCAGGCTGACCGATGAACAAAGCCGTGGTATTTATTATAATTAATAATTATCAGATAATTATCAGGTTGAATTGAAGAGAGTTTAATCAAAAAATGATAAGAACTACGGGGGTTATCAATTCTACAAAATATAACTTACTCCGCTAATGCATTCAAAAACTTTTTAAATAAGTAACTCTGTTAATATTGAACCGAAAGAAAAAATTAAAAACACAAAATAATCTTGATATTTACGGTCAGTGCCGAAGTAAAAATTTCAATAATCAAGAGAAACCTGAACAAAATGTCAGATCCCTGCCAATTAGTGGTGGCTTTAGAAAAACAGATCCACTATCGCCATTTGTAGCGGTGTGCAATTGTGCAGTCAGTACTTTGAAATACATTGTACTTAATAAGAAATATATAAAAAAAATATAAAATTTTAAAAAATGTAAAAAATTACCTTATTTTTTACGTAAATTTAAAAAAAATATATTAAAAAAATATGAGTACAGAAAAATTGAATGAATACTGACTTGTGTATTATTTTAAAAGGAGTAAACAGTTCGTATTGATCTAATTAATTATGACCATTAGGTAATAGCATATAAAAGTGGCCGATTTATTTTAGATAACGTTGTGTATTATAAAATATGTAATCTTTGTGCAAAATAAATGCCAATATGCAACAATTTGCTTTCATTTATGTAATATTTTTTTTAATTTACTTACTTAATGTATATGATACGATGCCGTAATATTAATTTTTTACACCTTCATAATAACCGGTAAATTCAGAATTCTACCGGTTTACCGATAATGTCATTTTTTGGTAAACATGCAGCCTAATTGTAACTGCTGTCATGGACTTACAAGTGAGGCCTCCAGAGAAGAAGTTCTGAAATTGATTTTTGTACTTCAAAGGTGTTATCTGCTGTGTCTGGTGATATCGAGCTAGAATACTCATTCTTTATTGGGATCTGAGCGTTGTCGCACTACAATGCTCGCTAGGCTTAGTACGCAGTCGTTACATACGCGTATATGATGTTTCTAAATACAATAACCATAATTATGCACGCGACATTAAGCTAACGTCACATTGCGACAGAGTGACGATCTATGTGGGCCTGTTGGATCTCACTGCACACGCGTGACACCGGTTTTGTCGTGGCAACAAATATTTACAATTGCAAAACTCAAAACAGGGCGTGTTTTGCAAGACAAACCTTAAGGCTATAATCGCGAGAGTCTCTCAAGGGATAAGAATGCAGGGAGCCTCGCTGGCGTAACTAGCGCTAATGTAACCTTAATAGGTACATACAAATATACTCACAATATTTTTTACTCCCTTTCTTTTAACTCGTGGCGTCTGCTTGCTTGCTTGCTTGCCGGCTTGCCGTCAACAAAAACTTTGGATCGATTTTCGACCCTTTTCCCGTGATCCAATCGAGCTGAAACTTGGCAAGTAGACTCGTGGCGACGATCAAGAAGATCTATCAAATTTTCGTTAAAAAAATTAATGATTATAGTATAATTTCGGATTTTTAGAAATTTTATTGGTTTTTTCAAATTGGAATCATTCGAAAAGTTTGATTACTAGCATAGCGGCCGATAACGTCGCGGAATATTTTCTAAATTTGAATTACTCCGTCGGTATTCATAATAGGTACTTCACTACGAATGTCGAAAATCTAAATTGACTGCCAAATGTTTTTAAAATTTAAACTTCAAAGCATGAAGTGTTTTATCAAAGCTCAAAACGTCCGACATTTTAGAAAAATATTAAATTACTGTAAGTTTAGTTAATAAAGTGGTGAAAACAAAGTAATTTGTGTTTTATTTTAGTAAGTTTAGTGTTATGTTATATGTTTTAATTCGTCTTTAATTGTTGTTATATTTTACAAAGAAAGAGAGTATAATAAAAACTTGGTTTTTATGGGTTACTTTTTTTAGTATGTTAAATTTTTTAAGAAAACAATATTTGGATTTTGTTCCCAGATGGATAATCACAAGGTACTGATACACATGCTTATTAGTAGTACGTGAGCAAGCGCAGTATTGACCTTCTTTAGCCATTGCTGTTTAGTGGCATGTGTATACGCACATTGCTAGTAATGAGCATGCTCATGGCACGCCCAAAAATCAACCGCCGGTTGATTTATGAGCATGCTAGTGTCATTCACCATGAGAAGGGGTATCTTTTGAACGTGTGTGAAGAGGCTTGCTTATTGCGCATGCTATACATGAGTATATATGTATGCTATACATGAGTATATATGTATACATAGTATCTATCGATTATCAATGCGATTTTCTCAGTCCGCGACAGATGACACAGATGGCGCGTTGGGGAGATGACAAAACATTACTTATCGTGACTTATAGGAATCACGAATGTCTGTGGCATCCTCGGTCACCGCTGTGTAAAAATAATATAGCAAGAAATAATGTTTATGAAACCAACTATTAAAAGACATGAATGATTCAAAACTTACTATAAAAATTATAAAAAATAAATCAAAAATGTACGGATGGAAACCTGGGAACTGTTTTAATTTATTGATTCACTTGAATTTTCTGTTTCAGTTTGCAAAGTTTCCATTTTGAACTAGAGTTTCTCTCTATTCTATTTCAAGAGCATGCCAGTAATAAGCATGTGTGTTCGATTGTTAGCTTTGAGCATGCTCATTTATGAGCATGCTTAAAATAAGCATGCTAATAATGTGCTAGTGCGTACAGTTGTTAGAGCATGCTAATGAGCGTGCTCAAAATATACATGTGTATCTGTACCGTAATTAAATAAATTACACACGTCACACAGAGATGATGTCATCTTTGGGAAAGTATGTATGATCGTTGATCGTTACAGGGCATACAATCTATTAAGTGATCACTTTTTACAATGGAATCCTTTTTCGTTTCCAAATATAAACTAGTCCAAAAAAGAAGTTCAAATAATTTTCATGCGTATTCTAGTGTATAGTTTACGTAAATTACCATTTGGGTTACGTTATGTGTATCACGATTGATGGTTAAAGTCGACAGTGGCGTGTTGCGTTGCAGGTGCGACGTCTGTCGCCGTAAACTGTACCAGTGAAATTAGGTGCAACTTGTTTTTGTTTAACTTTGGAAATGGCGCGAAGTAAGCGAAAGCTTTCATTTATATTAATTAAAACACGTAAATATCTTATTTTAATATTTATTTAAATTAATTAAAACAAAAAATATTACATTTATATTAGTTAAAACATGTAAAAATCCCATCAAATTAATGACACGAGTGCACGCATTCATAGACTTTTCTGTTTTAATACATTTGATATCGGCATTACGTATTAAAAGATGATACACTCAGCACCTAAACATAGAGAAAGAGAGGGAAAATTACGAAAAATATTATGGCTATGTACATCTGATGATTCATAAATTTTAACCAAACACTGACGTAATTTTTGATTTAAAATTACATTAAATTGTTATATGAATCAAATGACTCCTGGTTTTACTCAAAGTTTTATTTATGTAGGTAAGCAAGCTTCTGTAAGGCTTCTTTTTAAGTTTGTTGTTTTCTAATAACTATACATCATTATTTCATCAAATTTGTTTCAACACTGCCGTTAAAAGTCGAGATTAATTAAAACTAATTGTATATTATGAGTGACTACGAGTAAGCATTAAATGATAATACATATATGAAGAAACATTCAATGTATTAATTAAAGAACGGAAGAATAGTTATTATTTATAATCTTGAGAATTAGTTTTATGATGTTGTTGAATGCATTATATTAACCTTGTCACAAAACAATATAATTGAACATGCAAAATTAACAGGTATGTCAAGTTGAATGTTACTTGGATAAAAAATAACTATTTGGCATAATATGATTTATTATTACAGTTGTCACGCTATCATATAAATTAGATATTATCGGTTTCATTAAATAAATAAATCCTAGTTATGTTTGAATTAATTGGATTCAGTGCTTCAATTATAACTATGCAATTTTTATAATTTAAATGGCTGAAGTGTTTTTTTTAAACATTTTAATTGCGAAATCGGTACTTAGCGATCCTCAGTGCTAGCAATTAAAATATTGAACAAGAGAAAATAAAAGTACAAAATATTTAAAAATGAAACGAGTTGTTACGCGACTTTCATATTTCTGGAATTTTTTCCTATTTAAACTTATTTGAAAAAAAGATGGCCACCCATTTTCATTAATATGGAGCTCCTCCGCCATGACTGAGATGCAACATTCCCCAGCATACGATACAAAAAAGAAAGTCATGTACTTATTTTGAAATTAAATATCTAAAATGTAAATTAATATCAACCACTTGTTCAAATCACAAATTTCTTCTATTTCAGGCTTCCAGGGTGTTGTAACACCTTAAATAAATTTAGGATGATGTATTACATATACAATTGCTGATAATTGATATTTACATAATTAATAATCACACCATTGTGAAATGTCAAAATGTCACTGCAGTCTTGCAGTTTCATTTCAGTGTAGTTTTTATACTATATAATGTATGCTGTCTTAAAGATAGGGAAGGATATTTACTATCAAATTTCAATAAATAAATAATATTTATTTTATCTCCTCTTCATTCCATTGTCGTAGTAGGATCGGGGGCCCAAAGACTTGATATGGAGTTCCATGTTCCCCTGTCTTGCGCTGCTTCTGCATGAGTCAACCAGTCTAGACTTATTCTGTTTTCATACACATTTTTCTGTTGCCTCTCCCAGCTTAATCTGGGCCAACCCACCGGCCGTCTTCCTTCCAGGGTTGCCAGGAGGATTCTTCTTGGAAATCGTTCCTCTGGCATTATTAGCACATGTCCAAGGCACCTCAATTGTGATTGTTCTATGTGTAGGAGTAGGGGCTCCATGCAGAATGTGTGCCTTATGTCGAAACTTCTCACTCTGTCCATCAATGTGACTCCAGCTACCCCCTTAGAACCCGGTTAAACTCCTAACATTCCATGTGCCGATTTTTGGCATCTCTTTGGGCTTGTTATACCGTGCCGATTCCTCTGGTTTTTAAGATTTGAGGCAAGTAAATCGTTAAACAACCACGATTCGCGCGCTTTTCCGACCACCGACGTCTATACGTTACCGCGTATTGTTGAGAAATTATATTTATTAGAAAAAGAAAATATTTCATCTTCATGAGATGTCAATTTTAATTAATAATATACAAGAAAAGCATATAATAAGCATAGCTTTCAAACATTTTTGGAAACCATTTAGCACCTCGGCATTGCGGTGCCCCTTAAAAAAGAAGAATTTGTTTTGGCCCACCCTAGTGGGAAGTAAAACTGTTGATACGTTAATGTCAGAAATAACGTAAAGAACAATGTTCCTTCCATTGGTGTAAAAAGAATCACTCACGTTTCTGGTGACATGCCTGAGTGGTTCTCGGAAAATTTCTACTAGGTACTTCTGCACCGATGATGTAACCGGAGCTCAGAAATGTGGTTTAATTCGCAAATGTCGGGAGTATCTTGACAGAATGCAGATGTAAAAAATTAAATTGTCATATAAAGTGACCTTTATATGATTTGTATAGAATTGTTGTCGTAAAATGGAGTGAATAGAAACAATTCTTAGTAAAAACTTTAAAATCGTCCTACACAACGAAGAAAACACCACACCACCTATCTATAGGTGTATAGTGTTGTGAACACAGTAGTGTAGTGTGGGTCCTGACGAAGGGACGGGTACGTCTCGAAATCGGTAGACCTAAAATCTGGCAATGGTTTATACTATTTTAACTAAAACTCTGTTATTATTTTTTTTATTAAATATTTGTCATGAGTTCCTTTTTATCTCTTCGTTGCCCAACACCTTTATCCATTTTGTAATGTGATCCTTAAATATTATCCCATAAACTACATTTTTTATTTCCATTGGCATTCTGTTACTAAATTTAGTAGAGTAGGTAATATTGAATGGATTTCTGCTCAAATGTAGTTTTTGTAGTCGGCATTAGGTGATTTTTATTTTGAATATTTGTTTAAAAAGCTAAAATGTTTTATTACAATTTGAGTTGCTAAATATTTTACTTCATATGATAGAAAACATATAGTAAAATGAGTACAATTAGTACTGTTAACGTATTGCATGTCTTTGTGTGTATTGACATATTTTTATTTTCAAACATATATGTGTGTGGAATTTCGAATATTCAGAGCGGCAGGTAGAATAAGTGACTTGGATAATCTCCAAAAAAGGAAATTGAAAAATAATTACAAACACAAAAATACACATTATGGCACGAAAAAAGAATATTGAGCATATGAAATAAGATAATAAACAATGAAATAAGTTCAAAATACAGCATTTGAGTGCATATTTACACTAACAATTAGATTAGCGGTCCGCTCCCCCGCCTGCGTCAAGATAAATATGTAGAGTCCATTCACTTTAGATGAGCCACTTGCATTAGTGTGAGTAATACCCTCTGTATCACGTAAATTGTGAAATTGTATTCTTTTTTTAAACCAACTTCAATAATATTTATATTTATTTTTTGCGTTGTCATTTACTCAAAAAAAGAATGTTACGAGATTTTGTAAACGGACTGTTACTCAGTATAATGCAAGTGGTTCATGTAAAGAGAACCTACGCTATTGAAAGGGATTCCCGAAATTACGTGATTCGGGATGTACACAATTTCGCAATTGCGCTTGTTCATAACTTCACGAGTTATATATTTTATTTGCGTAATATCATTAGATGACGGAAAAAATATTTTTAACCAAACAACGCAATAATCGCGACTCTACCATATGTGAATTTCTAAAAAGTGTGGAAAGTAAAGTCGACGCTTATGGGTACTTAATAAAATATATTGTCACTATGGTGGTACACAAGAGGTCATGTGATAAATAAAGTTTTCATTGGTAAACGAAATTTTAACCGGCTCAATTGCTCGCAGTTGCGAATTGACAAAGCGATATATCAATGGTAAACGGATGCATTAGCCTTGATGCAAAAGGTTTTAGGTGAGTCGGTTCATGAAATCAGCCAAGCGTGAGAATTTTAATTTATCATTTCCTGGCCCAAACAAAGGCATTTTCTAAGCAATGATTATCTACATTTGCTATTAACGCATATGTTGCAGGCATTCAATAAATGCACGTTTGTTACACGTTAACAAAAGCGATGATTTCTAATTATAAGGAGATAAAACCAATTAGATTTGTGACAAGGACAAGAAAAAAAAAAATATACATATATTTATTACGCATGATGGTGAATGTTTTGCGGTTGAACCCGAACGGGTTCTCATTTATTATAGAATTGACTTTTGTGATTGAGTTTGGTCTCTTTTAACTGCTTATTCTATATATTGAATTATTAATTAAGATTTTTGATGTATTAAACAAATAATATATTACCTTTCTCATTGTTTAATAAATTAGATTACTCTACCTACATTATTGTAAGTGGTTATCCCTCACCACACACAAGAATCATAATTCTTTTTGGTGTGGTAATACATAGAAAAAAATGAATGAATAAAAATGAATAAAAAAATATTACAATCATATTATGTGGGGTATAAGAGCGTAGAGATGCAAGAGTGTCGAGCGGTGAAGAAAGCGACACGAGGCTGACACCTATGGACAAGTAGACTCCTCCAGTCACCGCGAGATAAAAAATAGCCAATGAGAACACGTGGAAGGTTCCATGGATTGTATATACTCTAAGTTCCAGAAAAATAATTTCTACTTGCAACCGCGAGGACCCAGGACACAGGACCCCACATGACCATTCCCATATCGCCAGCTAATCAAAACGGATCAATTATATCGACATTTATATAAAATTTAATCAAGATAACATAATTTATAATAATAAGGCGTTCAAAAATTATTCATTTATTTTTATTGGAGACTTTAAAGCCAATTTGGGATATCTTTTTATATACTTTTACACATATTCGCGTATTTTTTATATTGCTTTTGGGAGATTATAACACAGTCTAGGAGTAATGCATATATCTGTCTAATTCCTAATTTGTACTTTTTTGAACAACATGCTCATTACTTTTGCTTGTTTCTGATAGTGGGGGTGAATTTTTATTTTGTCCTCTTAAATAAAAATAAATAATGTTTAATACACGGAAAATAATTTTAAAACAGGAAACTTTTAAATACTTGTTGGGTTTGGTAATCTCTGGCCTTAATTTTATTAATATTGTCACGAGATTGTAAAATCAGAAAGAATTACACACAAACGATGATTTTATAATTTTTACACATTTTACACTAGAAATGGATGATACTGGAAGGTTCTAGGATGGTCCATACGAATCTGGAATCGACAGGGCTGTTCTCATAAACTCTGGAACCATTGAGAAAGTGACATTTCCCATAAAAAAGCTTGACCGGCTACTGCGCAAATGGTTGTGTCAGAGTTGATAGTGGGATAAAGTCACAGAAATTCACAGATAAGCGAAATCGTGCACCGTGTGTTGCTAGCGCGTGTGTGATTCCTGCGATAGTAATCAAAAAAGTACCTTCCGACAAGCGAAAAGTTTTCTAGTATGAACCTGAGCACCAGTAAATGAGAGACAAATGATCATCAATTGATATCATTGAAAGATTTGGCAGATACTTCGTGGTGCAATATTATAATTTAAAAAATGTTTTACTTTACTTTGTAATACACACACAATATGAGTTATTAAATAACAACTATAGTTTCGAGAGGAGCAGTCCCTCTCATCATCAGGTATAGATAATAACTAACTTAAATACAAAATTATCAATCTAATTGGGTCGGTCAGGGGGTCAGGGGGGCGCGCGGCAGGGAAGGCTATTTTTTTCGCCGAACAGCTCTAGGAGTGGTGAAATGGACTGAAATGTGATATTATTTATTAATTTATTATTAATTTAAAAAAAATTCTATAAATTCATTAATGAAAATAATTAACTAATTTAAAAAACAACAAAAAAAAACAAGTCAGAAATATTGAAAAAAAAATGCAAACTTTGATATCGCATATCTCCTTAACTATTAATATTAAGTCATAATAGCTTCAAGATTTTCGACTCATAATCAAGGCAGGAATATAGTCCTGCGAGGTTATTAATGTTTTATAAATAACCCTGTATATATATTATTATAAAAAACAGTTATCACACACGTGACATTCTCCTGTCCATACACAAGTTTATATTTTAACGGGACAGTAAAAATTTTTTTAAAAAATCCATGAAAATAAAATATGTATATCATACATGTAAAATATTATTAAAAAAAAAAAAATAATAATAATAAACTGGAAAGGGGGTACCATTATGGAAAATTATTCACTGAAGAAATAAAAACTATTCAGCTCAAAGTGCCGCAATATTAAATACTAATAGAAGAGCCAACGTCATACACTCGTTTCAACATGACGCACAATTAGTACGGTTCAGTGATTATATGGTTTGTTTTGGTCAAGCTACGTACGTAAACAAAGTTTATCATCGCATTTCACGCCTCGGGTAAACCGGCGATTAATGTGTGTTAATTTAAACTGATTTGTAGCATCAGGTTGTTGATTGATCGACATTTCAGCTAAAAGTGAAAGGAAAAAGAAAGAAAATGCAAGCGTTGTAAAAAATAAACACTTTCATCAGACAGTATCCGAGAGTGTCTTTGCTTCACCGAGTTGAAAAAATTCTACCAAATTACAGAGGCGAAGACAGCTGCAATGTAAACCGCGACTGATGCTTATTCTTAATATATTACATCAAACCTAGACAGAAAGAGTTCGTAATATTTCGAAATTTTCGTGATCAACTTTGTGGATTTAATTAACTATGAATAAAACACAACATTGTTTACTTCACACAATGACAGTTTAAATAAAAAATTTAAACGTTCTCCATGCTTACTGCCTCATCTTCAGGAATATACTAACTTTTAAGACTAGAAGACATCTACTACATGGGTTGGGGCGGTCGGGAGCGGAGGAGGGGGAGGAGTAGGCGAAATGTGAAAGTGGTTGCTGGGCGGGGCTAGTGTGGATATTCACTTTTCACCCACTCCACCCCTCCCTGGCTTCCGACCACCCCTCCCCGTGTTGTAGATAAAATGTCTTCTAGTCTTAAGATTTAGTATATTTCTAAAGATGATGCAGTAAGCATCGAAAACGTTTTAATTTATACTACCTGTCCCCGCGCGTCTTCGCACGCGTTGATTTTTAGTACACTGTTTGGATCGTCATAGAACTTTCAGAACTTTGAAGAAATTTATTGAATGTATAGGTACCTTCTAGATACACCGACACATTACGCCACTCAGTTTAGAACCTTATAGAACTTTCTGGAATTTTCTAGAACCTTCTCCTTCCAGAACTTTCTAGAGCAGGTTTTTCCGAAACCTTCTAGACTCACCGACACAGTCGGCGTGTCTACTTTGAAAAAATCTGAAGCATTTGCGGCCTTCCCATAGCAAAACAATGTGCTAGAAATAACATTTACGTCACCCACTCTCACCCACGCACAGCCACCCCCACCAAACTCGCATATTTTCGATGTCACACAAGGGCTATCCACCACCATAACCACTGGTGGGTGGTTGTGGCTGGTTGTGGAGAAAACTTGGCGGGTAGAGAAACACGGGTTTCTTTTATATATATATATAGATTATTATATATATATATATATATATATAATATATATATATATATATATATTATATATATATATATATATTGATTATCCCGTTAAAATAAAATGGCTTTTTGTGGTGACCTATTTTACAACTAAGTTGACAAAAAAAATGGTCGTGCGATGCATTTTTTACGAACGCTGCCTTAACAGTAAGAGATATTTAAATACTATAGTGAAGTTGTAGAATTCAAAAAGTTCTGTAACGTCTGCATATAACTATATGTTAAGGTCAATACACAAATTGATTAAATATGACTATAAGTTACTAAAAATCTACGCGTGCGAAGCCGTGTGGGTAAGTTAGTAAGATATAAAATTAAAACTGCAATTTAAAATATTACAAAACCGGTATTTTATCTCCTTTTATATTCATACTTTCATGATCGAAATATTGATTTTAAGGTCTTATACGTAAAAAACGAATGCTTCGCTTTGTGTCAATAGATCTAAGACCTACATATCGCCGGGTTCAAGGCTAGAATTGTATGATTTCATTTCTTGTAGTCATGGATTTAAAAAAGTAGCATCATTCCATTTAAGTGCTGGAAAATATATCCATATCAAATGTGTTTTAACCCCTTTAACCCCTAACTAATGTGCCCCAATGCCCCACATTGGCTACATTGGTTACGCTACTGGTTTCGTGTTGCACTGCAATGAGGAAATTATTAAAATAGTGATAAAGTCGCGTAGTTGACCGTGAAGAAAGCTCATTTAAATAAAATAAAATTCGTAATTTGATGCATCTGATATTTTTTTACAGTGTTGTTCGTATTTGAGTATATATTAATATACATAAGTAGTTAAATATAATTTTATAAATACGAGTATTATAAAGTTTTCAGGTAAATAAAAAAATATTTATATTGTTTCCGCAATTTTCATGCAATATAATTTTTATGGTCGTTTTTATGGTTTATTAACAACTATATGATTGTTTTATGTAACTATCGTTTTTTTTTTCATTATGTTAATATAAAATATAAAATTATGCATAATAAATTAGGCAGCAAAGATATGCGTGTTAGACATGATACTGTAGAAATGAAAGACTGGTAATTCAAAAAATATTCATCTAAATACAAAATATTTATCTAAAAAACATGGTTTGTAGATAGATAATAGAAAACCCCAATTTTGACGGGAAATCTAAAATATTACTTAAACAGACATGAATACCAAATTGCTAAAATCGTAAAAATAATAAAAATATATTTTGGATATAATATAAAAACTTTAATGTGTGTCAAAAATGAACAATTGTCAAAACAAATTGTCCGTCTGACCGGACATGACTTTCCAATTTTTGCCACGTCTACGTGGCGGTAAACAGGTACTAATATTAGAGGGTTAAACTGGTTTGTTTTTATTAATTTGGTTTGTTATTATTAATTTAAATGGTTTGTTTTTATTAATTTTTAGTAAGTACATTTAAAAGAGAATTCTAAGAAATATTTTCATCGTTTTATCCACCTAATTTTGGTACTCTATGATAGCAGTGCGTCGACCAAAAAGCTTGTAAACAAATTTAAGTCAGTTTGGTTTATATAGACTTTGTAATTTATTATTATTTATGAATGTACAATTACAGTGGTCTACTCATGAAAAAGAAAGTAACTTAATATCTGCCTTTAAATAAGATGTCATAACAAAACCGGAATAATATAAAGATTAATGTTATTTTATGGATGTTGACCATTATGGACACAATTTAACATATTGCGCATTTTTCTTCCTCCATTCGCGTTTGCCTTGAATACGTAACTCACAATTGTGACGAGAACGCAACGTAACTGAGCAATTGGTAACCGTTATTTATTGAAAAATAACGGCCATTAAAAAATGTTAAAGTAAAAGGATAATACAGGGTGTGCAGGAGGCTTTTGGAAGTCAAGGAACCTATATATTGTGCGGTGCAAGCGCAGGAAAACAGTTTTTGTTTTGACAGCAGACGAAAAAGTCATAGAAACAGCGACAACTGGGCGAAACTAACGAATTAATGCTATACAAACGACTTGCAAAATGGATACACACGAGTGACTAGAAGGAAATTAGTGAGAATTACGGAACACTGCTCTAGTTAAATTTGTGTACAGCGAATTGTTAGTAGTCCTAATTGAGCAGTAAATTATCTATTTACAATATATAAATGTTATTTTTATTATATTACAATGCAGTGTGTCCAAAAATATGTAAATTTTCTAAGGGCATAATCTACATATTAGATTTGTTTCATAGAAAGCTTAAATAAATTTGATGTTAATTGCATTATTGCAACCAATAAATAAAACTTAACGAAATAAATTATTTTTAATATGTTGTCTCTTTTAAATTTTTTTTAGCATTTTAAATATCCAGCGTTTACTCTTATTAAATTTTATTGATTTGATTTAATATGATTAAATTTATATAAATTTTGATTGAAAGATTTAATTGAAAGTCAGAGATATAAATGAACCTTTCACAACTGTTTAAAATGATGCAAGTCAACAACATTTTATATATTAAAAAAACTCCTCGTAACATTTTGATTGATTAATTTATCCAGCGGGCAAATTCTTAATTTATTGCGATACTCGTTCAAATTTTTTGTCGAAAGAAGAAAATAATTAATTTTCATCGCATCATGGCGTCACAGTTTTTATGCTTTAACTGATTGCAAATTTTCTATATATGTTTTTTTTTCTTTAAGCCTTTAGTATTATAATACATAATTAATGTTTCTAATAATTTTTCATTATTTATAGGACTTTTTACCGCTGACCTGATTAATATATATAATCCTCTGAAAGATGTAAGGATCACCGGGATTTTGGGCACTAAGATATTTTTCAGCCATGACAACATCTTTTCTACTTACATATCTGCTACCCTTTTTCTTCCCCTGCAGTATGAATTGTATGATAACATATTTCCCACAACGGAGAATATATCCTTCTTTTGCAATATTTATCGCAATTACAATTAATCGATCGCAGAAACTGTACATAAAAGACAGATTTTGTATTTACTGATTGTCTAATTTTTTAAAAGGAAAGTTATATGTCGCTTTTGAATTAGTTGTTTGAAATGTTCGGATATGTTACCAGTGTTTTATAAAAATTATTTTAAAGGACATGCTACTTTTATCTTTCCTTCTGCAAAAAATTAGAGGTCATTTGGATGTGTAAGTACTCTAAATATTTAAAAATTAAGAGAATTGTATGTACAATTTACTGCCATCGTTATATATCAATTCGTGAACATAATTATTGTATAATATTAACTTCTTCAAAAAAAGCTAAATGATTTTGTAGTGACATCTATACCTACAAAACTCAATGTCTGTCTGTTGTCCGATTCGACTCAAATTTTGCATACTTAAGCTTTAAGATCTAGCGGGTAATAAAGGTGACATTTCCCCTCTCCCCTTTTACCCTTTCCCGCCCCCTGATATATATATTTTCAATGCAAATCTGTACCGTTCCACCGATCGGACTCAAAATTTGCAAACTTATTCTTTAGGACCAGTAGGGTAATATAGGCGACATTTTCCCTTCTCTTCCTAAACCATCCCCTCTCCCAGATATATTTTCCGTACAAATCTATGCCGCTTCACCGATTGGACCCAAATTTTGCATACATATTTCCGACGGAAAAAATAGGTCATATTTCTTCCCTAGACATCCTTCCCTAGACAGCCTTGATTAAATAGAAACATTGTTTTGATTAGAGGCTTTGCAAAACAACGGAACCTTTGTTTCCCCCAAATTTACAAATTTACTTAATTTAACTTATCTTAACTACATTTTTATTAATTATATATAATATTTACTTGAGTTTTAGATCACCAATTCGTTCAGCTTCAAGCGATGCCAATCATCGCGGTTTTCAAATATAAATGTAGCTATCAATCTGCGTGTAAAAACCGCCTGAATTTCATCACTTTTACTTTCGACCGTTTGAATAATTCGCGAAAATTTTATAGTATTTTTGTATAAAATGAGTCGTTTAGAAATTTCGAAAAATTTTGCTATTTTCAGAAATATTGGAAAAAAATAAAATGTAAATAAATTAATACTTTTTTTTATTAAACGTAAATTTTGTCGCTATCGTTGTTCCTCTACTATTCATCGCAGAGATATTAGGATATTTCTTTAGAAAAATATGATTATAAACCATTTTGAATTTTTGCATACGCCTTTGGTTAGGTGTTATACTTAACCGAAGCATGTCCCCATTGATATTATGTTCACTTCACGAATTATTTGAGCATAAATGATATGAAAGTGAGTTTTTTGCAGATATTTCGCTTCATATTGGTCAAATGACAAAATCATCGGTGTAAAAATTTTAGATTGAACAATTTTCTATATAAAAGGTTCAGAATATATTTTCATATTTAATCAACAGTTTTCAAGTAACACGGCTTGGAAAGCATCTAGTTCACAGAATAAAACTCAATAAGAGACTCTCCTTTTCACCTAGTGTCAATGTGTACCGTAATATTGATGTACTAATTTTGTTCAGGTGTACTGGCAGTAATCTATTTTTAAGAGATTTTAAACTGTGTTGACATTTCATGAACCTTGGTGAGCGTCCAATACTCTTATGATTTGAACAAGTCAGTGAGCGAACACAATTGACTAATATCATCGTTATATCTATTATTAAAGTATTTTTTCACAATTATATGAATTAAAAACAATTTCTGCTACACATTAGTACATATATAAAAATCATCATGTTTGTCTATTCTATGATATTTCAATGTCAAAACGTCAATATGATTAGATATTTTTTGTAAATAATCAAAAATGGATCAAATAAATGGAATATACATATTAACATATTAACCATACGACTACGTTTTATATTAGGTATAAAAATATATGGTGACCGTTTTTATTTTCAAATTTTAAAATAATTAAAGAAAAACAAATTCTGCTCTACGTTATATTATGTTTGCTTTTACATTATATCTAGATATCAATAATTTTATTAATTACAGGCCTTCAAAATGGAATGTCAAGTAGACAAAAGTGGGTAATTTTGACACCTCCTTTTGTTTGTGTTCGAATTTTTCGAGTCAAGACCAGATGATTTATATCGCAGGGCATCTAAAAACTTGGAGAACGTTGGCAAGAAATTGTAAATAATGAAGGAGAAGAGACAATACTGACCAATTTGTTGTAATTATTATTGTAAAGCAGACGTAACGTATGCAAATACCCAATACTTAATCCGGCTAATTTCGTAAAAATCCTGTTCCTTCATCAAAGTTAAAAAAAATGAAATAAAATAATTAAAAAATTATTTTAAAATTATTGTAGCATCTTCCTTTATCACAAAATTTAAAATATAATATTGATATTGTAAGGAATATTTTTTTCCCAAATATTTAAAAAGTAGGTATACAAATATGTGCATTGTAAAAATTATTTAAAAAATATATAATTGCACGCATCAATGTTTCCATAGTTAAATTCCGGTTGGGATTAATATTTTTGGATAAAATATAAAACTGAAAATAACCAACTAATGTAGTGTCATATTAGTAAAAATTTCACCTCAAGGGTACTTATAAATTTATTTGTAAACCAATCTATTTATTTTGGTTCATGTGTCAATATTTTTTTCCAGTACGGTGATCAAGCACTAAGTAAATGAGTATGAATCATTGTTCGTTTTAATAAAATGATAGAAAGTTTGACAAGATGGAGTTAAACATATATTAAACTGCAAAATAAAGTATTGTGTTCACGTAACGTGGCCAGTATGCTTTAATATTCATCATATTGCCAGTAAAATCAAAAACAAAAAGGTACCTACTAAATCATCGCTAACGAGAGAGATTTTTTTATTATATAAGCTTTATTATTTACTTAGAAAATAGTCTTTACTTTTGGACAAAAACTATTTAAATTAATTAGCATTATTTGAATATTAATGTTATTAGTTTTTTGTTAAAATCTTTACTAGATCTGTACAACGTGTGAGATCCTTCCACTCTATCTTGTATTTTTTTTGTAAATTTTTAATTATAAAATAATATAACAAGCTAGACCCATAAAACATTTTGTTAGATGCAGGTACATCCAAACAGTCGAATATAAATATTTTATTAATTAATTAACACAAAATTTAACATCTTAAAAAGTAACGCCTTAAAAAGTAATCAAGCGCCCTTGAGGTGAGTATTCGCGAAGAAGGCGCTAAATAAATTATCCAAATATTATTAACTGTTATATGAACTAATTTAAATATTAAGACAAGAGAAAATAAAATTTTGTAAAGATGATTTAAATTCACATACAAACTATTTAGTGGTTCAGTAAAAAAAAAAATATAGCAATGGCATATTAAGCAAAATTGGGAGAGAACGTACTATTTTGTATGGAACCAGGTAATTTATTTTGGGACTATGGAACAACATATTCTGATATTCTCGATCCGATTTATTGGTGTATATATTAGGTTTAACTTAAATACGCAATATCTCTTTTTTCTTTCGTATGAAACTACTTACCTTTTACAACTTTTAATTATAATTTTTTAAGGCTTCTTCATTGTAATTTTTTTACAATCTTAATTACTATATTTTTTTAAATAGCCTTTCTAAATTGTTCTAGCATCTTTCATATACATTGTATCGTAATTATATTTTACCGATTATTAAGAGTCTTCTTACAAATTTTTATCGAGGGGCGTGTATTAATTGCATTCATTCATTCAGCTCATATAAGTCGTAAGCCCTGTGCCATTCTATAAAGACTTCCATACAGGTTTTCTATATAAACAGTTTCGTCTCTGTGAGACTTTTTTGATTTATCTTAATAACTTGCTCACAGTTTGCTTGTAGAGTAAATGTTTTATATCCAGCTCTACTACAGGGTGACTTGACTTCAGATACATATATATATATATATATTATATATATATATATATATATAATATATATTATATATATATATATATATATACAAACGACTTTTGTGGTAGGTGCACACCGCTGTTATTAAAAGTACGCTGGCAAATATATATGATATATATATATATATATTTATATATATATATATTGCCAGCGTACTTTTAATAAACAGCGGTGTGCACCTACCACAAAAGTCAGTTTGTACTGACCCGCGCCCTCAATCAACCACGGCAAGGATAGCTACTAATCGCTAAAACACCCTGTGTATAATACACAATAGTATCAGTGTACTTACTAAAAAGTGCAAAGTTATGAAACGCGGACTCTACCCCGTGCTGTTTCCAAATTGACGGCATATCTGTATACTAAGGTTGTCTCAGGGATAGTTTACAAATTAAGAAATATTAAAAAATTATTCTAATGTCAACTCAGATGACCTGTGCATCGAAGATCACATTATTCGGAGTTCGCAGCCGGTCAATTTTTATTGGGTCAGGAGCAAATATATTTGTTCCAAGAGTTTCAAAGGTCAATTGACCTCCAGACGGTAAAAATTGATATTAAATAATATCGTCTGGTATATTAAGTTGGTGGAATCGAGATTGAACCGAATAAAATGTAATATTTAGAGCGATTCTCGAGACCGAAGCCGGAGTTCCGTTATTGCAGTTCAAGGTTCAACTATGAAATGATTAGTCAGATTTTGTATTTCTTCTGACTTTAGGCGTGGGCCGTGTTTAAACAAATTAACTTATTATTAAAATGGAGTGAAGATTCAAGAGTTTTTGTCTTCAGTTTTTGACAGTTTACTGAGGTCACTTCCCGACGACTGTTGTCATATTATTCATTCATTCATCTTCACCCCCTTGTCCTAGTAGACTCGGGGGCCCAAAGACTCGACGATGTGTTTCCATGTACCCCTGTCTTGCGCTGCTTATGCATGAGTCAACCAGTCTAGATCCAGTCTGTTTTCATAAACATTTTTCTGTTGCCTCTCCCAGTTTAATCCGGGGCGACCCACCGGCCGTCTTCCTTCCAGGGTTGCCAGGAGGATTCTTCTTGGAAATCGTTCCTCTGGCATTCTTAGCACATGTCCAAGCTACCTTACTTGTGATCTATCTATGTGTAGGATTAGGGGTTTCATGTCGGCACTTCTCACTCTGTCCATCAATGTGACTCCCGCTAGCCCCATTAGAAAACTTATCTCGGCAGTCTGGGTTCTTGCTCTAACTCTCTACACTGTGCCAATTATTAAACATTAATAATGACATATTTTTAATATTTGGTAATTTTAAAAATATCTATAAAAAGTGAAATCGTCCATCATGGTATAACTTAGCTTAAACACCCAGATAAATATTCATTAGATCATTATCATTATTATCAGCTGTTTTCTATCCGTTGCTAAATAAAGGCCTCCCCAAGTGTCTCCCACCTTCCTCTGTCCATTGTTATTCACTGCCATGTATTTTCGCAAAAGTTGATGATTTCGTCAGGCGAGTAGTTTTTAGGGCCCATTCACAGACCACTAAAATGTAAAGACATGGACCAACGTTACTTTCTTGATACACAACCTGGCGCCATGACTGACTCCAACATACTTGACTTGTTTAAAAAATAAATATCGTTAAAAAATTTTTACCAAGGAATTTAATAAATATGTCTTACGAACATACGCCAAGAACATAAAGAACGAGTTTAGTTCACCTTTTTAGTTCCTTTTTATACTACTTTGGCTTATCATAAATATTCATACAATTATTTAAATAAAAACTTAACATATTTTAACTCAGGTCATAAACCCTGTGACTAACCTAAAAAGACTTCCATACATATTTTAATTATATAAATACCTTCGCCTCTGTGATAAAAACCCAGTTTTTGTGTTCTTAGAATATACATATAAAAAGATTGTTATTATATTTAACAAAAGTATCGGTTCTACCACGTGAATTGTTCATGTTTTATGGCATTCAGGACAGTGTACAATTTTAATTATCGCAAGAAGAGACAGCGATTTCTTGTGTATCTTGAGTTGTTTATTTTTTAACAATACAGGGTTGGGTAACAGTTTGAATGGAGAACTTAGTCGAATACAGGAAAATTAATATTTTTTTTATCAAAAATACTTTCCTTCTACTAGTGTTTTCTTTGTGGTGCATTCGGTTAAGCTTATATGCAGCTATTTGATATATGATATATATTTGATATTTGATATATATGTATACGAGGTAGTTTTTTTTAATATATATATACTGTACATTACATTATTTACATTTATTTTAGGTTTGATTTTACTATGTCTGTCTCACTAGAAAACTCTGTGTTGAGACAGGCAAAGTTTACAATCAGAAATTAATTACATGAAAATGTTAAAAAAAAATTATTCGTTGTCTCTACCACAAATAAATATAATTTACTTGGAATCTTAATTACTTTAGTATAGCATTCAAGTTGTCACTTTTTTTGGATGAGTATCCCTATAATTATTATTGTTAACTTTGTTTAAACCACTTATTAATAAGTGGTTTAAACAAAGTTAATTTAAAACAATTATAATTATGTTACCACAAAATAAATTTGCTACATTTGAAGAAGAACATATAATTATTGGTCGATTCATCTTTTTATCAAAATTTTAATCATTGTTTATAAATTATTCGGATACTTAAGTCCTGATAAACTTTCCAACATCGCATTGTACAGTTTAGGGCCTAGGTGCCTAAAATTTCTTTATCCATATGTGGTTCTTGCTCTTGAAGAAAATATTGGTTTCGAAAAAGTATTAATTTATTAAATATTTCACATGTATTTGTATTAATTGATGTTTTGATGATTATTTTTAATATTTTAAAAAGGATATTTTTCGTAGAACAGGTCGACACCTTTAGATATCTAGGCATAGACTTGCTTGGAGGTGCTGATCTGTATGAAGAAATACAAGTCCAAGTTAACAAGGCAGTGGCAATCTCTTGTGCTCTAAAATGCACAATTGGGAAAATAAAGATATGATCATCAAGAGCAAGATGAAAATCTATAAAAAATGCGTAAGACCAAGGGCAATTGAAGCAAGGGCAGACACAGTCGGGAATAAATGGGACTTCCGAGAAGAAGACAGCCAAGGAGGGACTGGTATGGTCATGTCCAGAGAATGGATAGCTCCATACTCCCTTATATCGCACCACATAATCAGCCTCACGGATCCGCCGCGGAAAACCTCCCAAAAGATAGAAGGACAGCTGGGTTCCTGTGTTCCATCTGTGAGAGAAACCTGTGTTCATCTCACAGGAGACTCTAGTCTCTGGAGAACAGGCCACATATATGCGGTATAAAAGCAAAGACAGCAATATCCAAAAAATTAAAAATTTGAATGCTGTTACCGTAGATTACTTTAATTTCAAATGCACTGAATTCTAGATTTTAAGTATCTATCCCTTCAGAAATCATGTTTCCTATAAGTGTACAGGCTATGTTTTCTATATAAATCTCGAGTTCAGTATATTATAAACGAGTAATCCACGATGACTACATCATTTTTTATTTTTATTTTGCTGCCTTTGCTTTAACACCCTACGTATGTAGGTCTATTAAAAGGAAGAAGAGGGTGAAAAATTGTTAACGCCCGATTCATTCTAGTGAAATTTTTCAATGAAAATTCTCGGTAAGGATACAATAATACAAGAATAAATCTTAAAATGAGATCTTATTGTAAATGAAATTTTGTGATATAATACATAAAATCAGATTGTGTATATAGTTTGTCTTTACTTAGATACATCCAACATTTTAGCCCCACTGATGATGATGATAAAGATTCAGAATTAAACTGCGGATGCCTCGGTTGGAAGTATTATATATATTTATTCAAAACTGTGAGAGTATTTAAAGTATGGAAGAATTTTTTTTTGTCAAAATAAATCTTTTCTCTGCTCCTACCTCTATTGATTTACACATATATATATAGCTTTTGTTCGCTTTCAAAAGATATTGGTCGTTTTTGCTCTGCCCTGTTTGGAACATACATGTTGGAAGAAAATTTGAAAATTGCGTCAGTAAAAAAAAAGTTTAAATGTCACTCCGCATCGCTTCACAATAATTGTTTTTGCTATCGCGACGGTCGTAAAATTTTAGGTAGCTACTTATATTAAGGAAAATAATAACTCAAATGCATCCAAAGCAATCAAATATTGACACTGAAAAATATGTTTTAATATTATTATTGATAAAAAGGGTTCAAAAGTTTCATAAAAAATAATAAGTTTTGTGAAAAAAAACATTGTAATTAACGCAATCAATTAAAGCTATACACAATTTACTTTGTATTTTCTATGCTGTTTTCGTGATCTAAGTAGTCAATACAAGTATATTTATTTGTTAAAATTAATACTTAGTTACATATATACTGAACAACAAAGTTAACGCTATAGAGTTGTATAAGAACTAGACCAAAATACTTTAAAAGTAGATTCCTGCTTAAAAATGAGTCGAAAATGTCAAAGCAACAATGTCCTTTTATCAATGTTGTGGAGATAAGTTACTTCGAAGTTTGCCTTTTTTTCTCAATATTTCTGCCAATGTTCTCTAAAACATCAGACTATCATTAAAGTAACCAAAGTAATAAAAAAAAGCCTCAATACATGTCAAAAAAAATAAAAAAATAAAAACCTTACAAGAATATTCTGATCCAATATATAATTGATGGATTTGGCGTTATCATTATAGAGATTATTCATAACGATCATTAGGCGAAAAATAAAACATCTGAGTTATCTTTATGTGAGTTTAATTACTATTTTATTACTTAAGTTTTATCAGAATCTTTTATCGACATTCAAAACTTAGTATTTACTTTAATACTTAATATCATTTAATATATATTTAAAAACACATTCATATTTGTGAAGTTGTAATTTTTCAGAACACAGTTCTGTGAAATTTTTAAATCAAATTAATTAATCAATTAGAAAGACATACAGAAAAATCTAATTCCCGAAAAAATGTTAGGATATATTCACGGAAACAGAGGGTTGCTATAGCTTAGTGGTCAGAGCACCGGCCCCGGAAAGGAGGTGACCTGCGTTCAAATCCCAGTAGTAACCTAACATTTTTTCGTGAATTAGATTTTTCTGTATGTCTTTCTAATTGATTAATTAATTTGATTTAATCATTTAATACTACACCTGTCAATGAGAGATTCTGATACTCTCGAAAGTTGAGTAATAAATATAAAATTAAAATTATACTTGACGTGACAAGGAAGGATGGATGTAAGAAGAAGCCTGTATCCAGCAGTGAAAAGATGAAGTCTGAAGAAGAAGAAGAAGACAATTAACTCATAATTAACAATTACTCACTTAGAGATAATATTGATTTTGGGTTTCACCCAATTATATAACTTACAATTGATATTATTTAACCCACTTCTCAACGTCCAATCGAGCTGAAATTTTGCACAGACAATAACATTCTCGATAACAATTCTCAATTAATCAATTATCAGATTGACTAATTAATCAAAGAATAATAAATGAATCAAAGTTTTGTATGTGAAATTAGATAATTATTCACCAAAAGTGAATTCCTACCGAAGTGATTTAGTACGTTGGGTATTAAGACAAAAATGTAAGACATTATTTTATTTAAAAAAAAACCTTTTTCAAATACCACGCTTCTTTTTAAATGTACTAAATAGTAAAAAAACAAATTATCTGCCAAAAAATGTATGCCTCGCTCTCCAAATAAAAACGTGGGCGCTTTCCCTCCATCAACAATGGAATTCAGTAATCTATATCAGTATCGTAAGTGCCCACTTTTTACTTGGAGAGTACAGAGGGTAGAAATTTGCAGCCGAAAATTTATTTTTATTTTTTAGTACCTACATTAAAATATAAGCGTGCGTTAAAAATTTTTTTTTCGTGTTTTATAATTTTTTAAAATAAGAATTTTATTTTATTGATGACTTTGTCAACATGGCCTATTTGATCCATGTTATGGATTTCGATATGAGCGAAAGATAAATAACTTAGGATATCGGGTAACAAAGCTGAAATGGCAATGGGCGGCAACAGACCAGCAGAGAAACTGAAGAAATAAATGAAGTGAATGAAGAGAAGGCCAAAAAGACCCACCAGGTGTTGTAGGACCAATAGTGATTGTGATAATGACCTTATAAACATCGTCAAATGTTTTTGTTTACAAACTTACGAAAATGATTATGCTCTTATAAACATCGCGTCAAATGTTTATATATAACTAATGAATATCACGATAAACTACTTTATAGATAAGAACACCCCGATAAAAGTATTAAAAAATACAGTTAAGGAAACGACCTAGACACAAATAACGTGTTAAAATATTTTTACGTCTACGTCAAAATCGACACGTAACGGTATACGTAAAGCACAACAGATTACATTTCTAAGCACTACGACCGAAAAACGAATATTTGATTGCCAATGATTGACGTCAGTATGTCAAGGGTTAAAAATACACCATTACGCAGACATCAATAATGTAAAAAATATTGAGTGCCTTGTTGTAAGGTAAATATTTTATTAAAAACTCTTTCATTACTATATGTAGGTACCACGAAAGTAATTTATAATTTCTGAATTAAAAAAATTTTGGCCATAATTAATATAACAATAAAAATTTAGAATAATTCATTTGAATATTTTAAGTAAATAATATTTACAGCTGTGAACCATAAAAAATGGCGGTACTTTTATATGCCAGTTCCTTAAGAGTGTACTTATTTATAAGTTTACTTATTTATTAATAACGACTGTTTTCAAAATATTTGAATACTTTTTTTATATTTCCCTGGCGGCAGTTAAAGGTACTATTTTAAACCCTGGCGATAATACAGCATTTAAAATATTAATTGCAATATGCGTTAAGCGGCCTGTTCGGGTTTGCTGGCCTGGGGTTCAAGCCCCATCTCTGGCCGTTTAATTTGGATTGTTGAGCCGTGAATTCGAACGAAATCACGAACGTTACATGAAGTTAAGGACGGACAGATAGATAAAGATACAATTCAGACATTTAAAAACAATTAGTGTAGTTTATACAAAGTTTGTTAGTTTTCTCATATTAATAGAAAGAGAACACGCTAGGATAATATAAGAAGAGCGAGCAAAACATGGAAGATAGCCTGTAGTAGCTGTCCTCCAAGACCAAGGAGTCCCAGAATTTGTGTATCCAGGATTGGACCCATCAGATTACTTGAGCCCTCAAATTTTGAAGGTCAGCCTTCCTCGGAAATGGAGGATAGCTGATGACGTTGGTGACGTATATATATAAAATATATAGCTAAAGTAGAGTTTGACGCAAACTCATGAAAACAGATGGAAATAAATGTTTGAGGAAAATAAATTATGGAGAACACGAATTGTGAAGAAATAAAACAGCAGATTATGATTGGTATTACTGAAGAAAAAAGGGTTCGAAAATCAAAACTTTAACAAGTGATTTTTTGACGAGAAAAATTATTAGGTTAACTTGTTAATACTTAAACAATTTTTCAGACCGATATTGTTGATTAGCTCTAGGCGAAATCTAGTATTTTCATTAAGAAAAAAGTATGTGATTCGTAATAAAAAGTTAAATTATATATTTTTTCCACAATATCTTGGATTATTATATCGGAATATATTAATTTTGGAAGAAATTATACAGTGTCTCGTAGTTAGTAGAAAAAACTTAACAGGTGGATTCCTGTAAAGCAACCATGACCCAATATTAATAGTAATAAAGATATGCAATATCAAAGTTTGCATTTTTTTTCAATATTTTTTTGCAAAAAGTTGAACAATCATTACAGTATGTCGTATGCTATATTATGCAAAATTCATATAAAATAATACAACTCAAATAAAATGATAAAAACATTGTAAAAAATTCTATTAGCAATTCCGAAAGGCTTTTATTATATTACTTGTATTAAAGCGAATGAATTTTTCATTTCTGTAAAGATTTTGATACAAGCTATGAGACACGCTGTATATATACAAAACATTTTTTTGCCGAAGATATCTTAATTGAAAATAACCTATAATAGTCAAATACTCTGAAAGCAAAATATTGAAATCTTGATTATTCCCATTACGCTACGGAGTTTTCACATGCAACTTGGATATTTTTTAATCAAAATTAACAATGAATTTTATTTGTTCATTGGTTTATTATATAATTACGTATGAGGACATGACAAGGTACTGTCTACCAAACCAATGTGGAGGTAATTTATGCTTCTGCATAGTTCCCCCAATTACGTACAGGAAAAGCAATATTTTGACCTGTATGAACCATATTGTCCACCTGCATACATAATACATTTTACGTTAGGTAGACACAATTGAAAATATGGTTTCTTAGATAATTTTCATAACTTAAAAAAACTAAATATAGAGAAAAAAATGAATGTATTTATTTTTATCAATACCAAAACTATAAATCCCCACATGTAGTTTCGAGCAATTTTTAAATTATTTTTTTGCAGTATTTTGCCAGCGCCCAGAACGTTATATTGTAATACTATTCGGCGATCTGATTCTATGACAACTGAAAACAAGACAGGTGCACACAATAACACACACATTGGCAAGTGCATACATAGAAAAGGACACCTATAGAAACTAAATATTGGAAGATGGTTTAGTAAAAACAATAGCACGCAAGAAAATATGTATTATACAAAGTTTAGACCAAGAGAGAGTCGAGCAATACTTACTGCCTACTCCTACGTGGAAACAGAAAGTATAATAAAGTACTAATTCAAAAAGAGCAAAATAATTTTGTGGTGACATAATTTATACAATTAATAAAAATGAACCTTGTTTTCACCACTTATGCATTGAAAAATATCAACATGTTTCAGAGCCCATTGCCCTTTCGTCAGAATACAATGTATACAAACAAATAAAAAATCAAGAGATTTTTTCATATTTGATTTTTAATTTGTTAGTTAGTAAATATTGTATCCAGACGAAGTGGCCACGGGTTCTGAAACATGTTGATATTTTTAATTTTTTTTATTAAAACATAAATTGTGAGAACAAAGTTTATTTTAATTAATTATATAATAAATTAGTTAAATGAATCAACTTTCTCATGTATTTACAACTACGAGTATTTATGTTAGTTTACACAAAGAAAATACACCCATACCTATTTTTTTCTCGTGATATATCATATTTTCAATGAAAGTTAATAATAGTAATTGAATTGTATGAAAAATAACCTACTTTATCTTTTTTAATATTCAATAATATTGCCCAACTAATGTAATTTATTATCGTTGTCGTTTTCTTAATCAATAATTATGATTATTTATAACGGGATTATAATCCCGTTACTTTGATAGACTTAATTATATATCTTTAGCAATAAATCAATTTTAATATCGACGCTGGAAAATTTTACTAAATCGAGTTTACAAAAAAATATCAAATTATAAAAATATTGTAACGAGATGCTAGAATCCGGAGAAATTGTGCACTATCCAATTCATATTTCTCGAAATCTCTGGAACACTGCATAACACTCTGTAGCAATCTGGGATAGACTGGAGCATTTGCGTAGGTATTGGAAATTTCAAGGAATCTCTATAAATATATACAATTTTCTAGAAGCATCGCGAAACCTACATTATACACGCCATAAGCCGTTTCCGGGGAGAAGGGAAAAAAATCAGGAGAGTGTTATATATATGAATTCTATCTAAGTGCTTATAATTTTCGTTACGATTGTTTATAAACATACGTAAACATGTTTATTTACATTTAAATTTTTTTATCTAATCCACATTGTTGACAAGTACACTTCAAAGATAAAATGTTCCTAGAAATTTCCAAGGGATATCCTTGTCGAATGAGAAATACCTATTACTATGGTTTTTTTCTGTTAGATAAGGTATGTATATAATTTGGTAAACAAATTCATAATAAAATTCAGATTTTTCCTCATTTAAAAAGGTATTGATTGACATCACTTAGTATTTAAAAGAAACAATGAGCGTATTTAATTAATTCACGTTGAAATAGTCACGTTAGATTTGATTTATTTAGTCTATAAAAGACACTTATCTGAAAAATTTAAATTATTTACTTATTTATTGCAACATTGATTATTATTTTTTCAAATAACTAAATAAGATAAATAAATAACTTGATGATTAACATTGCGCCTTTTTTGTAATATTTCCACCAGATTGATGTTTTGTGACGCGACATATTTAATTGTCTTTAGCTCAACAAAACAAATGATTATATGATATTTCATTTAAAAAAAATCAAGTGAATTCGATGAAATCAATTAGTAATCTCATTATTGTGTGTAAATTTACATGCTTGTGTGTGTAATATGTACAGTTCATTGGAAAGGAAGGATTGAATTATTGAAATTACATTTATTTTGAACATTTTAACATTTAATTATATACGAAATCTATTATCATTAACAAACATAACGAAGCGGATGATGGCGGCCAATACACAGTAGAAAGAGTAGATAAAATGGGATGCAGATGTTTTTTTACGAAAGGTGTTTTTTTTAACTTCAGCAAATTTTTTGGATATTCTGCAAAAATTGGAAATTTGATTATTTATTGTAATTTACACAAATAATATTTTGCTATTTTTTTCGGAGACTGCATAACCTGTGTATAGGTGAATAAAACTGAGTGTTGTGTATGACCTACATTTTATGAAGATGTGTATGGTGAGAGGTGAGGATGTTTCATCTTGAGTTTATCTTTCGTTCAAATTCTATAGAACTTTCTTTTTGTCTGTCGCTGTAAACATTGCTGTGTATCAATATATTTAAATGTACGTATGTATGTGCGAATACATATCGTAAAATATATGTCGTCGGCCTATTTTCGGTAGATTTTTTGATCATGGCACTTCAAGAATATGTTGTTTACCAATAAATGTCAATGTATGCTTGATCGACGTACACAAGAGAGAGACAAAATTATATGAGCACTTCACGATAGACAGTAATGCAACAAACGTACTTGATATTAGTTGACGCATGCTATCGGTTATGTATACCGTGCGCAGTGTATTGTTGTTTTAAAATTGATGCAAGTCTATCGCATTGAAAATATAATTATTACCAAACAATTGAAAGTATAATTATAACAAAACAATTATTTGAAACTTTCCGAATTATCCTGGTGGTTTAACATTATGGTAATATAATAAAAAAGTGCAGTTCATTTTTAACCAAAATTTATTTGGTTCACCTACTAGTTTCAGCTGATAAATGATTACTAAAATATGAATAATATTATTTCATTCCTTATCTATAAAATGAGTCAACATTAAACAAATACATTAAAAAATAATAAAATAAACCACACCAGCAACAGCTTCATCAGTGGTCGACAGTAAAGTGCCACGAGAAAAAAATCGACCTTTAATCAGATCTATTTCCCTAGACCTCAATACACGTTTTCATTTTTTCGAAAGTATTAATTTGTAGCTAGAAAAACTATGTAATCATATCTGGTCTAACTCACTAGGAATTTATGTTTGCTTATCAAACGAAGTTATCAAAAATACAATTTAAATGTGTAAATAATGGAATACAAATATTTAATTTTATCTCTAACTTAAATATTGAACAAAATTAACCTACGTACGGTGAGAAATATTTCAACACTATGCCTTATAATGTATACATGTATTATAAGTTTTGTTGAAAAATTATTATGTATGTCTACGTATGAAAAATTATATTTGAGAAAAAATATAATAATGTTGGTTATTTTTGTCCCATCGCTAGAATATGTCGTATATGTAATAAGCTATTCTTCTATGCTTGACGTTGATATTTTTTTAATTTTATTTTTTTATTTATTTATTTCAAAAAATCCTTGTTTACAAATAAAGGTACTTAATACTAATTTAACAATAAAAATATAAGATAAATTACACTTTTTTTTGTTAAATTTGTAGATTATGCCACTCTACTAGGCTACGCCTGTCCCAGAATGGCGTTATAAAACAGAATTATAATATTTTTTTGAATTCGTCAGTAATATTTATTTTCATAAGGTAGTAATTATGTATCTAAAAAGTATCAAGTGCAATGTTAGTGATAAGTTGAGTGAGTCATAAGTTGAAGTGTAAATATGTGTAGAATAATTGTTTAATGTAAAAAGGGTTAAAGTTTTGTTTAAGATTATTTTTTATTTTCCGTAATTAATTAATTTATTTATATAGGTATATATTTTTATTTATAGACATTATTATGCAATAACAGTAAGTAAATTTTCAGTTGCTGTTCTACCTTTGGAGGTAAGCCAGTTGTTTGCTAAAGCTTTTATTTTATTAAGTGAGTATATTCTGATTTTCGGGAAGTCTGTTTTAAATATGTTAAATATTTTAGGCCCTATGTATGAGTAATTTTTCTGTCCATGCGTTGTCTTATTTTTTGGTATTTCGTCAAGGTTTCGTTATGCTTGTCTAGTATTATGTGAATGCGAGTTACTGGTTGCTGTTAGGTGGTCTGTGTTTTTGATGTAGAAGATGAGGGTAGACTTAACGAACAGCTGTCTAACGTCCAGTACATTAAATTCTCTGAATAGTCTGTCTTTTATATTTTTTTTTTTTTTCAGATATTTTTTCAGATAGGTACCCGTCATGATTTAAATAGTCTCTTCTACATGACATATATTTTCTTGACATTAATCTGAAGCCCTAGAAAACAAAATATCAACATCAATTCATTGTACACGCCCAATCGCTGTACATGCCTGATACCTATTTCGTACATGATCGCATTGCATTGGTACTTTGAATATATGCATATTACTAAAATAGGCCGGAGACTCTTGCAATTGGGATTTTGCGTTGCATATGAAATAAGTAAATGATTCTCGTATATTTTTTTTTCCTTGTATTCTCTTAGTGTCTCATAAAATAATTACTTTTTTATGTGTGTATAAGGGTTCTGATAAAGCTTAAAATTCCTATATAAAATCAGTGAAACAAAAATCGATAGGCCTGTTATTCTTGCCGAATCTCAGGGTTCCTACGTCAATATGTTCAAGAGAGATTTTCTATTATGAAAATGTATCTACGTATCTCGTATAAAATTACTGCCACTCGGGTACACGCTCTAGGGCTATTTGAGTGGTAGATAATATACAAAAAAGTAAAGAAAAAAAGTGTTTAAAAATAATAAAAACGATTTTAACATTTTATAACATTTTATCTTAATAAGGATATAAAACGATTAAATTTTGGGTTTTATTAAGCGAAAAAATGGTTACGTTTAGTTAGTCAACAAAATAATTATTTTACTAATTGATCAGTATAAAGAATGCGTAAAAAAAGTGATTAAATTTGATTACAGGTACAATGTAATTAGCACCGTAGTGAGGTAGTTATCAAATATTGTTATGACAGGGCAGTTAGTAATGAACAACGAACATGCTTTTACAGCAAGTGATTCTTCTTTTCCATTGCACACTTCATACAATAATTATTTTCTCGTGGTTCGATTGACCAACCATGGCTAACCGAGCATGACTAGATTTGTTCGATAACTCTTCACTTATCGATCGAGTGCAACTATAAGTACTTTGGAGCACTTGTATCATGTATCAGAACTTGAGTGATACTTGACCCGTGTCAAGAAATTATGTAGGTCAATAGTGGGAGGATGTCTGCATTAATAGGTACAAAATAAAATCGTATGTTCCATAGACAAGTGAGGTTAGTGAAAAGGCAATTTTACAGTAGAGCAAAAACACAAATAGATTTAATAACCGGCCTCGTCCGAGATTTAGATTTAATTAACTAGTATTAATACCTACCATTTCCATAAAAAAATTAACAAAAATTGATATTCGCAAAAATCCGAAACAAATCATGTGTAGCTTTGATAACGCTAACTTAGGGGTCTGGTGGTCGGTGGTTCGGGCCCCATTCCAGGATACCAGCAAGTTAGTCCTGTTTTTATAATACAAGTATTTAGCTTAGTTTGAAAATAGTAATAATATTGATGCGACCCGTATTCCGTGTTCGCATCACTAATTTTTATTTAAAAAAAAATCTTATTCAAATAATTCTGAATTAAAAAAATTATTATTGTACAAAACTTATTGAAAAAAGAAAAATATGGAACAAAGAATATGGCGCCATTGTTTTTCGGCAGTTAAATGGAAATTTTAATATACCACAGCTGATGATGGAAGTAAGGTAGTGAGCGTGAAAATACTTCCTTAGCTCTCTAAATTCCAGACAAAATAAGCAATGCCCAATTTTACGCCGTTCGAGAGTTTTTACGCCCAAACAGATTTTAAGCTGTATCTACATATAATATTTAGATGATGGAAATAATTAAGGGCCTAAAATTGTTTTTATTGATAAATATTGAAATGAACATGTTTACTCCGTATGAATCGCCAATTCTATGGCTGATGCGGAGAATGATGAATAAGCAGTCCCGTTGAAAAGGGACACTAGGGAAGGGACTTCTCCATGTGAGTTTGTTTATGTTATGTTGAGTATATGTTGCTCAGAATGTGCGCAGTACCGCTTCGCACTGCGAAAGTGGTATTGCGTAGCATACCTCTTACATTGGGTACAAAAATCGACATTAATTTTTAATGCTATCTCATTCTAGCTCATGTCAAGTTGCATTAGTGCCACTTCGTTAGCGGGCATGGCCTAAAATCACAGAAGTACACTTGGAGGCCACATTTTCCGTTTCGCACGTATTTGACAATAGAAAAATTTCCTGAGGTCAAAACAGGTCAAAACAGGACAAACAGGTGTAGTGATTTGACCGAGAAGTGAAGTATTGTTATAAACTGAAGCGATACGTGGCGCGTGGGTTTCAAAGGAAGGCGAGGAAGACATCTTCTGACATTCAGAAAGAACACAAAATATTGTAAAAATGATTAAGAGGTTGTTGCTATCTGAATTGTGTACGATCGACGCACGGAACGTAGCACTTGTGTCTTAAACTAAAACTTACTTTGCCGTGAATATGAGTTCACTTGATATTTATACTGATGTGTGGTTGGAATCGACTGGGACATTCTCGTAAATACTGGAAATGTCGAGTATATACAAGAAATGTTTAGAATGGTCTCGACCATCTGAAAACCAACATGTTTTGTATAAAAAGGTGAAGCGAGTGCCGCGGGAATAGCCATTATTATTATTTTTTTTAAATTTATTTATTTCTATATATAAATATAGTACAGATTTTGTTTAAACAATGCCTGTTTCACTAGAAAAAATCTGTGTCGAGACAGGCAAAGTTATTTTAATAATGTTTGCTACAATATTTTCCACATAACATAGCACACAAATAAAGTATATATTATGTATTAAAATAAATATGCAAGCAGTAGAAAACAATAGTACAGAAGTAAGCAACAGGATATAGACTGGTACATAGTTATATATAAAAAAATATGGAAATAGTAAGTTTAAGCCAGAAAAACAGTAGGTAAATAGTGTAAAAGAAAACAGCCGGTCATAAAAAAATAAGTTCAAGGTAAGCGTAGAAAGACATTAATATCATTGTTTACATTGTTTTCAATAGTATAGTTTTTTTAATTTAATTATCTATTGAGTGTATTGCTCGGAATACACAACCAGATATATGTCGAAAGTATTTAAAAAAGACTGTTGTAGTTGCTCTTAGAAAGGGTAAGTGTCGGTGCAGATGTCGTCCCGTGTTATGACTTATGACTGGTTATTATTGCAGTATAGGTGCATCCATATGTGAAGAGTCACTCAGCCGGTCAATTTGTCTGGATGAGGGCACCAATACCTGGACGACCCATCTCTCGAATCCAAATTTTAATCTTATATTTTATGTTGTTCTGATATATAGATTGTGGTGTACTCTCCATCATTATTTTATTATATAATTTGGTACCTAAATATCTGAAGTTTCTTTGACCATAGCTCGTTCTAGTACTTGGGTCTTGTAGTCGTTTGATTGATTGACGAGTGCGACATTACCAGCGATAAAACTAGCAAATCAGTGTGATCAGCGCGTGTATATACGAATGACAGATATTCTGGCAAGTATCTATGTGTGAAGTTGAGCGGAATATTCTCAAAAGTGATCGATGCGATAGGAACAGCGTAATAAAAATTGTTCCACAGACAAGTGACTAGAGATAATTGTGAATTAAGGAATTGGATAATAAATTTAAAAAATTCAAGAAATATTTGGTGACTGTGAATTTAAGAACAGTGCTCTAGTTAAGTTTATATCCGGTGACTTTTTGAGTATAAAAATAAAACTTATTTTGAGTGTTTAATTTGGAATGAGGAACATCCAAGGTATGCATGAAGCGAAAGTGCCTGGTACCTACCTATAGAGTTGTGTCAATTGTGTTTAATTCAGAGCAGAAACCAACTGATACTCAGTTTCTCCCATAAACATTCTATACATGTGAAAAAAGCATCGCAAAACATAAGATTTATGTATATAAATAATGTGAGAGTTTCTTCAAGTATTCTGTAATATTTTCGTAAGAAGGATAAATATCTTTTAAAATAATGGTGTTTGATGCATACATTTGTATTTAAAATAATAAGTGAATAATACATTAACAAATGAGATGTTAAGTTAATGGAAAAAGTAACTGGATACACTGTCTAATGGCTTGATAGCTGCTGTGGTCGGTGGCTTCATAGCCGTTGTGGTCAGAGCAATGATTAGCTAGAAAGGTGAACATTAATCCCAGAGAGAACTAAAATCGCAAAAAATCTAACGGTTAACACCGCTATCCATCTCATAACAAAGCAACATTTTTATAGAGACAAAGAAAATATAATCGTGAATTTAAAAATGCCTTTGAGCGTGAATCAATTGCGCACTTCACACAAAAATAGAAGAATTATTCAAGAAATAAATTTAAAAATGCATACCTATACTAAACTATCCTAAACTTACCTAACTAGATACTACAGAACTCAAGTGAGTGACCAAATAATGAATCATCATTATGATGAATACAAAAGAAAGCCGTCTTAACTGAGTGAGTAGAAAGTAGCGGCAAGATAATTACAAAGTCGAGGGCAGATTTTGAATTTTCAATATAAATTACTTTTATAATAATCAACTTTTCACAGAAAATAAGACAGACATATTGAAAAAATGCAAACTTCGAAGACGCTTTCCTCCATAACTATTGATATTTAGATAAACATTTTCGTCTCACAATGTAGGCTAGATTCTACCCGTACAGTATTGCGGACTACTTCTGTTACACCTAGGTGTGAGCTTGTTATATCTAGGTACATACATTCAAAGTGTCACGTCACTAGTAGCAAAAACTTTTGTCGAAAAGATGTCGTTTATCTCCGTAATTGTTGTCTTTCCATCCAAAGTGCACAGAATGTTTTGTATTCAAAATCGGATGAAAGTATTCCCCCCATTTTTTCGCTACCAGCTATGCGACAACTGTATATATAACCCTCACCCGTAAACCTCCTGCCTCTTACACAATGTGACGAAATTTTTAAACGTGCTATTTCTAATTTTATATTTTTATAGTATTTTCATGACACATTAATTTTACCTTGGCGGTCTTCAAAAACAAATTTTATGCTTTAAAATAACATAAACTTGCAACAGCGATACACGACTCATTATTTCAACAGTGACAAATGTCTTCACAAAAGCGGTAGGTACTCAAAATATTAACGGTGCCTTTTACGTCATAGGACTTCGTAATGGCCCTGAACGAAAATACCAGAATAAGTATCGTTTTAAACACCTTGAACGTCTACTTTTGGTCAAACTTGACTTTGCAATTTGCCCTTACTTAGCAAGGTGTTGAGTGGCAGTAATGTTTCGAAAAGTTACCAAAAGATAATAGAATTCTTGCTTAAATTAAATTTGTTGTTTATCTCATAAATTGAAATGAGTCAACCATAAATTTCAAAAATAAAGCACGCCTATTAAATTAACTTAATCTGTTAAAGAAAGCAACTCTTGCGATAATAGAGTTCTCGTGCCAAATCTTTTCATTATATTGTCGGAGCACAGTGTACATTGCATTAACCAATTACAAAAATTCATAGATATTTTAGACAAAGTAAATTAGGCAAAAAATGGAAAAACAGGCTACTTTTAAGTTACTTTACAGTAGGTTTGCAACACACAATAAGTATTAAAGTGACGTAATCGTATGCGACTGAATACGAAAAATATAGAAAGCATAAGAACTCTAATGCATGGAAGCGAAGTCTAGAGTCGGTAAAGAAAGAACGAAAACAGACTAAATGCGGTAGAAGTGCAGTTGCTTAGGCATATGTATGAAAATATTTGTGCGATAGAGTGAAGAATTAACGAATTTTAAGTGAATATAATGCTGGGTGTGACGTAGAAGATAAAATATAGAAAGGATCGCTGAGATCCCTGAGATGGTTTGACCATGTGCAACGGGTGAGCGAGTAAAGGATGGTAAATGTATGAGGTGATTGTTGAAGGCAGAAGAAACAGAGGGCATCCGCGGAAAACCTAATATGATCAGATAAACCAAATATTGGAGGACGTTGTTAAAAGATTCAACAACCGAAGATCGTGCATTAGAGATGTATGAATGTGGACAGGAAAGGAAAGTGTGACGTTCTATTCTCTCTGCGTATCCTTTCGGGGAAACAGCATGATGTTTGGTAAGGTAGTTTTAAAAACCATATAAATGATTGGTAGAAAATATCAGGTATGTCGAAGAAGTAAGCACTCTTATAATCCAAGTTGGAAAATATTCGCTTCATTCTGGTTTCTATGTGACGCGGTAGGAAATCTTAGGTTATATTATATCTTTATTTTTTTTTTTATTATGGTTCTACCTCCTTACACTTGTTTTTTCTTGTATTTGTATTTTGTTCTATTTTATCTTTTACTATTTTTGTATTATAAATAGTTGTGCGCCGAGAATAAAATAAATATTTAATTGAGTTAATGATTGTTGTCAATTGTGTCGTAGATATTTTGAAATGTGGATATATTAGATTTCTAAAATATCAGCATGCAAAAATGGTCAAACGGAAAGACATGTATTGTGAAGCGCTACGAACAACTGCTGGTTAGAAATTGAGGTCGGTTTCACAAAACCGCGTACCAGTTTGGAAGTGCAATACCTCTCGCACAAATCGGCCACTCTTTAAGATTTTTCGCAATACGAATTGAAAAAAAAAATTGAATCTTTCAGTTCGAAATGTTACTTGTCAAATTTAAATCTTTCGACGGCCTCGGTGTGGTAATCGGCAAAGTGTTGCAATTTTTCATTAACTATAAAAATAGTACGTACCAATCTCGTTTGGTTACTTAGGAGAATGTGTTAATTATATGGTAAACGCGGCAGTGGTGTATCTGCGAAATCTATATCCACGAAATCACTATAATGGTGAAATACTGATTCGCAAACCAATTTCAAGGCAATACAATTCAAGGTTTTCAGAAAATAAAGGCAGAAAATACTATATTATCTTCTTTTTCTTTTATTAGATCTATCTATTGTATATAAAGCTACGCCTCCTGGGATGATAAAATCCAGCTGTCCCTTCTTCGTTTAGATGGTGTTTGCGGTGGGCGTCTTCCAGAGGGGATTTCATTGGCTGCTGTATGCACGAATCTGTCACTGTCCATCCTGGATAGACGATCCCTCAAGGATCTCCTCCTGGATCTACTTCATTGTACTATGTCCTTTATTTTACATGTTTTCTTATGTCTCATATAGTTTGATCACGTATAGTTTTTCCAGTAATAGATCTCAGCACTTTCATTTCAGATGTTCTAAAGAGTCTTTTGGTACGGACAGTGTCAGCCGGCGTCTCTACGGTATCTATATTACGATTGCCCTAAAAACGCAAGAAGTAATGTGCACCAGGCCATTTTTATTTTTTTATTTTTTTTTTATTTAAAAAGTAGTAGAAACCTAAAAGGTTTATGGGTGGTAACATTTACATGATTCAAATATAAGAAAATATAATAATATAATTTAGATACAAAGGAATTTTTTTATATTTGGCCGAGTTTTAATATTTTTGTCACAGACAAAAGACAAGACACAGTATTAAAATGGTGAAATAGAATGAAGTAGCGAGATTTTCAGATTGTTTAAAATACACGTAGGTAGATAATATTCATGTTGCTAAATTATACACATTATTTATTATTACGCAGGTTATTTTTAATTTTTATGAAAGCAGGTGGTTTACGCATTGTTTAGACGGCCATTGACAAATGTGTTGCTAAAACATATTTTTTTAAATATTACCTACGACAACATAGTAGGTTCATATATGTATTTAATTTTCAATTATTTTATGGAAAGGGAATAAAATTAAACTTATCAAATCTTAATAATACAAATGATGACTCTTGATCAGATGAAACAAGTAGATGAAGAAATGGTTGAAATTGAAAAATATATTTTAATATATTAATATATCAAGAAATTTCGGAAAATTTAAAAAATGGTTTGATAATTATTGTTATTAATGTGTTAAACTAACATTAATTTTAAAACTACAATACACTGCGCGCGGTGTGTATAACCTATATTGCTTCAAGCGCTACCGTCAGGCGTGAAGCGGTCATATCACGTTGTCTCTATCTCGCATAGATATCGCTCACGCACAATATTAAAGCGTGTCGGTGCATAATGCACTTTTGTACATTTTATTGTGAATTCGCAAATTTTTAATTTCAGTTATATATTATTATATTTATAACAGTTCGCGATGTTCAATTTAATCTATTTTCAAGCCACACGAATGAATTTATTTTAACAAAATTTTACAGAAATTCATTTGAAATCTGTCAGATTTTCGTAAAATAGGTATAACAAAACAAAGGAGTAAATTTTTCAGATGTATTACGAATAATTGTTCGTCAGCTCGCAAACTATTTAAATGATCCTAGTAGATAAATATCAAAATATATTACAAAATATTTATTTTAAAGTTAAAAAAATCTTGAAATTGGCAATAATTTATGTAAAATGAATAAAATATGTGACAGAATTTGATTTTTTACGAAATTTAAACAAATATTATAATTTATATAATTACATGTTAACAATTTCAACATTATCTTGTGACTGGTGTCGAGTTCCAACATTTAATTGACGCATATATTGTCTTCAGTTAAAAATTCGCAATATAAATCAGCATACAAATTATAATGAACACGTTTTGCAATAATTTTTAATTAGTTATGTACAAAGAATACTTTTAATTTATTATTCGCCGACAAAATTCCTCAAATCACTACTAGTCTTTCTGGTTCTCCAGTTGATAACTCAAGTTCATGCGAAAATTGATTTTTGATGATAGTTAGCAAAAATTTTTATTTGAAGTTTATTAATATTAAAGTAACATTTCAAAACTGGCTGTGTTGACATTTGACGTGAATAGTTTTGATTGTTACGAAAATTTTCCAGTGACATGAGCAGACATATTTTAAACACAAGGCTATTAGTTATATTTCAACATTCGCACATTAATTGATTTATCTTGCCGATAGTTAAAACAAAATCACATTAGGGAGTTAAGTACAAATTTATTAGATTTGCAATTAATCAATAAAATAGCAAATATATGAATGTTTGGGTACTTGTGGATTAATCCATATTATATATGTAGGTATATACTAGTGATGGGTCCGCTCTGTACTACAATGTAGTACTACACTACATTGAAGTGCACACTTCGCACATTTTGATGTGTAGTGCACACTACAAACTACAAACACCAAAGTTATTGAAAGTATAAACTTCAAATAGTACACTTCATTTCAAAGCGAACTCTACAAAGTACATACACTTCAAAGTTATCGAAAGTATGAGAAACATACTTTAAATAAACATACATTTTTTACGTGAAATTTTTGGAAAGTTGATGTAGCTAAACGAAGAAATCTTTGGAAACTGTAAATTTGGGAAAAAAATATTAACTTACTCAACTATCAGTACTACATTACTTCATTTCATTACACTTCACTTTATTAATACTACAATTACTTCGTTTCATTACTTCACTTCATTAATACTACAATTACTTCATTTCGTTACTTCACTTCATTAATAGTACAATTACTTCATTACTTCATCTTCATTTACTTCACTTCATTTCGTAGTACTACAATTACTTCACTTCAAGTAGTTTTTACTACAATTGTAGTGTACACTTTGTAGTCTTCAAACTGGTGAACGTGTGTGTGTTGTAGTCTTCATTTTGAAATGTAGTTTTCCCATTCGCTAGTATATACATAGGTACTTTATAGGTATATACATAGGTAATTGTGTTGTCCTTTTCATTTGCCACGGAAGGATTTTTGTCGGGAATCTTGGATCTTTAGGACTGGTTGTTTAATCAGTAGTTAGAGTAATGGTTTATAATATATAATAATAGAGGGGTAGCTAAAGTAGATATACATTTTTATGCAAACGGATGTTTTGATTAGTAGAAAGCGCAAATCAATTACTTTTTATCAAACAACCGGCCCTAAGTGAAAGGCAAAATGTTCTTCGGGATTTTTATTTGTTCCGTACAAAATGTAACAATATCGCGACAAGGTACAATCTGTGCAATGGTTCTAAATAGCTCTCCAAGTGCGTGCTTTCATAATGGCGCGCCCCGCATGGTGCGTCCCTTTTATCCCAATTTTCCTCTCTATCTTCCATCACTTTCATGCTCAGATAGACGTCATCCAGATACATTAAGTATATATATATATATCCATATTTTATATTTTATTTTACTATGCCATTTGCGACAACAACAAAGAATGTGCGTATAGTGATAATTTAATTCTACAAAATAATAAGTATTGTTATAATCTATAAATTGAAATTTGTAATTTAAGTCTATAAATAATAAATTGAAAAAATAAAATATAAAAATATAGTTTAAAATAAAAATATACATTTTTAAATAACGTTAACCACTAAGAATTCTCTCAATAATTTACTCCTCGATATAAAATATTATCGCATTTCTATAAAATTATAATTTGTTATAAAATAACATAATATAATAAATGTACTATCTAAATTGTCAAAATATTAAAACTATTAAAACTAATTAAAAAGAGGATAAAAATGGTAATATCAAATCTCCAATTAAGGGCGTCTATAACACGCACTTATAGTTAAAACAAAAACACATTCAAATTAAAATCATTTTAATAATAGAAACAATAAACAAAACTACTAAAAACAGATTTTAAAAGATTGATGATACAACACGCAAAAAATTTGCTAAAAAAATATGATTGCCCATATTTTATAATGCTTAGTTGGTAGTTTGCCCTGAAGAAGGAACGGTGGTCCTACCAAAAATATAGTGGTTTAATCCAAGTGAAATTGTGTTTAGTTTAATTGCAATGAATAATCAAAAAGTAATAGCCGATTACAGTAGTATATTAAATGTTAACTCGCAAGTGTTATTTATTCAATACTTACTAATTACTTAATAATACTACTATAATATACTTACTAATTAATTAATAATACTATTCAATACTTACTAAATCCGGGCACAGGTAGATAAAAATGAATGATATGATTTTTTTTTAAATAATTATAGCACGCGTTTCATTTTCTTTACGAATGTGAAAAAAATGCGATATCTATTTTTATTATAAATCGAAACTAGCTTAATTATTTTCACATAGACTATGCATGTTGAATACTAAACGGTCTAGCATAATGAGATCTAGAGAATGATATTGCAGAATTGTAAAATACTGCACATAATTATTTGTAATGAAAAATAAATTTTATCAGTGACGTATTACTACAACTAACATATCAGTGAAATTGATTAAGCAGATCATTGGTATTCCCATACATAGAAGGAGTAAAAAAGGTATCCGGGTCTGCTCTCTATGGTTTGCGTTATCATTGCAATACTATATCTTGACCCCTATTACATAACATTGCACACTTGTCAACTTTGACGTGAGGAATATTATATATAATAAATAAGTATCGAATAATATTACTTAAAGTCGGTTAAAATTGGATTTTTTCACACATATTTGTTAATATCTTTATCTAAAGTGTTCAGATATTAAATTTAAACCAATATTTTCCCTCTAAAGGTGAAAAATTCAACTAATTTAAACAAAGCGTACTTAATTAGATTAATTAAATTTAAGAAGATGTGTTACCTAATAACGAAAATAACTGTTTTTTTAATTTTACATCAACACTATAGCGGATTCTTGGGTTAGGTAAGTACTCATTATTTTGTTTCAAAACTAAATTGTTTCATTATTAAATATATAATTCCTCCACTACTTATACATGCGCAGAACAGGAGAAAATCCTACATGCATGAACTATGAAGTACTGCTGAGGGAATGCAACTAGTCGCGCAGACAGGAGGGCCTAGTCATGTCGGGGGTTAAAATTATAAAAAATATAATTGATGCTCCGAATTTGATAGAGAATTATGCCCTGTTTTTACCAAATAATTATTTACGAAATCGAGGTCACGCGCTATTTGTCCCAAAATGCAGAACGGATGTAATGAATAAGCACACCATAGCGCGTAGTGTGCAACTCCTGAATGAAGTGAGCGATCATGTCGATGTATTTAATGATAGCATTAAAAGAATCAAGAAGAGGATCGCCTCCATATAGGTACTGACTCCAAATTACAACTTGCATAGTAAATGGAGAAATATGTTATGCAATTAAAAAATAAATAATACTACTTGTTACCTATTAATAAAGACATTTAACACCTATAAATTTATAAATGCACTATTTATTGAACACTCAACATGCATCGGAGCCAATGGTTTCTTAGCCAAATTTCGAAAAATCCAAAATTATACTATAATCAAATTTTTAAACGAAAATTTGTTAGATCATTGTTATCGTCGCCACGAGTCTGCCTGCAAAGTTTCAGCTCGATTGGATCACGGGAAAATGGTTAAAAATCGATCCAAAATTTTTTCGGCAGACAAGCAGACGCTACGAGTTAAAAGAAATGGAGTAAAAATAAAACATTTAGGCTCCTAAATTTCTTTCTGCTGACCAGTTCGTATGAGGATTACAAAAAATTAAACTTTCTCCGGTGACGTATGACTCCGCCTCTACAAACAGAATATGAGAATTAAAATAGCCTCAAATCTTCGGACAACGCGGATTATTTTGAAAAAAACCGCGCGTGGGTAAATCAGTCCAGTAGTTTTTTAGTCCATAGCGGATACACATACGAACATTGCCTTTTATATATGTAGATACATCTCAATCTTATCACAAAGCTATTTCGATATCATTGAAGAAAATCAATTATTTTACATATGAATTTTATATCGTTTTTTTACCTCATGCGTAATAGTCATAGGCGTTCTATTAAATTTCTGTATATTTACTCCCTTTATATTAACTCATGGCGTCGTGGTTGCTTGCCGTCGAAAAAACTTTGGATCGATTTTTGACTCTTTTACCGTGATCCAATCGAGCTGAAACTTTGTAAGTAGACTCGTGACGACGATCAAGAAGATCTGTTAAATTTTCTTTAAAAAAATTAATAATTATAGTATAATTTCGGATTTTTAGAAATTTTAATAGTTTTTTCAAATTGGAATCATTACAAAAGTTTGATTACTAGCAACGGCGGCCCGACAACGTCGCGGAATATTTTCTAAATTTGAATTACTCTGTCGGTATACATAATAGGTACTTCACTACGAATGTCGAAAATCTAAATTGACTGACAAATGTTTTTAGAATTTAATCTCCAAAGTCTTATCAAAGCTCAAAAAATCTGACATTTTAGAAAAATATTAAATTACTGTAAGTTTAGTGTTATGTTATATGTTTTAATTCGTCTTTAATTGTTGTTATATTTTGCAAAGAAAGAGAAAAAAAAACTTGTTTTTTATGGGTTACTTTTTATATATTTAGATACATCACAATCTTATCACAAAGTTATTTCGCTGTCATTGAAGAAAATCAATTATTTTACAAATGAATTTTATATCGTTTTATTTACCTCATACGTAATAGTTATAGGCATTCAAATAAATTTCTGTATATTTTAGTTAGTAGGTATAGTTTTTGGTTTGGCTTTCAAACAATTTTGTAAAATATTTAGATACATACCTACGTAAACAAAGTAGCATGAGAAATATTTTAATGATGTTTACATCTGGAATCATTGATACTGTAATATAGATTCTTTGATGTGCGCGTGATCCATTCACCTAGGGCAGCGGTACTAAACCTTTTTTTTCTTCGGGCCACATACACATGTTCGCTAAGTTACGCGGACCGCAACATTATACTGAAATGACGAAAAAAAAATCGTACGGGGAAAAACAGTATTCATTGATTCAAGATCTGTAATAAGCTGTTAGAATCCATACTCATAGATCATACGAAAATATGATCTATGAGTATGGATTCTAACACCTTATTACGACGTAACGGGGGAAGAAATTATAAAAAGAAAAAAACGTTCAGAGTTGCTTAGACCACATTGTGGCGGGAGACCGTAAAGACACGATGTTTAAAAAATACAAAATCGATTTGTATAAAGATTTTGATATACTCAAAATATTGTGGGAATTATTTGCATGAAAAAAGAGCAGAAATAATGTTTATAGATTTAAAAAAAAAAGCACTTGACACACTCTGGAACACGAGATTTTACTGACAATAATGGTGAATGTGGAATACGAGAATCACAAAAAATGGGTAAAAAATTACATGACAAACACAAAACTTATACTCTGCGGTTGAAACTATCGATGGTTGAAACAAAATCGTTCTTAAACCATAGAAATCGTCGGTTTTAAAATGACAGGAGCTTATCTTTTTGTTCGTGCGTATTTCAAGATATTCAAAACTTACAATACCGGATTTTTTGAATCACGTTACTGATATTACATGTGAGCTTGGCGGGCCACAGGTTGAGTATGGCTGACCTAGGGGAAATAATATTACGTCCTTGCGCAATACAAAACTATAATGTCTTGTTATGACATTTCATTTTTGCGTCTGTATCCTTATTTGTTTAATTTTTATCGAATTGAACATGAATGTCCCGTATTGCGAACTGCATACTAGTTTGCAAATAAATAAGATAAGATAATATTATGTCACATAACGTACGATATAGTAAGAATGTTGGTGCCCGATAACATTGTGCGATGCGGAGAAGGCGATTGTGTTTTGAAGTATGAATATTTCATTTATTTTAAATTTACGGCACTTGACTTGTAGGCATGACAGACGTTTTGTCTTTATCTTTCGTTATAGGAAAATAATTCCAGACTATGTTTTATATCGAGGGTCCTCAGCCAAAAAGGCGTAAGTGATTATTTCGAACTTTGTACGAGAGTACACGATAGTTTTGTCAATCTGATTTTGTCAATATATCTTTGATTATTAAACGATTTCCATATTTTTTGGAATCGTTTTTTATTTGACAGAGAGGAAAACTGTATTTTGATCTCCTGGAAAGGTAAATTTCTAAATAATCACTTTCGCCCTTTTGGTTGAAGACCCCGAAATATTTTTCAATATAACCCATGATTCTGATTTTCGTTCAAATTAACCCTTGATTCAATTCTAGCCTGAGCTCTCGCAACTGATTTTATACGATACTTACAATTTTCACTTTTACTTACATTTAGAAGAGTGAAATGGTTTAACGAATTACCTGTTAAAATGAGGATTGAGAAAAATTATGAGGCCTTTAAGAAAAATATTAAAAAATACCCTCAGAATTAATTAAAATTTTATTTTACTATTTATGTAATCTACTTACTTATTATTTAATGGTGTATATACATTTTTTTATATAATTCTGTAGAATATTTCTTTAATAATAGATAATTTAAAATTTAATATTGCATACTGCTATTATCTTCGCTTAAAATTTTGCATTATTTTATCATCCACGATATATATAATATCACGAGTTATATTACTCATGTAGAAGAGAAATACCATTGTAAAAATTGTCACTATCTTTATTGTAAAAAAATGTATTTATCTATTTAATAAAAAATAAAAAACAATATTTCGTTTTCGTTAAGGCAAAATTTTTTGCCTTTGATTATTTTTTTAATGAGATAAATTCACTTTATTCCTCGCGGTTCTGTAAATGCAACTACGTTTACCTACATAAAATAGAATTTTTAGCAAAAATTTACCCTTCGGATAAAAAACAATGATTCATGATACATGTCAAGCTGTTGTTTGGAAAAAAAACCACCACAAGAGAATTGACCAAATTGAGGTAAACTTATATGTATCTGATTTTACAGCTATAGCAGAGATTTTAAAATTGATATACTCTTGATAAAATGCTTCAAGGACAGTTATCAATTGTAAAACTGCCATTATTTACTATGCAATCATTTTCAAACACGCCACTCTTTATTTTTGTAAATTTTATACAAGCTGTTTTATTTCTACATACCACTCATGTACCTAATGTTTGCTTTATTTTGGTACCCCGAAATTTATTCAAAATATTAATCAAAAAGTTAAGGGACTGTTGTTCTGATCCTGAGATTTATGAATAATGTAAACTGGTTAAGGAATCTAATTCGGATAAAAACAAGGTTAAATCCAAGACAATGGTCCCATCGCATATACAACGAAAATTATTATTTCACTATATTATTGAATGTGCTAATAACAAAATGAAAGATAATTTACGTTTAAAAAGTAAGTATTAAATAAGATATTACACTTTAAAGTTTCGAAAAATGGACTGCATATTTTGACATTTCATAGGCAATATATGAGGTTAGGTTAGGTTATTAGGTTTGGTTTGTTTAATTTAGATTACGATTATTTTAGTTAGATTAAATTAACAGGACATTAAATTATATAGTGAAATATTATTTTTATTGCATGAACAACGGGACCATAGTCTTGGATTATTCCAAAAACAATACTGTGTTTTAACCCACGGTCGATAAAGGAGCAGTAATGATTTATATTATTAATAATGATAGCAGTTAGATGTAAATAAATGTCCGAATTATTTCGGATTTATTCCCGGTGAGGTCATCATCGTAATTGGGACTAATGTAATATTGATAAATTATGACAGCCCTATAAAAAGGGTCTACATAGCACATCAGATTTCCAAGTGATTTTATTGTTTTAAAATGGTCTATATTTATGCGATATTTTATTTTTATCATGATTTCAACTCAATCTTGCCGAAATTCGACCACAAAAGTTGACTAACGTGGAAAAATGTTCTATTCCCATCTATATTCTTCTATAGTAATAATAAATATGACGGATGCCGACAGTTCGACGATGTTAATGGGATGGCGCATCGCAACGTGACTATACAAAATAAAAAGTAAAATGTTCATAATTGGCAGGTATGTATTAATTAGAACTTAACAAAAAATTGAAATTCTGGTTATATATTTCACTAAGTACTTTTTTCTCGCATTAACCGTGAGTTTCTTACCTTTCTTAGCGGCGACTGTGAAGGTGATGTTTTTGAATTCGATGTCTATAGGCTGCGCTTTGGGAAGCTGCAGAAGGATGGATCTGCAGGCTCTGCCCCGATCTACGTAGTCGTCTCCCCCATTGATTCCACCACCCTTCAGCTTGTGGCCGATTCCACGAATAAAATCCATTGTTCCAAACATTCCGAAGCCTTTTCACGGCGGCGACTGGTCGAATATACTCTCTTACAAGTATTTGAATAGTTTTAAATAAATTGTGACGTGTTTCTGGATCAAAAAGCGTCAGGGCTAAACAAAGGCGATTATAAAATCCAATTTATCCGTCAAAAATATTATTGTCACGATTAATTAAATCAAAGCGGATTTTTTCAATACAACGCGCAGATTTACGAAGTCACTTATAGTAAAAGTATGCAGTCAATTTGATTAGAAACTTTCCGTGACATTATTTGTCTAGCTCTGGAGTAAATTATTTTATTGCAAGCCATTAACGAGTTAATTTTATATTATCATTCACATAATTATTTTTAGTCAAAGAGAAAGCAAAGCACGGTGAGCTGAAAACCACAAAAATTGATGATTTTTTGAATATTTATTTATATGACACTTTGAAAATATTTTTTAACACTATTTTAGAATCGTACACTTTTCACTAAAAGTTTGAATATAAAAATTGGCGATGTATTTAGTTCAGTTTTCAATGAGTGTGTAAGATTAAAATTATCGATCTTTTTTTATATGTCATTGGTAAAAAATTTTTTTTTTAAGATTAAAAAAGATATCTGCGGAACACTACTAATTGTACTATCGTAGCCAAGCGGTTCGTCGGAGGAGAATTTTCTCAGTCGCTATGGCCGCGTGCTCGTCGCTTGGCACTCGAGCCCGAACTGAAAACTGAACGCGAATGTACTTTCGTAATTTTCTCGTACCCACGTGCTTAGATATCAATAATGACCCGATATGTCAGTCAGCTGATTCATCGAGGCTACGCAAACCGTATGGTTATGGGGAATATTCGATTTCTGTTCGCGGATCGCAGTACGTGTTCGCCTCGCGCGTTTACGTTCGCGCTAAGGAGAAACGGAAACTGTCATTAGATCGGCGACACTTGCGATGCTATGGTTAATTACACGCGGCACGATTTCCCGGAAAACGGTAAAAACAATGGGCACTTCTTACTATATTCTCATTAATAAACCATTTTTTTAGATAGTGCCATTAAAGTACACTCTGAAACATTTTATGAGAAATAGGTAAACGGCGATACTTAATATATTTTTTATATAAATCATAAGTATATAAATGTATAAAATAAAAATTAAATGTTATGTGTAATATAATACATGTATATGAGATAAAAAGTAATAAGTACACCAAGGGAGCGAAAATTGGACATTGGATTGGATTGGATAGATAACACATAATATAATTATATAAAACAGGGTGATGACGTACATATTTTGTGCGTTTTATTTTAAATCAGAAAAATGCATGTACTGGGTATGTATCATATATCTCAAAGATAATCATATTGGCCATAATATAACGTAGTCATAAATATAAGGCGAAAAAATTAAATATTGTAATGATTTTTTCACAAAAAATATTTTTGAGAAAATAATATAATTCAAAATGCAATTAAATATACATTTAATTAAGTACAGAACGGAGTATAGGACCATTAATCAGGGTCAATAATGACGTGTTGACGGTCTGTGGTTAAAAATAAAAAAATAAACCAATCGGAAAAAGACCGCTGGGCAGACCCAGATGCTAGAAGATAGGAGAGAAGGGGGAATAAGAGAAAAAGGCAAATATATCGGAAGTGGAAAACCATCATCCATCAGTTAAAGCTGTACAACAATAAAGTAAGTAAGTGTAAAGTACAATATTTTTTAATTGAAAATGAAAGTAATTATATTGCACCAAATAGTAATGTCATAATGGATTAATAATAAGAATAATTAACTTTATTTAATTAACATTGATGCAATAAAGTGTTTGTATTCACAAACTGTTTCAGTTTGCTTATTATGTCATGACTTTTAATATTTATCATTAAATGTAATGTATCATAACAAATTACTTGGCAACTGAATGCACGGCTTGTGAACATGTTTGGGTGAATTCCTATGCACGGAGGGGTATGTAAGGTGATCTTGTAGGTGGACGTGATAGTGACACAAAATCCACAAAAAAAAATTTTGTACCTATTGCAAATAAAATACATTAATTATTATTTTTTCACATTTCAAAAGCAACACATGGCAGTATTTATAGGCATATTTATGAATTGCAAAATACAAATCAAAATCAACTGTAATAATTTAGAATATCGTGGTTTGTAAAGTCCGTAACTCAAGTTACACGCAAGGATCGTTATTAATAAGTATTTTTTAAAGAAAATTTAAAATATATTTAATTAATTTAAACATTATTATTAAGTTATGCAGGTTAAAATAAAATAATAATAATTATAAATTTTTTTTTTTTAATTTCATTAAAAATAAACATGGGAGTTCTAAAAACTAAACATAAAAACCATAAATAAATAAATTAGTATCAAATACCATGATTTTTCACGGGTTTATGACTAGTACATAATAAATCTTTACTGCCGGGACATGCACATATTTTAAAAATATAACTAAATTTGTTATATTATAAATACCAAAGAACTGTGATCTCATTGGAAATACTCGTAGCAAATACCGATCTCCAAATCATTGGAAATACTGGTGGCTAATAGCAATTTCCAACCCATTGGAAATATTGGTGGCTAATAGCAATTTCCAACTCATTGGAAATATTGGTGGCTAATAGCAATTTCCAACCCATTAGAAATATTGGTGGCTAATAGCAATTTCCAACCCATTGGAAATATTGGTGGCTAATAGCAATTTCCAACCCATTGGAAATATTGGTGGCTAATAGCAATTTCCAACTCATTGGAAATATTGGTGGCTAATAGCAATTTCCAACCCATTGGAAATATTGGTGGCTAATAGCAATTTCCAACTCATTGGAAATATTGGTGGCTAATAGCAATTTCCAACCCATTGGAAATATTGGTGGCTAATAGCAATTTCCAACCCATTGGAAATATTGGTGGCTAATAGCAATTTCCAACTCATTGGCAGCCTTTGTAGTCCAGTGGGCATGACACTGGCTTCTCACACCGAGGATTCCGGGTTCGATTCCTGGTGAGGTCACAATTAATCCATGTGATTTACTCAAAGCCTGGGTGTTTTGTGTTGTAATTCGCTTCTGTAATAGGACCTCTTGGCCTGTCGAAGAGTAAAATTAAAAAAAAAATACTGGTGACTAATACCGATCTTCAATTCAATGGGCCAACCGGATCAAAGACCCCGCAGGTTATCCTATTACAACAGCTGCGGGCTGAGAGAAAGGTAACTCAAGGACAGGTCACAGACCATTTAGGGATCATGATCCTCAGTAATGAGTGAACCGACTGGAGAAGAATCTTGTGTGAACTTTCATAATACATATATATTTATCGTAGTGGAGACAGGTCATCTTCAGGTGGAGAATGTGTACATGGTTACTTTCAGTTTAATGGTGAAATATCACAACAAAACTTTACTTAATTTGTGTCACTGGAAGCGAAACAAAGGTGTTTCTTGTGGACACACGCGTGTAGGTATTATACGTGCATTAAAATTTTCTTTGGTAAAAACATACAAAAAAAAGTCATTGTACGGAATGTGTGGTTAATTTTGCAAGGCAAACATTTTGCTGGGAACACAAATACCATAATTAATTTGTGAGTGCAGGATTGGATTTACAAGTTATGAAGTATGATTATGTCCCACTGAAATATAAAAATGATTTATTTTGCAGAAGGTTTTGTTTTAAAATATTTTACTGGTGCCCAAATATCGATAAGTATTTGATTTTATTTAGTGCTAGTGTTTTAATGCAAATGTTTTTGTTAAGCACATCGTTAAGCGCATTTTGTTATGAGCTAACTTTCGTTGTTTTTAAATCTTTAGTAATACAGTTTTTGTTTTTCTGCTATGTATTATTTTTTGGCAATGCAATAGTTTTTATTTTTGCACTATTTTGTTTGTCTGTCAAAAACCCGTTGTTTTTTGTATGTAACTATGTTTTATGGTCAATTATTTAAATTGACATATTTTCAGTACGAAAATCGGTACATAAATTCTCGGATACTTATATTTCTTAGAATGTTTATGTCTTTATGGCTGCATAAGAATGCGATGATTATCATTTTTTAAGAAATGTAGATTTTCGTGATACAAAAATGAAGGATCGAATTGCTTTAGCAAGAACAGCAATAATTTCAAGTTTTAAAGGAATATTGCTAAAAAAAATTCCACTTTAAAAAAATATAGAGGTATCATTAGCAGTCACGGAAGCTATATACATATATTAACTTTTTAATGAGAAAAAATCAACAGATATCTCTAGCGGAGACCGTAGTAATATATTAATGATTCATTTTTGATTCGAACATATAAGTATATACAGAAATTTAAAAAAAAATGATAAAGTGTGGATGTTCTTACGATGGAATTAGTGAATGTTGCATTGTGTAGAGTAATCACTTAAGCCAGCTCATACAAGTTGTATGCCCTGAGATCATCTTATGAGAGACTTCCATCCAATTTTTTCCGTATATAAATAAGCTTCGTCTCTGTGAGACTTCTATAATGTATCCTTAATTTATAAAATAATAGACTACTCACTGTGTAGATCGACCATAATCATAGACTTGAATACATATTTCTACAGTCGAAAGCATTTTAGATATTTTCCATAATTTGGCTTTTGTCCCCTTTACTCCCAATTATTTGAAACTCTATGGAATAACGTTGTTTTCTAATTTGGTAGTAAAATGAAAGTCAAAGTATATGTAGTCCGGATTGATACGGATCTGTGGAATATTAAGCGAGCGTGACATTTATTTGCTTTTTCAATAATTTTTAGAACGTAGTTTTGTAGGTACGTATTTTGTGTTAAATCAATTCCGAGCACGAATTCTTGAGAAATTTCGTAAAATTAAAGGCTTGTCGATGAGTTAGAAGGTCTTTTAGATTATGGGAATTGACAATACCTAATATTAGGTCCTTACATATGAAATTGACGTTTTGCCGTACTGGCAAATTTGATCTCAAATATCTTCTCTTTGGTTAGGAATTCCAAATCCAAATTTATACAACTATTTACTCATGTATTTGTGTTTTGAAAATTATAATTCATTTGTTTTTTCCTCAATTGTTTTTTTCTTTGCGTCACTCAGTTTACAAAATGAAAAACTTGAAATATCGCGTTATTTACGAGTACGAGTTCCACCGTGGCACCAGTACTGCAGAAAAGGCTCGAAGGATTAATGATGTGTATGGCGACGGTGCCGCAAAAGAAAACACAGTGCGTTTTTGGTTCCAACGTTTTCGTTCTGGAAATTTCGACCTGCAGAACAAGCCCCGTGGACGGCCGGAGACCAAAGTTGATAATGAAGAATTGAAGGCTATTGTGGAAGCGGATCCATCGCAAACCACATCCGAGTTAGCTGCAGGCTGCGGTGTTAGTGATAAAACTGTTTTAATCCACTTGAAGCAAATTGGTAAGGTGAAAAAGCTTGAAAGGTGGGTACCTCACGAATTGAGTGAAGCAAATCAACAAACGCGCGTTGACTGCTGCGTTGCATTACTCAACCGGCACAATAATGAAGGGATTTTAAATCGAATCATTACCTGTGATGAAAAGTGGATCCTGTACGATAATCGGAAGCGCTCATCGCAATGGCTGAACCCTGCCGAACCAGCCAAACCATGCCCCAAGCGAAAATTGACTCCAAAAAAGTTACTTGTGAGCGTTTGGTGGACTAGTGCTGGTGTCGTTCACTACAGCTTTCTTAAATCTGGCCAGACGATTACGGCAGATGTCTATTGTCAGCAACTGCAAACCATGATGGAAAAGCTAGCTGCTAAACAACCGAGGCTGGTTAATCGCTCTAGGCCACTGCTGCTTCATGATAACGCTAGACCACACACTGCACAACAGACGGCTACCAAATTAGAGGAGCTTCAATTGGAATGTCTAAGACATCCACCGTACTCTCCGGACCTTGCCCCAACAGATTACCATTTTTTTCGAAATTTGGATAACTTCTTGCAAAGGAAAAAATTCAACTCCGATGGGGCAGTCAAAACCGCCTTCAAAGATTTTATTGATTCCCGTCCGAATGGTTTTTATAGTAAAGGGATCGATGAACTACCTATGAGATGGCAAAAGTGCATAGATAGCAATGGTACATACTTTGATTAAATAAATATATTATAATAAAAAAAATCGGCTTTATGTTCCTCCCATACTAAACGTCAATTTCATATGTAAGGACCTAATATTTCTAGAGTCACATGAAATAATAAATATTCTATAAATGTATAAAATTCTTGCATTGTCCATTCAAATATATGAAAGAAACTGAATTTAAGCATGCATACAAATTTTTATATTATGTGAAGTGATCACTAAATCCATCTCACATAGGTCGTGAGCCCTGGACTATATACCTGTTTCTCATATAAATTGCTTCGTCTCTGTAATTTATCTTAAGAACGTATTAAACGAAATAAGTTAGTCAAAGTAGGTATATTTTAAATAAAACAAATTATAAGAATTCCGAATAAATATACAGCACCTGTTAAATCATTACATTGAATTTAATGTTCGTCTTTTAAAAATGTTCAAAATTCGCGATATTCGAAAATGTTTTTGGCAATTCACATCTTGTATCTTTACTCGGAAGAGTAAACAAACATTTGCTGATGAAATTTGACAAGATATCACATGTATACTAAAAATTATCATAATTTTGAGATAAATAGAGCCTGGAAATGTGTGAAGTATGACGTATTCTACGAATTTCAAATTATGTTTTCTCAATTAATATTGAGTACTTTTTAAATTGAACTTTTGTTTTGTATATCTTATTAAATAGGATTAATAAATTTATAAGTAGTAGGATTAAGACATAAGACAAGATTTTTGTCACATAGTTGTTGATTATATGATGCATACAAATTATGTTTGCTTGTGTCGATGCAGTGTTGAAAATCGCATGAGAATTATCTCGCTCAAGTTACACTAGGTATGATTAATTAGTATGAAAACTTAACTAGTCACTATAAAATTTTGGCATCTATCTATTGAAAATCTATGCTTTGATAAAATAATTATATATGACTATTAATAATCTCACTTTTAAATGAAAATTGGTATGTTGAATAAAAAAAAGCTGCCTCCCTTAGAACAGGTATTTATGTATACCTAGCAACGTACGTAGTGACTGAGAGGTTTTTTTACATACTGTCTTATGATTGTGTTTATTTAGTAATGTACATGTATTAAGCATGGAATAATCATGTGACCAATACACGCCGATTTACTGGCGCTGAAACTGAAACCGAAGCCGTACGTGAGCATTGGAAGTATCCTTTGGTGGGACACTTTTCTCTTAACTTCCACAGCGTTTAAAACGAGTCCCTAGAGGCTTTATATAATTATTTATTTATCTAAGTTAAGGTGACCCTATAAATACTTTGAAGGAATTAAATATTCTGGTTGGGGTCCGGACCATCAGGAATCGACAGGAAATCACACCGCCGCCGACCAGGAAACTCATTGATTAATGATCGCCCGAGGGCAGTTTGTACCACCGACAGCTGATTGATAACCGTAGGGGTTGTGTATTTCACAAAACTTTGTAGGGATGGCATCGCGTCGAAGCTAACTATTTGTTTGCCTGAAAATGACAAAATCGATGCTGGCAAAGCTCTGAGCTTAAGAGAGCTCGCAAGAAAAAAACAATCGAGTCTTGGCTCTTTTTTGTGGAATTTTATCCTTAGATAAATAGGCTGACTAAAAATCCATCTTCGACATTGTGAAGGTCTCCTGGTAATACTAAAACTGAAAAATTAAGGTGGATGATGGCATCTTACGGGAAAATTTGAAACATTTTAAAAATTACCAAATATTACGTCGTGAATTCCAATATTTATTTAAAGACTAATATTTTTATTAAGAAAATTTGGAAAAAAGATTTTCACTCAGCTTTTCAATAAAAAATAATAAAGGTAGGTAGAACGCAGTTGGTATAAAAAAAATAATAAACGTAGGTGACGATATAAGTCATGAGCATGAGAGAAGTACCTCGCATAATTCCTATCACAATAATTATCTTATTATTCAGAATTTAATATTTCACAATAATGTAAGAAAAAAATTTAATTTCTATATTTTTTCTCCAATATAATATGCTTACACAAAAGTCGTGCTTCAATATTCTCACTGCACGTTCCTGGTATCTACCCATATACAGGTAGGTTGTATATAAAGTACTGAAAATTTTTCATCCGACACCAAAAAAATATTGTCATATATTATTGTCCGCAAAAAAATACAAGTCATACATTGTCACGGAGTCGCGGAGGTGGAAGACAAATGAAACACGAAAAATTTAATAAATTTTTTATTTATCATCAAAAGTCACTGAACACGCTGTAGTATGTAATTTGGAATAATTTCGCACTAATTACTTGTATGCGGAATACTTTATACTCATCTTAGAATATTCAAACTTATCCACTGTCGAACGCCCGGTAGGTACTCTCTTAATTTATCGCTGTCCAATATGCGCACTCACTCGACCGCTTTCTTTTTCGAATATTTCTGTGGAATTGTCGACCTGTCTTTACAAACCGTTCCGTATTATGTCGTCCTTTAAAAAGGGAATATCATTTAGCAACGGGTATGATCGACTAGCAATTTCCATTTTACTGCAAAACGTCCAGAGAACCAGAAAATTCTCGAATATGCTAATTCCTTCTGGTTTATGTTTTCTAGGGTATTCTTTGGCTAAGGTTTCGGATCCGATTGTAAGGTTTATTTTAATTTACTTGGATTACATACTGTCATCGCGGCAAATTTTTGTATAACAATTTAAAAGAATAAGAAATAAGTGCAAAATACAAAGCAGCATCAATAATTGACCCCAAAATATTTTCGAGATTAACGGTAAGTAACGGTTTATGGAAGGCTCAAAGTTTGGTCTGCAATGAAAACATTTTAATGAATTATTTATTTTCTTTGCAACATGAAGGCTTTAAAAAAAAAGTTAAAATTTAAAATTTCTTCGAGAATAAGATCTATTTCATAGACGCAGTAGTATATTGATCAATATCACCGCTGCTACAAACACTCGCAAACTCTTGGTATTAATTCGATAGATTTAATAGGGTTTCCTTTGGAATGTAAAATATTCATAACTGCATTATAGTAATTAAACTTTGCGAAGATAGAGAGGACGAGAAGGGGAAGAGAGAGGCAAATAAACGGGAGAGAGTTGACAATCATAAACCAGATAACAAGTAAACTCCTTTGTCCCAGTTTGAAAAGAGCTTTGTGCGCTTAAACGGGCGTAGTCAGTGAGTAAATAGTGATTAAACTTAATTAATGGTGAGCTTTTTGTTGCTTGCGCGGCTTTTACGATGAAATAGTCATTAAGGGACGTAATGGCGAAGACTGATGGAGGCTCGAAACGCTGTTGAAAGTTTTTAATTGCGCTCTCTGTACGGGTTTTGAGGTGCTCGTGAACGAACATCATTATTGTCAAATGGAATATCATAAATGGGAAATTATGAGAGCCCCATAATGATACAAACAAAAGTTACTCTATATTTTATGATAGTGAATGAACGAAAGATAACTGAGTTAGTGACACTTTCCCTATCTCTCTTTTGACGCCTTAAAATGATTACTTAATTTGCATAGATAGAAAGAGCTGGAAATATGTGTTTTTTCTTTTGTTATGTACCCTAGAATATAACTAAAAAAAATTAAGATGGTATAAAAAATATATGTTTATATCACAGGCGGTAGGGCTTGACGGTTTTTTAAAACCAGGTTTAAAAAAAACGGTTTATTTACTAAATTTATATAATTCGAAAACGATTTGAACATATTTAGGTATAAGCACTTATAAATACTTCATGGTGTGAAAAATTCTGTCAAAAAACTAAAAATTCAATTCGAATACGCCTAAAGAATTATGACTACAAAGAATAGATAGGTTGAAAAAAAAATTCAGGAATTTTTCTTTCACGAAATTTATAACTCGGTTTTCAATATTCTTCTATTTGACACTCGAAACATTTTTTCGATTTCAGGAAATATTGAAACGAAACTGAGAAGATCCATCAGTGATTGATCAGGGGACGTTTTAATGTGAAGAGCAATACCAAATTAAATTTAAAAATATATTTTAAAAATTAAGTAAATTATTCCAGTTTAATTTGCATATTTAGTTGTCGAAATGTCAAATATTTTATACGAATCGTATGAATGTGTTGAGATTCGAATTTCGACATTTGTTAGAAACACATTACGTCATCAGGAGAGTGCCTATAAAGGTTTACAAAAATATGAAGATGAATATAATTATATAATTGATGAATTTGGCGTTAAAATTGTAAAAGTATTCAAAAATATTATTAAACTCACGTAAAGGTAGAAGATTAATACATTTCTTAATTTAATGATAATCATGAATATAATAATTTAGATGAATTAATGAATACAATAAGTCAGCGTTTTCATAAGTATATAATAATCCTCCAAAGTTTTCTTTATGCAAAAAAAAACATTTTTTTCTAATTAAATTCTTATTTGCTTCATTAATTTTTTCCGAGGTGGGTGGGGTCATTTTCAATTTCTTCAGCAGTGTTTTTAATGGTGTTTATAATGTTAAAATTTGTGAATATTGAAATTTATTTATCAATTAAAATAACAACGTTCGATGATTTTTAAATTATGAAACAAAATAAAAACTGCAGTTTTCATCAAACCAGAGTATTTAGCAATCTACATGCCTAATACCTACTTACCTTCTCAATTTTCAGAGCTATGCACAAAGAAACTAATTTCAGTCCACAATTAATTTATTAGATTATGGTGATCCGACGCTACACCATCTTATATTATTATTTAAATATTTGAGACATTTTTCACACCATTCCGTCCTTAGCCTTTCAATCGAATGTAAGTATTTAATCTTAATCAAATTTGACCTCACTGAGAATCGAACCCATACATGAGGCGGTACATAAACAAACTGCGGAAGATTTTGTAGGTATTGTGCGAATTCTCACAACCAAATCGGTGATCTTTAAATACAAAACAATTCAAATACAGTAAGAATTGCTCTATTACTCCACATGGGTAATTTTTTAAAGACCATTTTTAGCAATATTTTAAATGTGTTCTTCATTATAAATATCAAAACGTAGTTTCTGAGAAATATTTTACTTTATTTAACTAACTAACTAACTAACTTACCATCACGCCGTTTCCCCGTGGGGGTAGGTAGAGAGGATAGAGCGCCATACTCTTCTGTCCTGACATACAACTTTCGCTTCGTCTACATTCATACATCTTCGCATGCAAACTCGACGGTTGTTCAGGCTTCTAACAGGACCATCTTCCAGTATCTGGTTAATCTGATCATGCCACGTCTTCCGTGGTCGCCCTCTCTTCCTGGCGCCGTCAACACTTGCATCATATATCTTTCTAATCATTCTTTCCTCATTCATTCGGTCAACATGCCCAAACCACCTGAGCGACCCTATTATTATTCTATGTATTACTTTATTATATATTATGTATTATGTATTATATATTATATATTATATTACTTTATTTAAGTAATAAATATGAGTTAAGAATAATGAATCAGATTTGATTATTTAAATTGAAAACTCTTGTTCATCTCAACTTCCACAATTTCACAAACTCGCCAAATTCACTAAGTTAATCCTACAAGATAGCAGCAGAATGCGTGGAACTACGTTATCCTTCTTTTGTTTGCAGGAAGTGATTCTGATCTCTCGCCCAGGAGTTGTATGGGGGCGCTTTCATACGGAGTTAATCCCGCGGCGATGGTGAAAATTCTCCATTATTTTCCTTGTCTGGATTACTTTGTACCAAAGCATTGGCTGGTTCGCCCAGCACTATTATTTCTAAGACTGCAATTTATGAGAGATTTTAAAATACTCTATATTTTATAAAAATATTTTACTAAATCAGGATACGATTTTGATATATACATATACTTAAGTAACTATACTTTTGTATATTAATGTATATAACAATTAAGGTTGAGAAACAGTTATTGTTTTGAGAAATCACCCGAAGAAAATTGAATATTTGTTCATTCGAGTTCAATAACTAAGGCTATAAAGAGTATATGAACATAAACATATTAGTATTATAAAGAGGACATTGACTTGTTGGCCAGATTATTTTATTTGAAGTCTTAAGCCTTCACTAGGGGACAAATTGTATAGCATAAAGTCTACGTGACGTTGCAACATCGCGCACTGTTCCGCGACGTCGCGCACAACATAGCGGGGCATTTCTACGTGCCGCGGCAACGTTGCCATGCGCGCGGTAACCGAGCGAGCTCATGGCGATATCGCGCTGCGCGAAAATACCACGTGGTATGTTTACAAGTGAACGCGCATGCGCTGTATCCGTCAATATGACATTAAATGTGGGGAAGCGAAATTGTTCTCCAACTCATCGCGCTCTACCAAAGCCGTACAATTTTGTGGGACACTTCAAATCGTGAAAATAAAAATAAAATGATGTGAGGGCCAACAGCGTTCCTTAATATTGTCTTGCTTGGCTATGGAAGATTATTTGTGATAAATTGTCAAAATTAATGGTTGTCATTTGAGTGAAATTGACAAAAGTTCCGTTAGACATTCGAAGGTGGCATAGAATATCCATCTTTTTTTCTCTTTGCAATAAATAATTTCGCACCCACCACCTTCTTCTCATCTTCCGTTTCGATAAACTCGTTAAAATAAATAGATACGCAGCTGTCATCATAACCTCATCGGGCGGCGAGTGTAAATAGATACGCAGCGATCATCATAACCTCATCGAGCGACATTTCCGTGACAATGTCAAATGACCGCGTCATTGTCCCCGAAACATGAGTGTAGATGTTGATGCTACATGTCGCGCGGAATGTTTCGAGATTTGTCCCCTAGTGAATACATGACTTTAAACACTACAGTGCTGAGTAATTTAAAAAATCTCTGATGCCTGCAAACGCGAAAAATGGCTTGACACCTAAAACAAAAATGTCCGATATTTTCGAACACGAAAAAATCCCAATTATAATAATTTCGTTGTCCTTCCATTTATCTGTTTGTCTGTCCCCATAGTTTGTATAACGTGCGTAACTCCTTTATAAAGTAATATTTTATTAAAATTACATTTTTTTACGTAATTTTTTTTTCATTTTTTTAGGTAATTATTTATTTATTTTATTATTTTTTTAACTCTTTTTTCGTCAAATTTTGTGGCTCAGTTTTTTTTTTTCATTTTTTACGTAATTTTTCTTCTTTCTTTTGTATATAAATAAATAAATAATTATTCCTTAAGAACTGACATGTAAAAATACCGTCATTTTTGACGGGTTACAGCTAGTAAATTTAATAAAAAAATTGTTTTAAACTACTAAAACATAAGGAAATGCATCTACAAAACATAATTTTTACCTGTATGATCAAGCGACCAACTTTTTTTCTGGACCACTTGGAATGTATTGACCTTATTTAATACGACTAGTATCCTTATTATACGACAGCGTATACAAGCTTGAATCATTACTTATCATGCGACAACGTATAAGAAAAATATACTGACTATGCATTATACGACTAGAACCCTTTCTTACAGGACTTTCATATCCGACTAGTATCCTTTCTTACACGAATTATACGACTATTACGAGTAGAATAATTAATCTACTAGTAGATGTTAAAATCGAGTTTAAATATTTTTTTGTGTTAATTTAAGTGCTTTAAACATAGTTATTTTTTTTACCATTCTACAAGCCAAGGAGTCTAATAACTGAAGCGAAACACATCACAAAATACCCAGGTTTGAGTGAATCCGTAGATTTCTTGTGACCTCACTGGAAGTCGATCCCGAAACCCTCGGTGTGAGAAAAAAGTGTCTTGCCCGGGTGGTTAGTTATAAATATCTTGTCTAGATATTTTGAGATATCTTTTCTAGAGATATTGCTTAAAATCTAACTAAAAGAAAGATGGGATAGTACGCCATACTATTTTGTTCTAGCAAATCACTTTTGTCTCATCTGATTTCATAAATCTTAATCCGTTCCACAAGGCTTAGTCAGCAATTTTTTCTTAATTTTATTAAGAATAAATTCCTTTTCCATCCTAATATACAAAGATTTTCTACACATGCACCTAAATGACCTATTTTAACGGCATGTAGTCTACTTTTGTTCCTTTTTGCCTATTTTAGGTATCACAACGATGTACAAGAGTCGGTACCAGATCTCCAGATCATATAAAATATACTACACGGTTAATAACTTAACAAGGTCGTGAAAAATTGTGAAAAAAAAAGACTTTCCGCCATTCCACAACAATTTACAACCCAACGAGAACTAAAAACATTTTTTCGCTCAGAGGCTGCCAGCGACGCTTTCTGTGAGTGAGAAGAAAATCGCCCATGTACATGTCTCTGTATTTTTAGTGGTTTGTAATATGCCGTGTTTTTAAAATTTTTCTAGCAGACGTTTCGTATCTCATTGCGGGGTCCACCATCGTATCTGATGTCACATCACCGTTCATGGGATCCGAAATGCTATGGGATCCGAAATACCCTGCTATGGGATCCGAAACGTTGGTCAGAAAGCTCGTAAAAACGTAAGAAGACCGTGAAAACTTTTTAAACAATCAATTTCTGATCAATTATTTAATATAAAAATATTACAGTTCTCACCACAAGATTACCTTTTTTTTAAAAAAAAGCAGCATGAATAAAGATATTTCATAAAAGTACGTATATCACATTATCTATAAAATAAGCGATAAAGTATGTTTTATAGTAGTCATTAAAAAATTTAACACCATATTACCAGTAAAATAGGCCCGAGGTGGTAAACTAACATTCTAGTTATTCCATAGAACTCCTTGAACTACTTACCAAAGTATTAAAAACTTTATTCTATACCTTTTTGTTGAAATACTCCATAACGAGGGATGATCTTTTTTCTCCTGAGCATTTGTAATTACTAACTGTTCGTTGTTCAGGTTTAGTCGGGATAGATAAATTATTAATATTAATTAAAACAAGGTAATAACATATTACTACTAGTTGTAGAAAAATTTATCATCCATTACTCATCGTTCACCATTCACAGACCACAATTCAATTCCCAAAATTCACAGTCTACAGATTAATATCCCACAATTCGTTGTCGGGAAAATGAATTGCCTGAATACAAATATCCTTGGAAAAGAAATTGTAATTTTATGATGATATATAGGGCTTATTAATTAATATATTAATATCGTTCTATTTATTAAATATATATATAATATATTTTTTTAAACGATGTGTTCACTACTAGGTTTTTAGTGATATCTGAAAAACCTCACGTGTATAGTGATTATCAAATATTTTACTTATTTCAGCTATAATTAAAATATTTTAAGAGAACACAGCACGTGTGCATATTAAAAGCAATTAAAATGTAACAATTTGAAAAAAATAAATGATCTAATAAAAAAATAATTTATATTTAAAAACACATTTATTAATACAATAATTAAAAAAATGTAATTAAAACGAAAGAATGAGAATAACACGTTTTATAATATAAAAAAAAAACTCAAAAGACACTTGAAACTGGCTGCTCACATCGAGGGTTCCGGGTTGGATTCCCGGTGAGGTCACAATTAATCTATGTTTGGGTGTTATGTGATATGTTTCGCTTCTGTAATTGGGTCTCTTGGCCTGTTGAAGCGTAAATAAAAAAAAACTTTATGTGAACTACGTACATTGTGTCTTCAGCAGAACGGATACACGTTAAATCTTTAATAATTTAAACATGTAAAAGAATCAACTATCGGGTGTGGGCGTGGTATCATTCGTGGTTTAGGGCTAGAGATCGACAGGAAGGCTTTGAAATGAAGAATATGTTAAAAATGCGTTTTTCGTTAAATTCAATCGATTTCTTACCTTAGGCTTCTTTTCTTTATCTGAAAAATTTCAATATTGTTTTCTTTTTAAATATGCGACCTGTTCCTATAATATATGGTTTATGAATTCTGTGAAATAATTATTACTGATGACTTTTATATTCTGTTTTCCTTACATAAAATACTGAAAAGTAACTGCAAAAAGTTTACATTGTCTTTCAGCATAGTTTTTCATTAAAAATCCACCAGTTGGATTTTTATATGCGGAAATATTTGATCAAATACAGATGCCATTCAAAATGAATAATGTTTTATCTATTATTTCACTGATCTCTTATTTTTTTATTTTGTTATGTTTATGTAGGTATAAAAATAATCTACATGATGAGTTATTTCAAAATGGCTAGTGAAATTATTTGTCTGTCTAGTTTTAGAGAATAACATACCAATAAACTTAATAAAAATACAATTTCCTTTTCATATTTCGCGCTATATATAAAAAATAACATTAAAAATAATAAACATGGTGCACAGTAGGAAAAAATAATGGCTTATAATAAACATTCTTTATTTTATACTCACCAAGTTCACCCCACACCCTGAAACTCATAACGCATTCATAAACTGACACACTATCCAAACGGGCTATGAATTTGAAAAATATTGCAATAAATTATTGCATAAAAATGTTGAAATATTGAAAATATTGAAATGTCGAAAATATTGAAATAAATTTTTTGATTTTTTTTTCAAAAGTTACCATGTTTGTACATTCTAATAATATATAATTTTCTTTTTTAATTGTGCGGTGCATGTCATTGGTAAATGATTCTGTAGCATATTTGTTGTAATGTGAAAAGCTTTTATGCATCTACTGATTGCATTAATATTTATTCGTATATAAAATCACTTTCTTTCTGAGAATTACAACTTTGAATACAATTATCATAGTCAAAAACTAGGTGTGCAAAATATTATATGACCATTGATTATAATTAGATCAAATATTTTGTTACAATTTCATCACTCGTAATTGTTTTAAAGATCATATCACCATAACCCCTTAAAATAATTGTGCACTACTCAGTTTTATTTACATTAACTGTACTTAATACCATAACCCCTTAAAATAATTGTGCACTACTCAGTTTTATTTACATTAACTGTACTTAATACCATAACCCCTTAAAATAATTGTGCACTACTCAGTTTTATTTACATTAAATACTGCTTATAACCTAATTATATGGATAGGATTTACTTATGTCATTTTTAAAAATTAATTTTTATTCTTGCTGCTTGACAGTCAAAATAAAATAAAATAAATAAAACAATAAACTCTCTCAAATAATTGAATATTTACAATGAGATGTTCAAGTATTTAAGTAGTTTTCTTTTCGGGAACGTTTTTTCCTGCAATAATGAATAATAAGGTTCCTGGGAAATAGTGTATTTTATTAAATATTAAAGAAAACACAATTGTATAAAACGAAATGTTAAGTGGTCATATGCTAACATAAATAATATTTCGTAAAAATGTCTGAACACAAAGTTAATGCTTTAAATAATATTTATAAAAAATATTACTAATAGAGATGTATATTATCCATCATCTACTCCTGTCTTCAAACACAAATTTAAGCTTTTCTGGGGACAGTTAAACACGTAAAAATGTAATATTCATTTTCACTGTAACAAGTACGTATTTATTTTACTTTCAATAAATTTTTCAACTGAAAAAAAAAAAATTTTTTTCAACTAAATATTTTTATTTGTAGATACTCTTGTAAATATCGTAAAATAAAGGTAATTTTTCAAGCTTTCATTTATATGATTTGGTAAAATTTTAATATAGTAATGTATCTGAGTGACGTCTGTCGAATGAATGAGAGTGACAGATGGCATGAAAGAAAAAGAGAGCAAATGTTATGAAGCGAAAGGCGCCATTTTGCGGGCTTTCTCTTTACGTAGCCACCATGACGTGAAAATTACTCCTATTGTAATATAACCGAACTATTGTCACTTGTAAGTACAATAACTGGAAGCCGAAGAGCTTTAATGGAATACCGAGCATTAAAGTTTGTCTTCATACATAAGAGAAAGAGCATTATAAATATGATTTCCGGCAATTTACCACCAATATACAATACAACTACAATCTATCTTATAGGATCACACCATGTCGCTGCATTGCATGCGGTATTTTGACGATAATTCCCGCCCTCATCTAAGCTCATTAGTCAGTAATAGATGTATCGATCTGTGGTAAATTTTCACCCCAATTGTACGTACGTTACGTAATACATCATTTATGCAAAGGGATGGTCACCCAGCCACACCGTGCATCTGCCGAAATGTGGTTCCAATATAACCATCCCAATTATTTGACTGTGGACGCCAATAGTAAACAGGCTTTGGTTAATAAATACACTTTGGAATTATAAACTTATATATGTTAGGTAAATCTTTTTTAAAAGGTAAATGACATTTGTGGAATTATTTTTTAATAAATGACTTTTTATTAAGTTATGATTTCTTATGGCGCATTGGGGTAGGTATGGTGAATCGAGGTCCGCTGTGTTTCAGGTCACCCGCATCGAGCAAAACGACCGATCAGGAGCTTAATGCGGGCCACACCAATCGACCAATGAGAAGCCCGATGTGACTAACAAGATACCGGCCGCCTGCGAATCGATGTTCCGGTCACACGCCGGTACCACTCTTTCGCCGACCGCCGTAGATTCTGCCAGCACTACACCTGTCTTGCTCCGTAATATTGTATAATTGTTCAACTTTTTCATCAATAAATCGATACAATAAATTGTAAGTATTTATTTGTTATCCTTTATCTCCATCTGTCCTGACTTAGATTGTCACTTCCATCTAAACAAAAAATTCTAGCGCATTCAAACAACTCAAATAGTATGCTTAAATAGTACACATAGCCATCGAGATTCATATCTCTTACAGATGAAAATGATCTCGTTTTACATTACAAGCACCTTTTGCATCACTCGTCTCCATACGCAACAACAATTTACCAATACACGACGAACATCTGTAAAAAGGGAAATTTTTTTATTGTAACAGCATGTAGCGGGAATGCGAGTCCTTCAAATTGTGTTCCGATAATATAAATAAAGTATTAACGACCATCTTGATTCTAGTACTAATCATAAAGTTGCTCAATTAAAAAGCTGATGAATGATTAGTTTTTGAATTGCGATTTTATGTGTGTAATCGAAACGCGCAAACGGGATTTCTAATACATATTTCTGTATTTCATGTTATTATCGATGTTCTTAAAGAAAATTTTAATTTTTTCACCATATAAAAGACGATTCAAAGTGATATTCGAGAAATTCTTTGTTGCAAAAATGAAGTAATTGTCAGATGTTTATTCTCAAAAAAAAACACACTCATTCATTCGACATTCAACGCGGCTCTCAAAGTTGTGTAGTTTCGAAATTTTTGAATATGGAACCGTTGAGGCCGAATATCGATAAAATATGAAAGTGAGTAAATACTTTTTTTGAAAATGCACACGTTAATTAAGTTGTTTTCTCCAATTATTTGAAATATTCCAGATTACATTTCTGTTAGTAAAAGTTTTATTTCTTTTCGTGAAACTGATTAGAATAATCGACAGTGAACAGTGTAGTTTCTTACAACTCAATTCTTTAAGTGTCATTTATATACAATTTTGTCTTTATTTAAATTTCTAATTATAATTTCTACCGCACGTACATGAGTACACGTACTAATTTTATTTTTTAATAAAAATTAATCGTTTTCAGTAAAATAATTATTTTTTGTAAAACATGTGGCTAAAATTGTTAAATCGGTAAAATAAGTTAACACAGGCTAATAGTCAACATCTCAGGTATATCTATTTTTTTTAATAGAGATGCGAAAATCAATATTATTACTATTTTTAAACTAAGCTAAACGCTTTTACTATGAAAATAGGACTTACTTGCTAGTCTGGAGTGAGGTACGAACCCGCGACCTTTGGATTACGAGGCGAGTGTCCTAACCACAAGACCATCAAGCTATCGGGCAGTCAACTTGGTGCTGGAGAAAAAGGAATCAAATCGTGGAAAATAAATGACAAAAATAAATTTTTATCACTAATGATATTACACTTATTGAAAAGTCATTAAAAATATTTTTAAAAAACCAACATATAAATCAATAAATAAACAAATAAACTAACTTTCAACGGTAGATTCGAATACCTCTTGCTTTTCGCAAATATGTATGACGCAAGTGTGGGCTATTTAATATTCCGCTTCTCATTTATTTGAGAATAATTTATGAATTTGAAATCTATCAAAATGTTATTCGTAGCAAAAAATTATGTAAATTACAACCGCCTAAATAATGTAAATTTTTAGCAAACTTAGGTAATTTATTCTTTAATATTCGTGATATACTCAAGATTTTGCTGGCACAAACAATGCTAGAATTTTGTGAGAATGTATATAATAATTTATCGGAAAATAATCTACCATGGGTTGATATACTTACCAGGGGTTGATAAACCTCCCTAGGTCCATGTGCAAAATAAGCGTTATCACTTTTTTCTATCCCTGATAAACCCGTAGTTCAATTTTACTCTAGGATCCGATAATAAATAAAGTTACCCCACCTCACCCTCTCGGACATTTCATACTTGCAAGCATGGATCAACTATTGCATGCATCATTATTCTTTAGGGACTGTGCAAAATAATTATCGAAAATATAGAAAGGATAATCCATACCATTTTTAAGTATCTAGGTACCTAATTTAATAGGAATAAATATATCATTATTGATTAATATATATTAAAATTTTCATAAACAGTTGGCTTAAATCAATTATTCAATATAAACATATGTTATAGTTAAGTAACTAACTACAATATATCTTTGTTTTTTTCTAAACCGAACTTTGCTTTATCAACGCCTTAAAAAGCGTAACGTATTGTAAAATTTAAAAATATAAAAAAATATTGAATCTAATAATACTTTGTAACTTTCTGAAATTTAGGGCTAAAAACGAGCTAAAAAAACAAGCTAGAGAGATAAGTAATTGAATGTTACGGCGTTTACCTTGTGGAAATCCATTATGAACAAATAATGAAATAAAACAATCAACTTTGTTTTTTTCCACTTATATTTAAGCACTTGTTTCACTACATGTTTCGGAAACGTCCGTTTCCTTCATCAGGTGAATTAAGACTGAGGTATGTAGGAATGGTTGTCTGGTGTGTGTGTTGTGGATTCGGTAGAAGTGGAGGGGGTATCTAAGTGGTGGGAGATCGGGAACATTGTAAGAAGGGGTGATGTGAAGGGTTGTATTTGATTATTGATTATGTTATTTGTTGTGTTTATGTTTTTATGAATTTCAAGTGTTTCTAAATTATTTTGTTTAAGGCCGTATGTCTGTTTATGTAGGATGTGTATTTTTGTATTGCTGAAAGTGTGGTTATTTTCTATAATGTGATTGGCGTATTCTGAAAAATTGTGATTTGTGAGGCACCTTTTATGTTCTTTAAATCTTTTTTCAATTGATCTGCCTGTCCTTCCTATATATGACATCTCACAATCTCCACATTCTAGTTTATAAATACCACTACAGTGTAATTTGTTAGGATTTTTAGATTTACTATTTTTCAATTGTTTTTCGATTGTATTGTCAGTGTAGAAAGCTGGTTTTATATTATTTGGTAGTTTTCTGGTAATATCGTATGATATTGTATCTATATAAAGTATTTTTCGCCAATTATTGTGTGTGTCTTTGGTAAAAGAGTTGTATATATACTTTTTTATTATGTTTGTTTGGATTTTTTTATTTAAAATTTTTTGTATTGTATCTATTTTGTAGCCGTTGTTGAGTGCTATTGTTTGTATTGTTTTTAATTCTCTTTGGAAATTTTCTTTGCTTAATGGTATCCACTTCTACCGAATCGACAACACACACACCAGACAACCATTCCTACATACCTCAGTCTTAATTCACCTGATGAAGGAAACGGACGTTTCCAAAACATGTAGTGAAACAAGTGCTTAAATATAAGTGGAAAAAAACAAAGTTGATTGTTTTATTTCATTATTTGTTCAAGCTAGAGAGATATACTCGAAACTCAAACGCGCGGACCGCAGCGCATCAAATATACGACAAAACCACTAGGCCCGTCAAAAATATATTATAATATAATATAATAGTAATATATGTAGTATATTTATATTTTATACATATTGTACACATTGTAATAGCAGGTCTTAGCTTATTTTTATGTTAATTTATATAGCGCCATTTTTGCGTAACAGACGCTTCAAGGGCGCTTTACAGGTGCGACATCCCGAAAAAATAAGTTTTTAGGCTCTTATTGAAGTGTTCCTGGTTCTCCATAGATCGCAGCACTGGAGGTAGCTGATTCCACATAGCTGGGCCCGCAAAACTGAAAGCACGTTCCGCAAACTTGGTGGCTCCAGGTGTCCTTGGTACTACCAGCCTGCAGAGTGCTTCCGATTTAACTGACTGCAGTGTGAGCCGTCTTCCAGTAATATTGTCTGGGATACAGAGGTCGATCAAACATTGTGGTGCTTTTCTTTGAAGACTTTTGTACACCATCAGAGAGTGTTTGAAATCTATCCGCTCTGGAAGGCGAAGCCAACGTAGCTGTTTCAGCTAAGCGAACCATTAATTTATGCCTCATGATTTTTCATGAGTGTACAGCAAATTTTTTAAAAATATTTAATATAAAACATTATAGTTATTTTATCAATTTAAACTTATCAATATATATTTTTTTCATTTCCTGAAGAAGTTGTATTCTCCGATAGATTTTAATGAATAACCTTAAGTAGTTTTATACACTGTAAAATATAAAATTGATAAAACACATTTATTTTATCGTCGCATGTTGAGTTTTCAGTTACCTTAATGACGTCACTGTGACGATTTCAGTCCACAAGGGGTCAGGTCGGTAGTTACAGTTCTGGAACAATGGATAACTCACTGGCGCCAAAAAGGCAGAGAGCAAAGACAATAATAAAATTAAACGCGCGTGATTTCCGACCGACCATCCATATTCCCCTAAGGGATATTTATTTTAATAGAAGGGCAATTTCTTAATTAAATTTTCTAGCGCCCGGCCACGGCTAGGCGAGGGGAGGAGAGGGGCAGGGCGGGCGCCCCTTATTGGATCCAACGCAGCAGGCAATTATTCAAGTTTCCTTAAGGTTTCCCGGGAAATATTCCGGAACAGGAATACGTTTCGGCTTATATTTGAACAAGTTTGCGGAAGAAAATAATACGTAAATCCGCCAAATTGGTGAATTGATTGTCACGGAACTCCTCGGTAAAAATAATGAATGATTAAAAAAAAGAAATCAGTTACATTATTAATTTTATTATTATTATAATTTTATTAAATTATTAATAATTTAAATATATATATTTGTCTTTTGACAATAGATCAACATTACCACTAAATGCAGAAGTACATTATGTTCATTTAGGATAAACTACAGAAGTCTCACAGAGACGAAGCTATTTTGCATAAAAGTCTCTTATACTATGGCACAGGGCTTACAACCTGTATGAGCTGGCTTAATTAATCACTCTACACAATGCAACATTCACAAATTCTATCGTAAGAACATCCACACATTATGAAACTATTGAAAGTTCTATCTATAAATATGTTCGAATTAAGAACCTTTCATATATAACTATGGTCTCTACTAGAGACATGTGTTGATTTTTTCTCTTTAACTTTTCGTAACTAATAATGATGAGTCTATTATTTTGTTTATTAAAGTGGAGTGTTTTTAGCAATATTCCTTTTTACGTATATATGATATTCTTTCGAATTATTATACATATCTATTAGAATACGCTTAAAAATCAATATTTTAAATTTTTAACTCCTATCATGTACCAGCTACCAGCATACATTTTTAAACAATATTTTTTAATTAAAGTATGTTATAAAAACACAGTTACTGGATTATGTCCCCAGAGGGATGATTAATTAATCAATGATAAATTATAGAAATCTCACAGAGATGAAGCTAATTCATATATGAGAAAAGGAGATGGAAGTCTCTTATATATTCTCAAGTCATGAAATGTATTTATACTGAAGAAACGAGGTTTCTGTCCATAATGACGAGCTTAAAATATTTCCCTTTAAAGCCTTATTTTTCATTTTCATAAACATCTCAAGCATTTATTTATTTACGCCGTCTCGTAATTGAAATATTTGTTTGACATTTATATAAGCTTCGTATTTAATCAATTTACGACATAATAAATCAATTTATTTTGATAAATTGTTGTCAAAAATAATATTATCGAAAACATAATTTATATAACAAACAGAAGTTGAATATAAAAATAGTGTATTTTACGAATTCTCAACCTTATTGAATTATATTATATTAGGGTGGTGGTACTAGACCTTTATTGTGCAATGCTAATTTTGAGTCAGGTGACTCGTTCCTTTTGGAAATACCTTTTTACTGTAGTCCCTGCAGTCATCCTTATTTTGTTCTTGTACAAATTTGTACATTCCGCTCCCCAGACAATGTTTCCCCTTATATACACAATATTTCAGGTATATTTTAATAGAAATGAAGAAGAATAGAAAGGAAGAAAATGAGTAGCTTGTTGGTCTTGTGGTTAGGATACTCGCCTCGTGATCCAAAGATCGCGGGTTCGAACCTCACTCCAGACTAGCAAGTTAGTCCTATTTTCATAGCACAAGCGTTTAGCTTAGCTTGAAAATAGTAAGAATATTGATGTGACATGTATTCCGTGCTCGCATCTCTATTTAAAAAAAAATAAAAAATACTACCTAGTGCACAGGGTTTCATGAAGCGAATTTCCGTAAAATTTCCATGCACTTTATTCTTTCAGAGTCCTCGAAACCGTCAGGAGAATAAAACTTTTTGGAAATTTTCGTTTACTCTTTTCCGATGTTCCACTGCTTTTTAACATTTAAGCAATCTTAAGTATTTAGCATAAGTATTGTAATATTAATATGGAGATAAACTTATAGATTGGTAGAAATAGACAAAATCTCGTACGGTGGTGTATGACGTTTGACAACAATTAACAAAAGTTATATAAGCAAAATACATTAAATAACAAACATTTATTGCGTTTTAACCGCTGCTAAGGAAACTTGGATATACTCATCTAACGAACGATTCAATCCATGGTCAATTGAATGACATTCAACGTTCAAGAAGCATGAAGTGAAACACAAGACGGTGAACCTCAGTGTATACACGGGGACTACTAGAGATGACGCCTCAAAAGATAATTTTCAAGAGAATGTTTCCAGTTAAAAATCTCCAAAAAATGTCTTTTGTAGACACGTGTAATGGTTGATTTAACGTTATTATTTTAAAGCTACAGTTAGTGATAATACTTATCAGTCAAAGAAAATTTACTTTCATTTGAATTACTTTCTATAGAAAACAGTATCAACATCAACGTGTTGGATGAAAAACAAGACAAAAACCAAAACGATAACAAGCGAATGTATCAAAAATAAAAATAAATTTATTTATAAGATATTTTATCTTATCTAGTTTTTAGGCTCCCGACCCTACTAGGACAAGGAAATTAAGATGATGACGATGATATTTATAGAAATATCAATGACTGGCGTGAACATTTACCTCGGAACCCTGCTATACCGACAGAAGCAATCAGTCGGTAATTGCATGATGATAATATTATGATAACTACAATTACATGGTATTATAATAATACGCTAACAGGTGATGTCACCACTGGTTAAGTTTATGAATAGTTTTAGTATGATTTGAATAAATATTAACAGTTCCGATATATTGCGAGGTTTAGTATAAAACAACTTACATTATTATCGCATTCAACGCATGAAGAAAATGGGACACCATAGATACCATAAACACCTTAGACACGGTATACACAATAAACACTTAGGGAAATACCAAGGATGGGCGCGAAGGGCTGCTGTTACGGCTTATGTTAAAAAAATAAAACTTATAGCATACATCTAGCATACATACAGCAGCATTAAGGTGTTCTTTTTTTACTTGCTTTTTATTAACTCACTTTGTCTATTTGTTGTGCTGAAATCGAGTTTTAACCAACTTTTTGACTAGCTAGAGCTCTGAAACTTGATGATCTGAAACTAATTGAGTTTTAACCAACTTTTTGACTAGCTAGAGCTCTGAAACTTTCAACATTTACTTAAGTGGATGACTGTACGTTATTAACATTATGATATCATTAAGACTTTTTCGAATTGATTATAATTTTGACTAAAATTGAAAATTATTATTGAACATTAAATGCCTTCGTAGCTTCGAGATTAATAAATATTAGTATAATAAATGTATCGATTTCAAATTTATTAATTTGAGTCGGCAGATTCAACTTTGACATTAGGCGTCGGAATGTTAAATTCAATAAATTAGGACCATGTTGAATTTAGATATCTAATATCTCAGATTAACTTTGGTTTAGAAAAAAACATAATTATGCCACGGGTTATAAGAGCGTTGACGCGCAACATACGCAGTATTTTCTGCAATTAGCTTCTCACACTCATGCGCTATTCTTTCACCCTCTTTCGGTGAATCTGAATGGCTGGCTCATCACTTAACCCAGCCATACGATAGGTCATAAGACCTTTTAATACCTAAAAGATTTTTAGTCCTTTGGGGATAAAATGCAGTACTGTGTTCTTGAAAAATTTAAACATACCAAAAATATTCTAATTTTGAAAAAAAAAATATAACCATAATCAATATCAACGACCCATTTCGAATTTTGGTACCCCGATGTCAATTTAAAAAATATCTGTATTTCACATTTTTTACAGATTTTATAATAATTATAATAAATTTAGGATAATCGCTTACTTTGTCATATTATTGTTGAAAAAAGACATCTAACGAGGCCATTCAGTCATAAAAGGCCCACAAAGTGGAGCAATTTTCTTAATTTTTGAAACATCTAAGGTTTTCGTAATTTATTAATCAATGACAAAATTTAGTTTGTGTCATTTTAACAAGATATTTGTATTTAAAATATATGTAACCTGATGAATACATTTTAATATGATATATTTCCATACAAAAATGTGATAAAAAATGCAAGAGAAGATATGAGAAAAAATTGTGAAATTTGCTCATTCTGCCGGACATTAATACAGGCATTTGTATTGTGGAGTTTTGTTTATACTAAGATAGAAGTTGCTTGAACATTATTATAAATTGGAGTTGTTTGTTCTGTGATACGGGTGAGGGATTCGCAACATACGTTGTCAGCACCACATCTCGATGTGTCTCCATAGAGAACCATACAAAAAGATTGTTGTCTGATAATCTATATCTTTTTGGATCCATTGATGTTTCTGCCTTTATAGAATTTTTTTTTTCAATTTGTTTGTTGCTCTTTTATCGCTCAATTAATGTTTGAAAATGGCAAATACTTTAATACTATCTTACCGTTTCGCATGCTTGGCCTGATGAAGTTTATATCGTGAAGAAATACCTACATCTCTATTTAGCTGGCTGGCTACAATTGTTTTCTTACAATAGCCTTCCACAGGCACGCAAATAAACAATAGAGTTGGAAACAAAGCCTTATTCGCTTAGCATTTACATTCAATGCACCAGCAAAGATTTGACTGATACAAGAGATTTATATACCGGGGGTGAATATAGCGGTTAACCTATTCGCCACTGATGAACATTTGACATTTTGTTTTTTAGTAGATTCTTGATTATCCACGATCGCAGTAAACGTATTGTGGAATCTTTAATTTTTTAAAATATTTTATTATTTTATTTTAAATATTTTAACGAGTCAGGGAGACAAATTAAACACTTGAAATTAATTAAAGTTTAAGTAACTGGGCACCAAAATTTAACTACATCACTATTATTTGCTTACGAATTGTGAGTTTGATAAGTTATTTGAGAGATTGGATTGGAGGATTAGATGAAGGTTTTAGGAAGCGATAAGTGGATATTGAGGAAGGAAACACGCCTTTATCTTCGTCTGGGCAGATTTCTGGATCTAAGGCGCAGTAGACATTGCATTATGGTGATTATTCATACATTCCTTATCAGAAGAGCGGAAGAACTGACAAATATCCTTATGGCTTTATTTTATTCCTCATCACAAGAATCGCATGGTCATGCACGAAAAAAGAGCACACAGAGTCAAAAGTTAAAGCAGTAATGTCAAAATCATAGATAAAAAAATTTGGTTGATAGGCGAGTAATGTAAGGAAAGGTGTGGGAGAGAGAGGTAGAAGGGTACGTTCAGGTTTTACGTGCGCAAAACCATGTTGTTCATAAAGATCGAACAACTGTTTTGTAATATCGCACTAATCGTTTCTTGATAATCTTCTGTGAAACATATTTTATTCCGTTTTTTCTATCGCATAAATCACTAGCAAGAATTTTCCGGACGCAAGTAGGTACTCATGTACTTTATCGCTGGCTGATTGTAATTTTTCTGATCGCTCGTCGTTTCGCTTTATCTACGCCGCTCGCTGGCTGTCGTGACAAACTAAACTGAGCTGCGGTATATATGTTCTGTGCTTTCTACTAATGTTTACAAATTGTTTCCAAACTATTAAAAATCTACGTGCAGCCTCGAAATTACTCTATTATGTGTGGTTCTAATTTATATAAACATATAAATAAATAATGGTTTAAATATCCTATGACAATATGTAAAAAAAAATACTCCAAGCTTAACCTGGAGTTTTAGAATGAAATGGAAAAGTAAAATTGCATTACTCCAAAAACATGTTGAAATTTCAAGTTATTCGATAAGGCATGGAAAGATATGTAGCATCACAAGAGAAACAGGGAAATAAACACATTGATAAGATGCAAGATTGCGAATATAATTAAAATTCGAAAAACTGAAATTCAAGGAAAGGAAGAAAATAAAGGAAATTAAACTGAAAGGCAATAAGTAGGCCATATTGCTCTAAAGACGGGTAATAGCTGGACAAATGCAGGGACCTAGGCCTTTAAATAATTTAAGTCAGTACTTAAATTATTTAAAGATTAAAGTAGGCTTTAAAAGTGCAATTTGCGCTGCAAATTAGAAATTATAAAAAACTTTAACCTTTATATCATTAGGTATTGACTCTATATACGGGCTCTAGTAGTATTAGAGAAGCATCAAAAGGTCATTGGCTACTCTAGAGCCCGCTGGACTAATGAAATCATCAAATTCTTTTGAGATGCTTGAGAGTGCAAAACAATGCAGCTGATGGTGATGACGACATAATTTTACCTAAAAATTAACTGGCCTCTTATTATCTACTAGCTGTAACCCGTCAAAAATGACGATATTTTTATATGTTGGTTCCTAAGGAATTAATGTGTATTTGGTTAAAAAAAAAAAAAGAAAAAAATTCGAAAAATAAATTATTCGAAAAAAAAATTTTTGAAAAAAAATGTGTTCGAAAAAATTTTCGAAAAAAAATTAAAAAAAAAAATGTTAGAAAAAAATTACTATAAAGAAGTTACGCGCACAAATGCTCGGACGGACGGACAGACAGACAACGAAATTATTATAATTGGGAAACTATGTGTAGTAGTGACATGGTTCACGCTGACGTAATTGGTCCGATTTATGGATCGACTTTTTTTGTATAGACTTGTTGTGTATTTTTGTATATGTTATTGTTTGTTAAAAATAGCTCTTTTTTGTTTAAACATAATATTATATTTTTGTTCAATACGCATATTTGATCCGATTCCGTATAAATGTCCAGTCCAGTTGAAAAAACTATTGCTCCCACGTATTCACATTTATGGCTACAAAAGTGAACAATAAAATGTTTAAAGTGACAAGTACTCTGGGTCAAGCAGTGTTTTCTGTTAAGGCAATATTGTTAAGTCAGGTTTAACAACAGGATACTGCAATCATAGGTAATGCTTCGTCAGAGACCATGTGAAATTGTCTTAAACGGCGTATTATTGCTAGCATGCATACAAAAAAGTGAGGTCGGGTCTCCGTTTTCCAAACGGGCGGGCCTCCATTGCGCGCCCACAGACTTTCTTTATAACTTTACTTCATTTGCTCCCGGATATTCTCTTTGGTGAGAAATAAACATCTGCACGAGATCAGCAATATTTTTTATTCCACGAAACCACAACGCTTCCCTAAATATATAAGAGAAAATCAATCTAGCCAAATTCCCAGCGCCGGTTTTGACAGAAATTGCGCCCGGTTTTTCCGGTCAATGACGTTTGCAAATGTTTACTTTGGCATGTTTAGATTTAATATTTCCTTTTGTGATGCAATATGTGGGTGCGTCACGTAAATTATAAAAAGAAAATCGTTTTTTACTTATAATTTATTTTTCCAATACATACGAATAGTCTGTAGTAATGAAATAAACTTACAAATAATGTTACTTATCACTACTACCCATATGCAGAAATAAAAATACAAATGATAAAAGTCTCATGTTGACCGATGGAATCAGAATGTTAAAAAATGCGCACGTTAATTATAAAATTGGTTCATCCGCTTCTAATTTTCTAAATTATTTATATATGTATGTTTTTAGAACACAATTACTAGAATGTTCTTAGGTTTTCACGGACACTCAGAATCTTCAAGTTTGTGTTTACTGGGGTATTATGGCGTGTTGTTACGACCTTTCGGGCCGACGTTTCGGATCCCATTGCAGGGTCCATCATCAGCCCTGATGATGGACCATGCAATGGGATCCGAAACGTCGGCCCGAAAGGTCGTAACAACACGGCATAATACCCCAGTAAACACAAACTTGAACAATTACTAGATTTTGTATATAAATACAACTTTCAATAATTTAGTAATGTTGTTCTTAGGGTGAAATCGGTGAACATTTCATTTTTTTTGTAATACAGATGCGAACACGGAATACGTGTCACATCAATATTCTAACTATTTTCAAACTAAGCTAAACGCTTGTACTATGAAAATAGGACAACTTGCTAGTCTGGAGTGAGGTTCGAACCTGCGACCTTTGGATCACGAAGCGAGTGTCCTAACCACAAGACCAACAAGCTACTCGTGTAAGTTACATTGTGTAACGTTATTACTTAAGCCAGCTGATACAGGTCTTCAGCCCTGTGGCCAACCTATAAATACCTTTTCCCTTATAAATAGTTCCAATGCGTGTCCTTTCTAGTCTTTTTGTAATAATGCATGACTTATTTACTAAGATATTGTATTTTCAAAGAGTATTCAGTTTTACCTTTTCATATTTTTCAAAATTTACAAGCTCGTAGTAATTTTATAAATAACCAGCCTCAGAACTTTGCAGTTCAACAAGAAATTTACTTTTGGTCATGTCCATAATATAATATATTTTGGTGATACATAAATAGCAGGGGCGTGTAGTGGGAACAAGAAGCATGACTTTTATTTAACCGTATATTTGGGGAAAAAACATCGAAATAAAATATTTATCTACAGAATATCATAAAATATTAAAATCTGAATAATATATTGATTATTGTGATAGGAATATTACGAGATATATCTCTTATTTTGGTTTCAAAAAGTCAGGCGTCTTGTTCCCATAGCACGCCCCTGATAAATAGTCATTTAGCGCCACGAAATTACTGTAATATTGATTAATGACATTACAATTATTTTGACTCGGCTGTAAAATGATTTCGTAAAATATAATGCCGCACGGCGCCCGCTCTCCCTTCAATCCCAATATAATTAAAATTTGCGAATACATCCTTGAAGTTAACCCAAATCCCTTTGAATTCCTCAAAACAAAAGCTCCATCATTCTTCCGAGATGTTAATTTATAGCGCGCAACATTTTGACGATATAAAGTGTGAATGAAACGGAAGTACATAAACCCTCCGGTTTCCTGGAGCCGAGAAACCATTACAGAGCCTGACGCGGTGCCGAGAATAGATAATATTGCTGTTAACTGCGGTTGTTAACAGGAAATGACTGCGTCGCAACCCTGCATCCGGTTTAAATAGCTTATCCCTTTTAGTGCCGTTAGCCCTGCGTAGTTATGCCGAAACAGAAACGGATTGAATCCAGAAACAAGAGCGACTTCCCGCGTATTCCCGACAATGTGTGTCATTATTACGGATTACGCGAGTGAGGCGTCAGCCAGCGAGGGGAATTCGGATATTCCAGATAATCAAATGACAAAACAAAACGAGAAAGAGGCTTTCAGGCGCTACGGCTTTCTGGAGTTGGAGATGAGGCCTCAAATCTCACTACATTACGGTTAACTGAATATGGGACTCGGCGAGAATGTGCGAGTAATTTTATTTGTTACTGTACTTCGTTCGCTTAACAGCCTTAGGCTTTTAGATGTTTTCGTAACAGAATAAGAAATTTTCATAAATTTTAATTCAAAAATGTGAAAATGTTATACAAGGTGAATAGTCATTCGTGCTATCTGTAAACCAAGATAAACCGTAATTAGACTTCTTTGACCTTGGAATCTGCGCACTTTCTATACTTGTTCGGTAGTTCTTTAATAAATAACTAAAGGCAGAGGGGATTTAACACCATAATATTTCAATAAAACGAATATTTACTCTTTTGAATCATCAATTTGAAACATTAGTTTTATTTTCATATTGCCCTTATTAAAAATGAACTGTAAACATTGTTAAAACAATTTTTTTTTAGTAAAAATATTTCAAATACAAATATACAAAGTTATTTATGACTGTCGCTTTATATAAAGTTGATTGATAAAATTAGAATAATATGTGAATCAAATTAATAAACAGACTACCAATAAGGTCGAAAATTGACGTCCATGTACTAGGCTGTTGTAGCGAAACTGGATAACGCGCCACTCCCGGATAGAGTTGAGGTCCGTGGTACGCATCCCGGTAGCAGCTAAAATATGTTTTCGTTGATTTGATTATCATGTATGTTTTTTTTCTAATTGATTTATAAATTTGTTTTAACAGCAGAGAACTTTATTCTGAAGTTAAAATATATTTTTTATTGCTAGATTTTACTACTGGAGTATGTTTTTACACTGAATTTTGATGTCTTACTTGGACTTCTTATCAGAGTAATTGAGTCACGTTGATAATGTGTAGGTATGCAAAAAAAAATTACGTAAGTATTATTGGCGAAGTTATTTTTTAGATTTCTTTTTTTGTTATTAGATTGCAGCATTATTTTGCGAAAAACAATTAGTATTTTTGAATGCTTTGGAATTTAAAAAATACACTTAAAGTATCAACAAATTAAGTAATAAGATAAGATAAGCATACCAGTAAGATATGCTGATTTTATCAGTACCAAATCAATTAATTATTTATATTTGAACCTTATTTATAGTTATTTATTTATATTTATATTTATTCGGAAAACCAACAGCTGATAATAATTTAGTAAATATAAAGAATGTGAAACATAGAAGCCAATAACAGGTTTTAACTGGTAGTGACAGAATATTGTATTTGTGTGGTGTACATGTATATGATATGGTATACTGGTGAAACTATATATAATTGAGTTAACTGAAAATAATAACATATAGTCTATTTGAAAAATGGATCGGGAAGCAAGCGTCGCACATCAGTAGGGTTATTTTGAAATAAGTCTAAATTATATTATTCTGTGAGTGCATTAAATTTGTTGCAAGTTCGCCGCAAGTATGAGTTTTGGCTGTAGGTAGTAATAGAAACAAGGGGAGTAAAAAGAAGAGGGTTGGTTCTAAGAACTTTAGGAGGAAAATTGATCAAGAGCTTGGATAATAATTCGGGACAATCTATTGTGCCTAAAGATATTGTTAACAAGAAAGTTAGGTCTGCTATTTCACGACGTTTTTGCGTGTTTTTTGCATATTTCAAAATATTGCTGTTGTGTAGAGTTTAATTAATTAATGTAAAAATTCTAAATTTGAAAGCAGTCAGTTAAATACACCACCTGACGATGAGACATTCTGTAACTTTCTATACTTAAGTAGTAACATATAAAAATATTATTTAACTCACGTAGAGGTACCAAAGTTAATGTTTTTTATCTGATTAAATTATTTATTTATGGAAAATTAACAGTATAAAGAGATTATACATGATTATTGAACAGTATAGAGACCATCTTACAAGTTTCCACAGAATTAACATGTTGTGTATTGACATAAAGCAACAATAACTTGAGTTATATAATAAAAAACAAAAAAAGTGAAAGTTTTAAGTTATGGACAAACTATGAGAGTCAAAGAATTAGAGGAAAAAGGGGAATAAGGAATGGATAGGAAAGGACAAATCTACTTAGTAAAATGGACAAGAGATAAGAATAAAAAGAAGTGCAAAAGATATATGTATAGCATAAAGATATCTGATCAATACATCCGCATTTACATATATACGAGGTCTGGGCAAAAGAAAAATTCGTGAATAATCTCTACAAGCCATCAGTAATAGATACACACGTAAAATATAATTTTTCTTGCAACCTAACGCAGCGAATCAACGTCACGCTTACCGTAGGACAGAGTCCCCGTCTATTCGGAATGGCACGGGCATTTCACGGCAAATACCGCGCCAGGGCGCAGAAGGAAATAGCATTTCTGATATACACATCCCGTGTGCGCCGTGGTATTGGTGGCGCGGTGGTCAAACAATGTGAAGCCGTGGATTCCGTGGAATGCGGACTGCAAATAATATTGGGACAAAGGATTTGCGGTAGACTATTCGGAGGTGAATAATCGTGATATATGCAGTCGGTTCCGGAAACCAATATTTCGTACTCCATAATAGAATTGGGTGGATTTTATATTTATTTTTGAATATATTTTAAAAAAGAATTTAAAAATAAGTATCGTCACAGAACGTGACTGTGGAAGGCAAATAAAAATACTAAATTTACACTTTTATTTATTACGCAGAGGTCAAATCAAAGTATTTAAATTCATAGTCACAAAATGTTTTCAGAATATCTCATATTTACATATATTTTTCATTTTTTTTTTCATATTTTTACCATTTTAAAAATAAGCTAAATGCTTGTGTTATGAATATAAGACCAACTTGCTGGTATCCTGGTGTGGGGCTTGAACTACCGACCAACCAGATCACTAGGCGAGTGGTATGATCACTGATCACTACTCTACTTGATTTCTACTTATTATTACACTGTTTATGATTTCGCACTATTTTCATTGCTTTGATCACTTTCTAGTTTCAATGTTTGCACGTAGAAAGCCTTCTTGCCCCGGTAGGTAATTTCTTTATTTATTATTGCTGAAATATACACTGGCCACACTGCGCTGCGCTCCGTTTGAAAATGTCGCTTGTGTTAACCGTTGTATTTATTAATAAATATCTTCGAGACGTTTTGAGAGATTTGTGGATCTTTCCAGAGATTACAAGAGCATTATTCCTGATATTTCCGTAGTGTTGTCAGTTTAACATCTCGTTTCAACATTTATATAAATAATTAGATATTTATAATAATTAATATTTTTACACAAAAATAAGTAGAATACTACCTCTCATTTAAACACACTTAGTTAAAAACCACATATATAATACGAGGCAACATGCGAAAAACTACACACCGAAAATGAGAGCAAGGACAACATTTTACCAACAGTTCTATATTTTATTAGCATTAAATTGTACACTACATTCAACACTTCGTACTGGAAAACATTCAAAACCTAAAATCAATCTTGTAGGGACACAACATATTATACCTACATTTGGGTGGAAATTAGTCAGAAATAACTCTGATTAACATCAATTTGTGTAAATATATTTCTAACTTCTATTTTGGATTCATTTTGCATTCATTGATAAACTAGATATTTATTTTAAAAGTGAGTTTTTTTTCATAAATTGTTATATTTTTAATTTTTAATTTCTTTTTTAGTTTATTTAGAGAATTTTGTTATTTTTAAGACAAAACAATTGGATAGTACAGACCTAAGTCTAGCTTAAGAAATATTGAATATCTTATAGATAGCATTTAAAAACAATAATTTAAATCATTGAAAAATTAAATGTAAAAGTATATAATTCTGTACTCACTACGCCTAAATAAATAAACTTTTATGGTATGAAAATATTCCATTACAGTGAAAGGGTTCCGATTGTTCTAGGAGGTTGGCAGAATGGACGTGTCCGGCGATCGTGGATATTTTGACTATCTACACTAATATTATAATGAGGAAAGATTTGATTGTTTGTTTGCATTGAATAGGCTCCGAAACTACTGGACCGATTTTAATTTTTTTTCCATATTTAGAATCCTACATTATCCCTGATGAACATAAGCGATAGAATATTTTCAAAAAAGTTAGGAATCCGCATGAAAACTTAGATAATGTAACCCAACGTGTGAAAAACATACAAAAAAAAAACTTATATCGCGTACGCTGCAGAATTTAATGACAATACAGCAAATTGATGTACTACAGTTTTATAGAGGACATCAATACATATAAAAAAAAGTCCGCAATACCATATGTCTAACTGTTACAGATATGTCACAATAACTACATTATTCGTACCTGGGTATTAATCCTTATCCAAATAAATCACTTCGTATTCAAGGCTATATCAGTAGGTACCTGTAAATAAATTTTTGAATTATACCATTCCCAAGTTACATGAATGTTAAAATTTATAATTTTTTAAATTTTTATTGAATACCCGTGCGAAGCCGGGGCTGGCCGCTAGTATTACATACAGCGAGACAGAATAAGTCAAGTCTTTGTGATAAGTTAATATCCAAGACATCCGACCTTAAAACTCAAACAAAGAAATTTAATAGCTACGTAATTGATTATATAAAACCCGATCATGACGTTGCTAATGCGGTTACAAAGCACGTTTATTCATATTATTGATATACCGAGATGACGTATTGAGTTAACCTTATTACCTAACTATCACACATAATCCGTATCAATTTAATCGCCTACGCCACTAAGCACCGTTTCGCTAAATGTATCATTTTCTGGGCCGAGCTGGGGAATCATTCGCGAAGTTGGGACGCTCCATTGGATCGTGACTAAATTGTCTTGTTATAAATTGTCTGATTTAATTTATTCAGTTCCGCCACGGAGCGAAAATCTCAACCCTGATCTCAGGATCCGCAAGACGAGCAACGGTAAGACAGTTGTAAGACAATCTAGAGATGTTCTGTAAAATACGTGTCTTCGTCGCAGTCACTGCGATTTGTGGTAGTCAGATTGGTTGCACCTTTCTGGTGAAAGTGTCTCAATATTAGACGGGGATTAGAGGGCGTTTGTGGAGGTTTTTGATATGGATCGCCGGATGACGTTTCGTGTAAGTTAGTCGAAGGAAGAGCTTTTAGAGATTATGAGAACGTGCGGTAACGTTGAAGTTAAGCCGGGTTACCTATTGGTTATCGATTTCTCGATTATTTTGCCACTTTGGTATAAAATATATATTCGATAATGTTTATGAATGAGCCATAAATCACGATATGAAGATTATTCTCGTGTTATTATAGTGGCGAATTCGTCTCGAGAGCGCCTAAAATACAGTACAGTGTTGAGCGCGAAGCAGCTAACGAATAATTAACGGATTTAATTTGTGGTGTCCGACCTTTTCCGACTATTAGATATCAAAGTGTCGTCCATTGTCATACAGGCGACCCTCGTAGCCCAATGGGCATGATACTGGCTTCTCACACCGAAGGTTCCGGGTTCGATTCCCAGTGAGGTCACAATTACTCTCTCTGATTTACTCATGTATTTTGTGGTGTGTTTCGCTTTTGTAATTGGGCCTCTTGGCATGTTAAAGCGTAAAAAAATCGTAAAGATTTCATGTACATATACATAAAAAAACACCTTTTAAGTATTATAAAAATGTTCATTTTAAATGAAATAACATTTTGAATATTTTGAGTTTGTCCATTTTTTTTCAGATCACAGTGTTAGATTTTGTTCAGGGACATCCTTAATCAAGATATATTATGAATGTTCCATAGACGAAATTATATTTTTTATGGGTAAGTAGGTATGGAAGTCTTTGGGTGTTCATGAGGCTTTACAATCAAAAATAGATATCTCATTAGTGATATCTGTAAGCCGGTCGCGCTAATGATAATTACAACAACGAAACATGTTTTAAAACTTAAATATTTCATCTCTGTGAAAAATCTATAATATATCGCAAATCACATTTTCTTTGTGAAGTTGCAATTTTCGAAAAGACATTTAAAAATATAGGTACAAACACAAAAAAATCAATTAATCAAATATAAAATTAACCGTCAGGATTTAAACTTTACTAATCGAATCTAATTATGCCGTAGTAACCGTTACTTGTTTTTTGTAATCAAGGAAATAATTATGTTCTGAAAAACTGCAACTGATTCGTATTATTTGGGCTAAAAATAATTCAAAATTTGCGATCCTTTCCTCATTGGTTTACAAAATCCACATGTTTCAAATTGAACTCATTCCATTGAAAACCAGCATTCCGCCATAGGGTAGGATTTCATATGCGTGTGAAAGGATATTATATTTATTCGACCGCTGGATCACTAGGCAGATATTTTAACCAATTTTAATTAAGATAAATAATAAACTATGAATATGAGAAACGTGCGTGGAAGTCTTTTATACGATGACAGAGGGCTCACAACCTGTATGAGCTGGCTAAAGTAATCACTCTACACTTGCAACGTTCATCAATTCCATCGTAAGAACGTCCACACATTATCAAATTTTTGAGTGAATCAAATTTTTTGAATGTTCGTTTCGTTTTTTTGAATGGACTATGGTAGAGACATCTTTAGTCCTTTATCTTGAACTACTTAACTTAGATTTTCGCAGCTGGTAATGATACCTCTATATTTTTTTAAATATAGTAATACCATTAGTGAAAAAAGTATACATACATCGCAATACACACATCGAGCACTCAAAGGGCCTGGATGTTAGAGGCAGGGTTCCTTGTTTACTTACATATAATGTTTAATGAAGACTTTGCGTTTACTTAAACTTGCTTATTCTTAAAAAACGATAAGGCGAGCTATTTATATAGGTGCCTAGCGCACTGACTGTGTTACGAATTAACCTATATACAGATTGCACTGCCTGGGTAATCAATACAGCTCTGTTGATATATTTGATGCTCGTATACTATATACATATAAAATACGAAGGTGCTTATTTTATTTTTTGTAGATTGCCTATATATGTAATTTATTTTTAATGTGTTGTACTTATTATGTTGATATATATTCTTTCATGTTTCATCATTTACTTCTTATGTATCTACTTATCAAATATTTATTTTCTTTTAATTTCTACTTATATTTTTTTATGTATGTGTCTACTTATTCATTTTTTTATTTATATGATTGGTTATCATTAAATGTTTCATATTTATATTTTCAACCATTTGATATTAATATAAACTTCTACTTCTAATTTAGCTAATTAAGTTGAAATAATTTCATATATGTACAAAGGTGATTATTAAGGTACACTAATATATTAATTAAAAACTCATTACTTTACATACCAATGATTTATATAAGTATACCAATATGCATATAACAGATGTAAATATTTCTCTTAATATGGTGAGTATAATAAAATGATATGCGTTAACTTTTTGTAATTCTATTCTTGTGTACTAGATACGCTACTAAAAATTTCGTGTTTTATATTATTTAAAAGTCTAATTCGGGGCTTGTGTTATTAATAGATTAATACAAATGGTCAAATACGTTTAAAACGTCAATCCAAGAATCTGTCAAAAACAAAATGCGAGCTGCCGATGGCCCGCTTTATTTGCCACGATCTGTTGGGCATTTTATTAGCGAGTTTTGCGCCTGACAGGTGATCAATATTTCTCCGCATCGAGTCTGGCTGCCGCTTCTTGGTTTTGTCGACTGAATTTGGCAGTTTCACATTCAATCTGTTAAAAGTATGACATAATTTCAAAATAAAATTAAACGCCGCATTTACGAATTCTTTGCCATTAAATCGTAAGCTCTCGTCTTAGAAAATCAGTCTGTAAAAGGACATAGTTCTGCAGGATATCAGGACAAATACCCCCTGGACATATACCCCCAGGAAAATAACTCCCCTGGACATAAACCCCCCGTACAAATAACTCCTCGTGCAAATAACCCTCTGACAATTAGACCTCGCCACGTATAAAGATAATTAGAATTTGATAAACCATGAAGTAAAAAGTATTATCTGAAGTGTAGAAGTTTTTAACCCCCCTAAATGTTTCTACAAAATTATTAACGTGTAGTATAAAATTTAAATTAAAATTTGTTGCATAATGCGTCCATACTACATGGATGTTTTTTACCCATATATTTTTTTCCTAAGGATTTATTAAATTGAAGCTACATAAAATAGTTAAACGACTTTTTTTAGTTAAAGAGTTAATTTGACCATGATATGTATAAGAAAAAAAATCGAATTTATATGAAACTAGCCATTCTTACCCGACGTTGAAGTGGTTCAGGATTAATTTAAAAATAAGTTTATGTGGAGAAATAATACTTTCATTGTTTTCGCAAAAATAAAAACAATTTTTCCATTCAGTCTATGCTGGGATGGATGGGATATCTGGGGGGAAAAGTGGCATATATTTTCCGCCGGGTCCTCAAAAATATATACGCAAAAATTATGTCAGATTTGTCAAATGGCACAGATTTGTATAGAAAATATATCAGGGGAGAGAGGGAATGGCCGCTGGGTCCTAAAGAATAATTATGCAAAATTTTGGTTAATTCGGTTGAATGTTGTAGATTTATATTTATATAGATTTGTATATTTGTAGAGAATATACCAGTGGGAGGGGATGGGTTAAAAGGGAGGGGGAAATGTGGCCTATGTTTTCCGCCGGATCCCAAGGAATATGTTTGCACAATTTGAGTCAGATCGGTCAAAAAGTGTAGATTTATACAGAAAATACACAGGGTGTACCAGAGCTAGCAGCAGAAACTTGGCCGGGAGATTCCTGACTGTGTTATTAGTCTAAAATGTCCAAGCAACCATGACCTAATATCAATAGTTATGGAGATACGCAATATAAAAATTTGTATATTTTTTCAATATTTCTGACTTATTTTTTGTAAAAAGTTGAACTATCATTACAGTAACTTATATCGATTATGAAAAATTTATTTTCTTCAATGCAGCTTAAATAAAATGGTAAAAACCTTGTAAAAAATAACTTTTTTCAATTTTTGCAAGGTTTTCATCATTTTATTCGACTTGTATAAAAGCGAATGAATTTTTCATAATCGACATAAGATACTGTAATGATAGTTCAACTTTTTGCAAAAAAATAAGTAAGAAATATTGAAAAAAAAATGCTAACTTTGATATTTCATATCTCCATAACTATTGATATTAGCTCATGGTTGCTTAAACATTTTAGACTCATAACATAGGCAGGAAACTACCGGCAAAGTTTCTGCTGCTAGCTCTGGTATATCCTGTATAGACGGAGGGGGTGGGATAAAGGACGAGAGAATAAATAAATGTCATGTTTGTTACCCGTCGGGTCCTAAAGAATAAGTATGAAAAATTCAATCAGATCGGTCAAACGATTTAGACAGAGAACAGACGTACAGACAGACAAATAGACATTGAGTTTTATAGGTATAGATTATTAATGTTTTGAAAATTTCCGTTGCAGTACATGATTAGATATGGAGCATGTTAGGAGCAAATTGATGGATTTTCATAGAAATTTGACAGACGGCGGATTATCCGAGTAAGTGCACGTTCAGACACAGCGGGAACCACACGGTTTCAGAATCGCGTGGGATCCGCGCGGGTCTTATTTATGTAGGTATGTATGTAATTGTTCGGTAATCGCGTAACCGCGCGTTTAATCAAACCGCACGGTGCCCGCTACTCAACCGCTTTAAAATAGAATCTCTCGTTCTCTCTAGAGCTCGTTATGGATCACTTTGACACTGAACTTTTTATTGATGAAGTGGAAAAAAGACCTGCAATACTCAAATGAAATTGCCAAGAGCCAAGCTTGGCAGGAGTTGGTGGAGATATTTGAAAATGGTGAAGACACGTTAGAAAAAAAGAGTTTAGGTAAGTAGGTATTCATTCACCAAAGATGAACTGACAGAATTATATTTTTGTGTCTTGCCATGGAACACGGCCGTCGTTCACAAAGTAATGAGCGAATTTATCTCTGATACTCAAAGATTGAGAACGGCACCGGAGCTGTCAAACTGACGTTTATTACTGACGCTATTCGCGTACATAAATCGCTTATTAACCGCGGCTGTCTGAACACATGACACAAATCTGTGGTTTCAAAATGCACGATTTGCAATTGCAGGATTCCCGCGTGTCTGAACGAGCCCTTAAGAATAGCTAGGTAGGGTCTTGACTTAAGTGATCACTTTACTCACTTCACCAATTCCACCCATGATACCACATCTATCAAATTTTGTAAGTTGTATATATGTTTAACTTGCACAACTTGTTTCTAATGTGAGTTGTATTTTTACTACCGCCATCTGCAGTCGAAAGCTTTGTAATTCGCATAATCCAATATAGATGTCACTATTGATAATGAGATTTATACATTTTGATGTTGAGTTTTTAAAGCAATATCCTTTATATGTGTATATTAGATTCGTACTACTTTCCCTTATATAATCCCACTTAATACTTTTCCATATAGAAATATAGCTTTGTTTCTATGAGATATCTATAATAATTTTATGTGTTAAATAAAGCGGATGTTTTATACGAACCGTATATTTTACTGAGAAGCCTTATTCAGCGTCATCAGGAGAGCGTCCTATCATGGCGGAGGTGTAGGCCGAACTCATAAAATATCCGTTTTATTTAACATATAAACATGTCCAACGACCACAATAATAACTTTTACTCTTGAATATTCTATATTATATTTTGAATAATTATGTCCCCCTGGTTAAAATTCAGTATTGTGTTCTTGAAAATTTTGGATATAGGTACCCAAAATATTCTGAAATAATATATCGATAAAGTACCTATAGAAATTAAAGAGTTAAGGTTGTTATTACGGTCGTTAGACATATTTAACTGTAAATGGTTTTAACTGTAAATTCTATACGAACCGTATGAACCAAACGCCATATCGCTACACGATTGAAGGAACATATTGGAGCAATTAAAAACAACAACTCCAATATATCGGCATCTGCGAAGTTGCATCCAAAGGGAATCTCTGTCACTTCATCAGATTTGACAAGACAAAAATCTTATCAACAGAACCGCACCATACCCAGATTAGTGAGGGAGTCCATTGAAATATACAAACATTCCAATTTAAATAGAGATGACAGTTATAAACTATCAAGTATTTGGCGCCCTGTTCTTACAACATTGATTCAACCCTTGAAAGACGTCGCAGTAAAGTCCGCTGACGTAACTAGTACATATTGCACACTGGTGACCTTGATTGTAGAAGAAGGGAACACTCCACAACAAAGTGCATATAATTTACGGCCTCGAGCGCAGTAATCAGTCCGCCCTCTACCTCCGCGGGTAAAGGTCGTCCTCCTGATGACGTTGAATAAGCATTCAACGAAACTTTGCGATTCCTTTCTCGGAAAACATACGGTTCGTATATAATATCCGCACCTATTTACAGTTAAATAATAGGTAAAGCGAAAAGTAATCGCCGCGATTTTAGGGCGCTCTTTAAAACCAGTTTGCGCTCGACTCCCGTCGAGTAAGTACGTCAATATTGGTGTTATTTTGAAGCTCTTTTTATCCCGTTTCGGTTTGAATACACGTAAAAATGTCACGGCCGGAGATCGAAGAGATGCAGTTGCGAGGTGTTTTATTGTTTTTGTTTGACAAAGTGTTGAAACCTGAAGAAGACAAAGAAAGCATTTGTGAAACTTGTGGAGATGTTCTGAAGATTTGCAAGTGTCGATGGTGGTATAAAAAGTTAAAAAATGGCGATAGAAAATTAGAAAATAAACCAAAATCAGGAAGACCTCAAAAAATCGATGACGAAGTGTTAAAATCATTAGTTGAATCCGATCCTCGAAAAACTATTAAATAATTATTGCAGGACATCGGCTGTCTATGGTCAACTGTAAAAGATCATTTAAAACGATTGGGAAAGAAGCATAGACAAGGAGTTTGGGTGCCGCATGATTTATCGCAGTCGGCCGCGAGACCGCACGCAGCAAAAGTCACTCAAGAAAAAATTAAAGAGATTAACCTTGAACTGCTGCCTCATCCACCTTACTTTCCTGATATTTCTCCTTCGGATTATCATTAATTTCGAAGTCTGGAATATTCGCTTCGCAACAAAAATTTTACTTCTGTAATGCAAGTCCGAAATCATCTAGATGCCTTTTTTATTTCAAAGGAGCCTGATTTTTATAAAAGAGGCATCGAAAAGTTGCGTAAATTGTGGAGAGATGTAATAAGTAATGATGGACATTATTTTGCCAAATAAATTATTTGTAATTTTTTTGTATTTAATTTTTTTCGTTGTACTAAAAAAAACGGCAATTACTTTTCGCTTTACCTATTACTTAGAGAAAGATTCAAAAGGAGCTGCGGATATTCGATTTGATATATTAGATTCGAGTGACCATCGATCGACGCTGAGAGCGCTTTCAGCAGTTGCAATGTGCATTTGGCGCCAAACAATCCATCATCCGCCATCTTGCGATGTGTATCAGATATCCATTAGCCGCTACGGTCGCAAATTGGTACGCGGAGTGCACAGCGATTTGCAGCGGGGGAACGAGCTCTCGCGACCAGATACAGAGAAATATGGCTAATACTTCAAAGAGCACGGCGGAGCCGATAAAATACCAGCAGGACAAAAAATAATTGTGATGTTCTTATTATCTCGCCGTGATGTCAGAGTTCTCCAATAAAGGAGGTTGTCGGTTACCTTTGGTTTATTGATGGCAACAATACATTATACAGCGGTTACAATGAACAATAGTGGTATGTCTCTATATAAAGGTGAAAAAAGCCCAGAGGCGACATGCGCGCGACCTTATAAAGCATTTGCTCTCTCTTTCATGCTCTGTCTCTTTCAGGTGTCGAGATATACGTCCCTCAGATCTATTATAATAATAATGAATATCATATACATATTGCTAATTAAAAGAATATTATTTAAAACAGTAGTCAAAAAATATATAACTTCTTTGATAAATGCTAAATGATTTTGTGGTGATATTATCAATTTAATTAACAAGAGTATACTTCAATAATATTTTTATTTGCAGGTGTGTTCTAAGAACACAGTTACTAGATTTTGTCCCCGGAGGGATGAGTAATTCGTTAAGATAAATTATAGAAGTCTCACAGAGACGAATCTATGAATGTGAGAAACGTGTGTGTGCGTGAAGTCTTTTTACATGATGGCGCAGGGCTTACAACCTATAAAATATAGGAAAAATATTTTTTATGATCATTGAATTGGGTGAAATTTTATATATTGCTACTTAATATTTCGAGAGTAACAGAATATCTCGTCGATAGAATTGGTATTAAACTACTTTCTATTGGATTGGGTCGAAAAAAAATTAATTGATTAGTTACCGGCAAAATGAGCTAGAATTACTGGTGTAAGGGTAGTTTTAACGGGAATTTTGAGAAAAGAGGAGAAGAGTTAGTGATAGTAATACTGTTAGGCAAATTAATACCAGAGTTACAATTTATTTTAATTTTTAAACTTTCAAATTTATTAAATTACCTTTACGCGTGACGTATATATTATGTTCCAAATCAAAACCTTCCATATATTTGAAGGGACTATACCGAGACATCTGAAGTCCTTTTCATGAAATAGTATACATAGATTTCGCAGCTGGTAATGATACTTCTATATTTTTAATGTGGAGCATTAAACAATTTTATATGATTATGAAAATGAATATTGTTAATATTCGCCGATTAATAACGTTTAATAATAATGGATGAATATTTGTTGTGAAAATTGAAGAATTAATAATAATTATTAAAGTTTTAAATAAATAATTAATAACATTGAATACTGCGTTAATCCTGCTTATACTTCCGAGACTTTCATACACGCTTCTCATATAAATAACTTCGTCTCTGTGAGACTTCTATAATTTATCTTAATTATATATAAATTAATACATTAAAAAGCAAGCATGAAGCGATCTGCGTCAATAACAACATCATTGACTATGTAGACGAATATGTGTACTTAGGTCAAATAATTTCACCAAAGGAAATAGATAGACGAATAGAAATTGCGTGGAAGCGATATTAGAATCTAAAGGAAATCATGAAGAACAGAGATATGAGCATAGACGTTAAAAGGAAACTCCTCGATACCTGCATTCTGCCTGTCCTAACTTACGGCTGTCAAACCTGGGCGATCACTAAAGCTCAAGAAAGAAAGCTATAATCTTGCCAAAATGCTATGGAGAGAAGTATGTTGGGGAAAAAATAAAATCAGACACAATAAGGAATTCAATAATCAAAGAACAAACAAAAATGAAGAATGTTAAAGTATCCATCAGAAGGCTTAAATGGAAATGGACTGGACATACAATCAGGGGAAGAGAGAAATGGTCAAAAACAATAATGTATTGGTTCACAAGAGACAAGAAAAGGAAACGAGGCAGGCCTTCTAGAAGATGGGTGGATAAAATCAAGGCTACAGCAGGTGGCGCGTGGACCAGAATAGCAAAACATAGGGAGGAATGGAGAAAATTGGAGGAGGTCTTTGCCAAAAGGCATACAGACAGAACTGCCATGGTGTGACAGCCTAACTTCTCACAAGCAAAATCTTAAATGTTAATGTCTGAATAATGGCTATTATTATTATATTATTAATACATTAAAATAAAGATCATGCTGTTAACCCAACACAAATACGTTAATAATTTTATTGTCTATTTTTGTTATTTTTTCAAACCGCAGTGCTGCAAAATACAAGTACACAGTGAGAGCAGGTTGCGATGCATTTTGTCACGTGGCCAAGTATCGGATACAGAGAAATGCAACTCTGATAAGTCCCATAAAAATGTTAAATAATGATTACTTGTAGCTACAAAAATACGTTGTGCCTGACTGTGCAGAGGCATTACGTGGGAAATAGAATGGGCTGTCTAAATAATATATTATATATAAAATGTCAAATAAATTACAAACTCACTTTCGAACAATTTTCTTTGGAACTTATAAATTTAGAACGACTTTTTTTAGAAAATTGTCAAGAAATCGAATGAATGTTATTTTCCACAATCGTTATATTAGGTTGATTTCGATTTGATTAGACCTCATTATTTTATTTTAATATTAACCAACAAATAATCCCCTCAATTACTATTAAATGTTTTTTGACTTAATGACATGGTGGGGTCAGTAATGAACTGCTGATAATCTACGTAGTTAAATAAAATAAATAAATAATAATAATAATAATTGTGTGTTTTAAGATGCAACTTCTATTGTGACCTCGAAATTACTCCTTTAAAAAAATGTAAATCATTCGTGGTATATAAAAACAAAGGCGGTATATATAAAAAAAATGTTTTGAATGAAGTCACTGAGGATAACTAATTTAAAAAGTACTGAATTCCAGATTTTATGTATTTCTCCCTTCCAAAATCATGTCCAAAATTTGTGTACATAACCATGGCAGATGCCATGATTATGTACACCTACATATAATTTTGTGGCATTTCTATGCACTTTTGCTTCTCTCCTATGGACTCCTGCCTAGGTGAGCACCTATATTTGGGCTTTTGCTTTTAATATGTCAAAGAAGTCTTCCCATAGGGATCTGTTAAAAAATTCTCTAATCAATAGACAAACAGATATTAAATTATATATATATATATATATATATATATAAATTACATAATACAGACAGATTTTACAAAAATAAGGGTCCATATACTTTTTTCATAATATTTTTTTTTTCAAGCGTGTCCATTTTGTACTTTGATCCATATATAAAAACTTTAACGGATAAACATTTATAAGTGTGCGACCGCACACACGCACACCTCAGAGGGAACGTTGCTCACATATATAGATTACAGGTAACGGTCGTCATGAAGCCCTGCAGTTCAATGAGATTAGTCGTGATTCAATGTGAGCACGTGGAGCAGTCTCAGAGTCCGCAAGGACCGAGACCAGGGGACGTCAACCATTAGCCCCGCCGCCTCACGGATCACAATCCGCCGTGGGGTGAAGTCCCACAGCGGTAACACAATTCAATTAATTGCTTTTGATGAGACAAATAGAGCCATGCTCCGAGAAGATCACTCCGCGTGATTGGATTCTGGATGCAATATATATTATGTATTGATCAATCTGAATTAATCCACTTGTTGGGACTCTGCGTCAAAGGCCGAATTTATGGTGGACGCGTATTATAATAATGGAATGGGCAGCCCTCGCGATAATGTCGTGTCTAATCTCATTGATTTACGAAATCATCATTTAAGCGGCGTGCATGCAGTACTTAACTAGAATATCTACGAAATATGATATTTACTCATAATATTCCTATCGCAATTATTATTATACTAGCTATAATCCATCAAATATTGTTAGTGAATCCAATTTCATTTAAATGCATTTTTAAGTGAAAGTAGATTTATTTATTTTATTTATTGTTCCACAAGTGAATCCAATTTCATTTAAATGCATTTTTAAGTGATATTGGATTTATTTATTTTATTTATTGTTCCACAAGTGAATCCAATTTCATTTAAATGCATTTTAAGTGATATTGGATTTATTTATTTTATTTATTGTTCCACAAGTGAATCCAATTTTATTTAAATGCACCTGTAAAATAGGTAAACATCGTAAATTACTAATTGATTAGCTTTTCTTTTCAAGTAATCTATCTATAACCCGTCAAAAATGACGTACTTTTATTATATATTTCAGACGCCAGTTAAGCCTGTGAAAACAGCGCTATCTAGAATAGCATAGCGTCTTGATAACTTTAGTGATGGACATTATTTAATCGAGAATTATGTTTTGTCTTTTGCTTCTTACACCCCATTATTATATTATTCTTCTTCATTATTTGTACCATCTTGTGGCATTAGTGACGGGCATTGTTTCGTAGAGAATTATATATTTTGATTAACGATGAATGCCAATTACACATGCAATATAGTATTGCATGCACGTATTAGTTTGAATATTCATTTAACTGAAATATTAATAAAAATCTAATTATTTGAAAAAAAATCTCAACAGAGTTGGTATTAAATTATAAAAGCAAAAGTCAATGTTTACATTTTATTTGATTAGAATTTTGAAGTCGTACGAATTTTGAAATGAAATGAGATCAGGTATCATATTTATTTTGAAAACGGAATGAGATCAGCTATTGGATAAAAAGTTACGGACGTACATTCGAAATTATTTTATTGGGAATTATTTACATACATACATTACGTATAATGTTGTTATATACATTTTGTTAATTAAATATTTTGTCGAATAAATATTTAATTCAGCTTTTTTCTTCTTCTAACATATAACAACATTATATGTTGTTATATCCATTTTGTTAATTAAATATTTTGTCGAATAAATATTTAATTCAGCTTTTTTCTTCTTCTAACATATAACAACATTATATGTTGTTATATCCATTTTGTTAATTAAATATTTTGTCGAATAAATATTTAATTCAGTTTTTTTCTTCTTCTAACATATAACAACATTATATGTTGTTATATCATTTTTAATTAAATATTTGTCGAATAAATATTTAATTCAGCTTTTTTTTTCTTCTAACATATAACAACATTATATGTTGTTATATCCATTTTGTTAATTAAATATTTTGTCGAATAAATATTTAATTCAGCTTTTTTCTTCTTCTAACATATAACAACATTATATGTTGTTATATCCATTTTGTTAATTAAATATTTTGTCGAATAAATATTTAATTCAGCTTTTTTCTTCTTCTAACATATAACAACATTATATGTTGTTATATCTATTTTGTTAATTAAATATTTTGTCGAATAAATATTTAATTCAGCTTTTTTCTTCTTCTAACACATAACAACATTATATGTTGTTATATCCATTTTGTTAATTAAATATTTTGTCTAATAAATATTTAATTCAGATTTTTTCTTCTTCTAACATATAACAACATTATATGTTGTTATATCCATTTTGTTAATTAAATATTTTGTCGAATAAATATTTAATTCAGCTTTTTTCTTCTTCTAACATATAACAACATTATATGTTGTTATATCCATTTTGTTAATTAAATATTTTGTCGAATAAATATTTAATTCAGCTTTTTTCTTCTTCTAACATATAACAACATTATATGTTGTTATATCCATTTTGTTAATTAAATATTTTGTCTAATAAATATTTAATTCAGATTTTTTCTTCTTCTAACATATAACAACATTATATGTTGTTATATCCATTTTGTTAATTAAATATTTTGTCGAATAAATATTTAATTCAGCTTTTTTCTTCTTCTAACATATAACAACATTATATGTTGTTATATCCATTTTGTTAATTAAATATTTTGTCGAATAAATATTTAATTCAGCTTTTTTCTTCTTCTAACATATAACAACATTATATGTTGTTATATCCATTTTGTTAATTAAATATTTTGTCGAATAAATATTTAATTCAGCTTTTTTCTTCTTCTAACATATAACAACATTATATGTTGTTATAATCATTTTGTTAATTAAATATTTTGTCGAATAAATATTTAATTCAGCTTTTTTCTTCTTCTAACATATAACAACATTATATGTTGTTATATCCATTTTGTTAATTAAATATTTTGTCTAATAAATATTTAATTCAGATTTTTTCTTCTTCTAAAATAAAAAGCTTAAGTGAATGAGCACGTTATATTTATAAACATTAATTATTGAAATATAAATATTAATCCATTTTTAGGCTAACGAGACATTTTTTTGCATTGTAATACATATACGAGTACAACTCTGAATAAAATGTTTATTTAGCACAAATTTAATTTATTTAAAAAACAACCGGACAATCGATTTGAAAAATTGAAGATAAACATAATAAATATATAATCAATACGACTCAGAAAAAAGTAAATACCTGATGTGGATACAATTGAAAGTTTGTTTACTCGACGATTGAATCATTTTCAAGATTTTTATCGACAGTCAACAACCTCTCCATGTCTAAAGTCAATACAAAATGTATTATTGGATCACATCTTGACTCGGGAATTCTCACAGTTATTTATTTCTTATATTATCTTCTCTGATTTCTGAGGACGCTTACCAATCTTCACTTCTCTTATATTTTCCCGCCGTTCTTCTTTTCGCGTCTTTTTTCTCCATTCTCAATATCTACAGAGGGGGAGGGGGACAGATGGCATTTTGTGTGCTTTGGAGGAGGAATTTGATGGAAAATAAATGTAGCTCTGTATTTTCTTCAGTCACATATAAGTTAATTCACAATCGGTGGTATTTGTTAAGAATTTTTCAACGTCAGCAAAAACCAACCACGCAATTTTATTGGGGAAATAATCCAAACCAAAATAAATAAAACGAACTCTTTGTATATCTCTGAAAGAATTCTATACATAGTAAAGTTATACAGGTGTACAAAGATATAATATAATATTTTTATATGTCGGTATGTTCTAAGAACACAGTTGCTGGATTTTGTTCCCAGAGGGATAGTAAATGAATTAAGATAAATTATAGTCTCACAGAGACGAATATATGAACATGAGAAACGTGTGTGTATTTAATTCAATGATCTGGGGCTAACAACCAGTATGAGCTAGCTTAAATGATTACTCTATACAATGCAACGTTCACCAATGCCATGGGAAGATGCATTATCAAATTTTGAAAGTTTTACCTTAGTTCATGAGAATTATCTCTAATATCTCTAACATTGTCCATTAAAAAAAATGAAAAATTCTCAGATTTGAACATCTGATCATTGAAAATTTACGTAAATGTTTCTATTACTATAAAACTTGATAAAACCAACATACTTTTTTTAAATCGTTGCCTTCTATGTATATTCTATTTAAATGGAGAAGAATATGTGTATTAATTTATTATTATCGTATTAATTTTCAATTAAATAAAATGAAAGACAAGGACACGAAAAAAGCTTAACATTAATATTCTTACTAATTTTAAATCTAAGATTAACGCTTTTGGTATAAAAATAGGATTAATTTTCTGGAATAAAATTATTTTTTGTAATTAATAAATTTGTAGAAGTTGACAATTAAAAGATAGTGTTCAGGGATTGAAAAGAATGGATTTTTATCTTTTTTATTCAAGTAAATCAAGGATAATCGAATAGGTTTTTTTTTAATTCTGGGTAGATTACAATTATTAAATTAATATATCTACTTTAAATGACGATTTCATAACAGAAAGTTTCTTCATCCTTTCTTTGATCATGATAGGAAATTCTAAAATTAATCTCCGATAAAGAATTTTCCGATATTTAAATCTATATAATATGTAAAATAAATAATTCAATTCTTAAATTATTTATAAGTAAATATTAATTAGTAAATAAATATTTTGGTAGCGGACCTGATGTATACCATCTTGCTTCAAAATGTTGAGTGTTTAATTATTTAAAAAAATCGTGAGTCTTAGGGAACAATATAAAAAAAACAATAAGTAAAAGTATTTAAGTATACTAAAAAACGAGAAATTTTTTTTTCTTTCCCACATCAAAATAACTAACTCTTCACGCAATGCATACATTGCGTGAAGGTTAGAGTGTCATATTTTTCAATATTGGTACACCACTTTTCGTTCTGTTACATTCATACATCTTCTCGCATGCTCTACGGTTCTTGAGGCTTTTAATTAACTTAAATATATCAAAATTTGTAAAGAAAAATAAATCGGAGATAACATTTTTGACATGCTAATTAAAACTGACCGTTGCGTCCTTTTCCCGCTGGGAAAAACGTGATACTGTTATCTGTTTCTTATATCTTTTCATGAAGGCTCCCTATTGTTGAACCATTTAACAGGACTGCTTTCGTCTTTAGTTTATTTGATAATGCCGGGTCTTTGGCGGATACTTTTTATTTTTGTTGACAGTCTAATTTAACGTATATTAAGCCAATATACGTTAAATTAGACTGTTCTTACAACTGATCGTACACAATCTTGAGACGTAAAAATTACATTGAAATTAATAAAATGGACGATTCTTTTGCGCGTATGAAATTATTTTTTTAATCACTGTTCTACGCATATATTCATTAATATTTTTCATTAACAAATTATTTTAATGCCGTGGTGCAAAAGTCCTTCTCCGTGGCATACGCAATTTTTGGAGATAATCATGTCGCTAGGGTTTTAGCGAAATTAAAAAATTTATTTGATGTAATATCAATAATGTCGCGTATCAAAAAAAAATTTTTTTGTGCCAATGAGATCAGTCTCCGATTGGTCGTGCTTAGCTGATTTAGGGCCCTCCACACTGTAGGCCCCAGGTCACCAAAGATACAATTTGACATATCCTTTACTGATTGCTAATTACATTACGGGCGTTGTCTCTCAATGCTTGCCGCGCAGCCGAAGGCCGAGATAACGACGTAATGAGCGGCTACAGGGTGTCCACCTTTGTGTGCGATCAGGCATAAATCGACAACGGCCCACTAGTTGCGGCTGTCGCTACATTATGCTCCCGTTACAGCCAGCGCCGCGCAAGGTAAACTGTCGCAAACGTTCAATAAAGCAATTAAGGGACTTCCTCAATGTTCCATCACCGCCGACCACTTATGTGACACAGCATCGACTAATGCCGACAGGGGGGTTCGGAAACGAATATATAGTAAATAACTTTTTAATTAACATTATTAATATTATTAATATTTAAACATTAACTTTGTGGTTAGACATTATAACAGATTGTTAGTTAACTTTGTAAAAACCACTACCAGATTTTAGGTCTACCGGTTTCGAGACGTACCCGTCTCTTCGTCAGGACCAACACTATACCACTACATTCACAACACTACACACCTCAACCATAGTATTGTTAACCAAAGTAATTTAATGTGCACAAAAGATGGGTTAACACCCACTTTAGACCCAGCCCCCTCTCAGTCTCTTTCGGTAGATCCCTAATGGTTCATTAGGCTAATCAGTGCATGTTTGTCCCTGACAAGACTAACACGCATGTGATCAATTATTGGTAGAAGTGTAACAATACTATGGTTGTGAATGTAGTGGTGTAGTGTTGGTCCTGACGAAGAGACACGGGTACGTCCCGAAACCGGTAGACCTAAAATCTGGTAGTGGTTTTTACAAAGTTAACTAACAATCTGTTAAGATTATTAAAGTCTCACAAAGACGAACTATTTATATGAGAAAGGTGTATAGAAGTCTTTTATAGGGTGGCCTAGGGTGTATAACTTGTATGAGCTGGCTTAAGTCATACAATGCAACGTTCACGAATTCCATCAAAAAACATCCACATACTGTCAGCCAGCTTGTCAGAGTCTACGCGAATTCTATAAAGTCAAAATTTTTGCTAAACGAACCCAACAAATACGCCATACTAGAATGTCTATTTCCCTAATGTATCGGCAAATAAATGCCAAGACAGTGTATAAACAAAGAATTTTTTTTACAAGGCTATTTTTATTCTTTAATGTTCTTCCTGAAAACATCAATACTCTGTCGCTCTAAAAAAATGGTTAAGGGTGTTGTGCTGAATGATATAAGTGATATTCAGATGTTTTTGGTATCCATTCTGTCATAGTCAGTGTGGACACTCTATTTTTCCGGTTTTTTTCTGCCAAAAATATATTCGTGAAGACTATCACCTGCATTTACACAAATACCCAACTGCGAAAAAAGCTCATAATTAATTTATTGCTCATTAAACTGTATTTTTTGTTCATTATTTAATATACACGAACATACGTGCCCTTTTTTACATATATATTATTTTTAATTTTGCTAATGCTTTGGTATTCAATAATATCTAAATGTATGTTGTTACTATCTATACATATCATTTTTTACATATATATTCTCTTTTCTTTCATTATTGTTTTTGTGTTCTATAATATTTACTGTTTTTACTATAAATATTTTATATTTATATCCTCAATTAATTGATTAATTGTAAAGTTATGTTGTATTTTTTTTTTTAAATTTGTATTATTTTGTTCTTACTATATTGTCAGCTACCCATCTCGCCACAGATTCTTCGTAGTGAGATGAGCGGCTCCTATAGGTAGATGAAGATGAATAAATAAAAAAGCACTATCACATTTTTTAATGTTGTGTAGGTTTATGTTCCAAATCGATATATTTGAAGAGGCTATGCTAGAGATATCTGTAGTACTTCTAACGACTAAGAAATATGAAACCCATTCACCGTTTTAAAAAATTTACATGTGAAAAATGAAAGATTTTGTGAACATGTAATTCTTATCAAATAAGTAAACATCAATTAGGTAAATATCTCGGCTCGGAGGTCAGTTTTATTAGCCATCTTGTTTCAAAATGGCAGCTACTCAAAAACACAAAGGAAGTATTCAGAATATTTTGATTATGTTCAAGTTTCTTTAGAACACAATGCTGGATTTTCAATCAAGATATATTTAAAGGAATATGAAAAATTATCTTAAAAGGAGTTAAAAAAAGAAATAAAAATGAAAATGAAATATTTTTCCAGCGTATGGTAGTGTATATGTTGGTAATTCGAATGTTGTACATTTATGTATATAAAAAAGAAATCTGGTCAAAAAAAGATCTCATTACCGGCGGCGACAACTGTACTTGTTCATAGGGATTGCAAATTTCAACAACAGATGGCGTTAGTTAAGTCACACGTGAAACGAGGTGCTTTATGAACATATATACAACTTCCAAAAAATGTGGTGGTCAATCATTTTGTAAAGTAATCACTTAAGCTAGTCGCATGATAAATTTGAGCTCTATTAACACCCACAAAGAATTCCATACCTACTTTCCTATACAAATAGCTTCGTCTCTATGATTCATAGTGAAGTGAAGAAAGACCCACCACACACCCAGGGCCGTTGTATAAGTAGCAGCGCCCATATAGGCTCTATACTTTCGCCACCCAATCAAGTGGTCATCCTCTCCACGCTACTTATGCTCATATGAATTCCAGCGGCGCGGGGAGGCGTCAACCCAAAACCGTTTCACTGATCACTGATGAGACATCTATAATATTATTAACAAAGAAAATACCTGTGGCCAGAATGGCACATGCATCCATATTTTTTTTATTTTTTGATTCATTACAGCCATCGTCATATATTCAATCGTCGATGATTAGTTTCTACCCCATAGATATAAATCTTTATGAACAAAACATCTAACAAACCTGTGACGTATAGTATAGTCCGGAATTTCGGCACTTTGCCAAGGCTGTTGAGTGCGTGCTAGATGTCTTCGGGAGAAAAGTGCTGCGCAGAAAATGTGACGTATGCCGATGAGGCAATAATTATCGGTGCACAGCTCTAGATTTTCTTTAAAGAATAATGCCTTTCTTCATTACTGAAAGAATGCAAGAATGCATTTTAAATAGATGGACCGGCCGGTACGAATGGATAGCGCTAAATTATAATCAACGTAATAAAAGGAATAAAAGTGGCGAAGTACAGTCGGCCATATTTTGAAAATAACAAGATAATTATTTTGGTGATTTTTACTATCCCAACACTAAAAAATAGACCATAATAGATAGAACGCCTGGTGCCCTTTATATATATATATATATATATATATTATATTATATATAAGATATTAATATATATATATATATATAAGAGACATGTATATATAATATATCTATATAATATAAGAACATATATATATATTAATATATTATATATATATGTTAAATCTAAGGCTTTCACGGGTACAATATATGTTAGTTCTAACTACTTTGGGGGTAACCCGCGTCAAATTCTGGTCGTCAGGACCAGTCGTCTGCCTACGTTTCGAACAGATCTCACTGTTCATCTTCAGGGCGCCTTGTCGATGAGCTGCTTCTCCAAAAAGCGTACAACCGTTTGGGTCCGGAGCTCACCGTCAAGTGACATCACTTGACATACTATGCGTATTTTATTCTTCTTGCTTATCTATGTTTATTGCCCTCGTCATATTATTGTGTACAATTTTTCTAAATAAAGATGCTCGGACGGTGAAAGGTTTGGGCGGCCGACTCTCCAGGTCGCAGGAGTGCGTGTTGCCCTGCCTGCGGCTTGGCGAAGAGGCTACGTTTAGCATTAAAATAATGCCAACTAGGCGGCGAACATGCTGGGCTGATATGAACGCTCTGCGCATAACACGGCCCAGGGTGTGTGGTGGGTCCTCTTGACAGTCTGCCTGGTACTCAAAAATATTTATTTACAACTTTTGCAATTTTAGATGAGATCTTTTGAAAGTAGTCGTAAATTTTCATGGTCAGTGTGATACGTTGATTGAGGGAAATGTGGAGTAAAATAGATTCATTTAAAACCGAACAGGAAGGAGAAATTGAATCAAATGTTTTTATATCTACTTATACGATGGTGCAATATAACTTTTCAATACCCAAAATTTGTGCAGTAATAGCATATAAACCATTTTAAATCCATAAGGGACTTACTTTTTAAACTGATTATTTATGTAATTTTTTTCATTATTTTATTATTTATTTATTTGCATGGGTTTTTTTTTGCATTATTTTATTTTACTCAATATTTTTTGGCAACGTTTATTATATTATATTTTCTACATGGCGATAGTTATGAGTAAATTTGAGTAAATATTTATAGATTAGAATATCGATTAATAAGTTGGAAATATCGGTAACTTGATTGTTTTGAATCATCTGCCGATTTCGCATTTTAGTCAGTTCATGAGGCACATTTCATGGATTCGGCACTGCGATGGAGATTCGTTCCTTGAAATATGAAAAAAAGCACATTGGATCTACGCCAAATACCCTTTAAATTTTTGACTGCACTTTCTGAAGACGAGGATCCAAAAAGAAATATAACTCTGTTTTTTCAAAAATTATGTTACTAACTCACACATTGTACTGACATTTTGACGTGAGCGATTAACTTGTTTTTTTAATATTTTTTAATTCTAATTGAGAATCAAAATTATTTGACAATATTTTTAAATAAATTTATTAAATTATATTATATTTATAATACAAGCGATATTTCATGACCTTAAGTACTAGTAGGTGAGGCATGGACTTGTAATACTTGGGGTTTGGGGTTCGTTTAGTCTAGACGTTTTTGTGATGTGTTTTGCCACAGAAATTTGGCCTCATAACCTATGACCTTACTTATTATTTAATGAAATTTAATTTCAGAATAAGAAAATTAAACTGATTTGTATTTAAAAAATGTCAAAACCAAAAAGTTATTCAAAAAACTATAATAAAAAATATTGAAAATTTGGTTGATAGTAGGTACCTACTTAATTAAAATTAAAATTTGATATTCAAAAATTTGTGTTTATATGAAAACTATTGAAAGAAACAGTTATTACACTTAAAATTATAGAGCCATTTTGTTAAATAGTTTTTTTTTATAGGTACCGGTTGTTGAATACAAACTAGTTACATTGATAGCCTTCATAAGCCGTAACGCGACTCACAAAAATTAAGCTTGTAGAATTTAGAAATAAGTTTACTTTTATTTTCATATGTGTAATTATTATACGTACTTATTAAAAAAAACGTTAAATTTGACTGTCCCTATTCCAAAAACAGAATGCATTCAAGATCCTATCCCGATGACATGAGAGAAGGATGCCCTGGAAGCTGTAAACACTTTACAGAACATCTGACTTTGCACTATCCATCTGCGCAGATCAATGCTGGTGCAACTAACAGCATCACTAATGGATGAATGGCCAGGGAATGGAACATGTACAGAGTGAACTTTAATGTCATCTTGTTTAGCTCAGTTCTTCTCCCACAGTAATCAAACTAGAAAAACCGATGTCATTGCTTCGCTTTTGGAATGAAAATCTCTTGTTCCAATATTTTTTATCATTTAAAGGTTTTTATAATATATTTTATAAAGTTTCGTAATATTAATCAGATCAAACAAATTACAAATCAAAATCAATGTTTCATGCTCACTGGTGTATTCGACGGAGATGAAAGAGAAAAAAATGGTAGCTGTCCGCATAATAACATAAGATTTTCTATCAATTTTGTTAGTTATAATTTATAGTTAAATTGAATTGATTATTAATAATATTTTGTTTACAATTACATGCTTTACTAATTTTTAATGATTCTAAATTATTTAATTTCAGACCAAAATTATTCATATGTAATATTTTGTTAGTTATATTTAAACTTTGTTTGCACCACTTTTTTTATTATTGAAAAAATTCAACATGTTTCGAAGCCAATGGCTTTTTCGTCAGGATAACAAAAATAAAATTTAAAAATCGAAGAATATATGATCAAAATATTATTTTGTTATATTTTCATCAAATGATCAAAAAATTTTATTACATATTTTTTTTGATCATCTATACTTCGAATTTAAAAATCGAGGTGTAGATGATCATTATATTAAATTAATTTTTGTTATCCTGACGAAGAACCCATTGGCTTCGAAACATGTTGAATTTTTTCAATAATAAAAAAAGTGGTGCAAACAAAGTTTAATTCTATAAATTATAATTATAATGTCACCACAAAATAATTTTGCTATGTTTGAAAAAGAAATTATGTTAGTATTAATAAACAATTAATTAAAATAAGTAATAGAAGTCCCACATTTTATATAAGAAACATGTATGGAAATATTTTTACTAATGTCTCTAGCATAATTTTAAATAATCGAAAGGTTTTCAGATTTGAAACAAATATAGAACTTTCAAAAATTCTATAATGTGTGGATGAACTCACGATAGAATTGGTGAACGATCACTTATGCCAGCTCATTCAGATCGTAAGCCCTAGGCTATTCTTTAAAAATATTCCAAAACTGCTTTTCATATAAATAGTTTCGTCTCTGTGAGACTTCTATAATTTATCTTAATAGAATAAATGATGATAAGTTAAGATCCCATCTAAATAACTAGTTGTGTTAGGTTACGGCGAAGGGAATAACGCCATACTTTCATTATGTCCTGTACAAGCTGTTTCCTCATCCATATGCATATTTCACTGCATTTTATCTACCAACCTGTTGGTTTTTGAGATACGTGTACAATTTATAATACACAAAATAGGAACATATCTAGTATGTAGTTTAACAAGGATATGCTTTGCCGATTTTCGATTAACACCAGTAGAAAATGAATAACGAAATTACTAATAAATTTAACAATATGTTATATTTAAAAAAATATATTTTTTAAAGAAATTATAAAATCATGTTTCAAAAAAAATATATGTATATTAACAACGTCGAAGAATTTGTCATGGTGTCTTTACCTCAAAGAGATTAATAACTATCTAATAAACTAAACTAAACTTATCTGCTAGCTAGGTTTGGTTTACTGTTAAAATTCTTCCGAGGCTACCAACAACACAATACACCCTAAAGCAAAAGCAGTAAGGAAGTAAGTATTTTATCGTTATATAGAAAAAAATATGGGAAATATTTATTTTTTCAATTGATTCAGAAACATTGTAGATTAACATTTAAAAAAATATTGATTATATTATTTGTATATATCAACTTTATTATTTAATTATTTACACCAACGGTTTTGATAAAAATTTAGGACTTTCTATTTTACATATGAATAATTTTGGTCTGAAATTAAATAATTTAGAATCATTAAAAATTAGTAAAGCATGTAATTGTAAACAAAATATTATTAATAATCAATTCAATTTAACTAATAGCTCAATACTAAATTTTTTTCCAATAATTGCGAGTAATCAAGAAGCAGGTAAAAGTCATCCTCCTGATGACGTTGAATAAGCATTCAACGAAACGTCGAGAATCGTTTCTCGATAAAACATACGGTTCATATAAAATATCCGCAACTATTTACAGTTAAACTTTAGTAATAATAACAGAATGTTAGTAAACTTTGTAAAAACCACTACCAGATCTTTCTGGTAGTGGTTTTTACTAAGTTTACTAACTTTCTGTTATTATGTCTAACCACAAAGTTAATGCTTTAAATATTAATAATATTATTTAGTAATAATATATAAAAATAATTCTTTAAATAATTTAGAAAAACAAGAAACAAAAGACATTTCATTCTGATATTTTGACAGTTATACAACACCCTGACGATGGAAAGGTTTTTCTGAAACATTTTGGTGTAAATAATTAAATAAAAAAGTGGATAAATAATAAAATAATAAAATAATAATAATAATAACCATGATAATAAAATCATTTATTTTTTTGGAAATATTTACAATTATCTTCCAAAATTTCAATCAACTAGTGAAAAATCAGAGAGAAAAATGATCTCACTAAAATTAATCAGCCAAAATCATGACACGTAAATGATTTTATGTTTATTAAGGGCTTATTTTATTTATTATTATTATCATATAACTTGTGGAACAGTATGTAACCTATTTAATTCATTTTAATGTTTTTTTTAAATACTGTTTGACACGTAAATTCCATAATAGTCACATTTAATTCATAAAATAACCGATAAATTAAGGTATGGCTTTACATAATTTATGAATAATGAAATTTATCGGTAATTTTTATATTTAATTAATTTTTATAACAAATCTTTATTTGACAGAACCAAAAAACTTTGTATAAACCACAATGATTGTTTTTAAACGACTACTGATATTGATACTGAACCGTATGTTTTCTACGCACACTGCATAGTCATAGAAAGTTTGTTAAATTTTTCGAGTTAAATCTTTTTATTATTCTCATCGTAAAAATATTGTGAACCTTCTCCTAGAAAAAATTGATTAATATAAATATTCTCAGAGCTAAAAATGTTACAACACACGAGAAAAACTTCATTAAACTTCTGCCTGAAATAGTTTCGCGTTTCTTATTTTTTTTATGACCGTAAGCTTAAATTTTTTTCTTTGACGTCTAAGACTACTCGAAAGTACGTTTATCTAAAAAAAAGTTGCTGTCACTCAAAGGATTTCCAGCATTTCTTTGACCTGGAACGGGAACGAATTGTACTTTAACCTCATCAAAGGGATTTCTGGAGGAAGTGATTCTTTATCTTCAAAGAATTCTTTGACTTCGAAAGATGCATATAAATTGATGTAAGAAAAAATGTGTAGATATTTTGAATCAACGCGTTTAAAAAAAATCTTCCCCAATATTTACTATTAATTTAATATCTTTACAGAAAATGATATAACATTAAAATGTGAATCTATTGAATCTATGAAGGATCAATATCTTCAAAACATTTGATTTCTTATATGAATGATAATTTTTTAGCAGCTGGAATTTAAGTTTTGTGTTGTCTATCGCAAATTGATGATTTGCAATTACCCAAAATACATCGAAAAAATAATACATTGTAACGCCAACATATATTTAATTTCTAAAATAATTCCATAGATGGCGCTTAAGAGGTATCTACTTTGATTGACAACTGAGGAACTAGTTTCAAAGTCTGCTCAGAGATGGCGACAGCTATACATGCAAACCCACACACGAAAGGTGGTTGTCATTATATCAAGTACTAATACACAAAAAATTACTTTAATGAATACTAACCCAACAAAAAATAATATATAGAAAATAGTAAATGCCCTCTGAGTTAAGACTAAGAACCTTAAATCATTAAAAATTATTTATTTTTATAAAATAAATTTTGTATCGTGTTTTGAAGTCATATTTTTAAATATTTGATATTTAATTGAATTACTGAAATATTGCGTGATAATAAACATCTGAGGAAATTGCTACTTCGCACGGAGAAATCCATAATTTTTAAGGCCACGAGAAAAAACGTCGAAACTGGCAATAATTGATTTTCCCGGGCTTTTTCATCATTAACATTTCATATCTGTGATAACAGAACCCTAACCACAGAAAAAACAAAGGACTTCCGTTTTATTAAGCGGAGAGGGGAGAGACCGGATATAATGTACGCTACCGGAAAACAAATGGACGCTTACAATGGCGCCCATCTAGATTGCAGACTGGCACGAATTAGGGCACTGACATAGATACTCTATTGTTCGAACGTTGTATTATTTGAAGAACTGTCATTTTTGTGTTATAAAAATAAATACGGTCTTATAAAGATTAAATCGAATAAAAAAATTGTGTTCTCTGTTGAATGATATTTTAGTTTATTTATGCTTCAATGGGCCAAGAGGTCCAATAACGGAAACGAAACACATCACAAAACACCAAGGTTTCGCATAGATTGATGGTGACTTCACCGGGAATCGAAACCGGAACCCTCGGTATGAGAAGCCAATGTCATACTATATAGGCTACAAGGGTCGTCTGAAGAGATGAGTATAGATAGAATCCTTGTATCTAATAATATATTTTTTATTGGAAGCCATAAAAGCTATTATTTATTTAGGTAGATTATCTTTTTTAAAAATTAAAATAAATCAGTTAATGTAAAGTAAGATAACTTGACGACTAATGATTCAGGTGCCTCGTATACCAAATAGCTATAAATTTTCACTTTTTTTTTTTACAAATTTCATTGCAATTTTCAACATATTTTTTTTCTTCTTAAAAATGGAAATATATATATGTAATCAAATATTCTTTGAATATCAAATACTACATATTAAGATATTCAACAACATTAGCGTGAATCATAGTTATTTTCTTTGACAAATTCAAATTGGATCCCGATTGATGTCCAGATACCACATTATTTTAGTTTAAAAAATGCTTACTAGAGTACCACATGTGTTTGATGCATTGCGAATTAGTACAAATTAAAAAAAAAACGACAATTTTCAACAAAAAAAATTTAGAGAATCTTTCAGAAAAAAGGATTTTAGCGCTACAACAATAAACACTAAGCGTCTCAAAGTTACATTCAGTTAATCAAAATAGGAAGCCTTTGGTAATGCGGTCGTATGGGGATGACAGAACGGAAAACACCGAAGTCACTGCCGAATATGAAGCCAAGGAGCTTGGGAAGACCTAAACTAAGGTAGACTAATAATTTTCTAAAAGACATACATAACTCTGTATGCAACATTCATAACTGGAGTAAAACGGTGAGAAATTGAGGTAAATGGGAAAACGAGGAGGCTAAGTCTCACCAAAGGTTATAAATTTTTTTTAAATTTAATTATTCTAAATCAATTATAGAATATACATTGTAGAACAGAAAATACACAATTTACCAACCTTGAGCGACCTATTTGATTAAACAATCTTTAGGTATTTTATTAAAATTTCTACTGAAATATCGGGCAAATCTGAACACAAGTAAGTAATACCTAACTTGGTTGTATGTAGATAACTAACTTCATCACTGCAAAAAACTGAAACATAACATTAGAGTGTTAATAATGAAAAAAAAAACTAGGCGGAGATTCGATCATTATGTTCGTAAGATATGTTTTCAAACAGAATAACCAACTTTTTGGTTAAGTCAGGTTGGGATAGGTATCTAAAATAGATTGTGCATATGTTGTGGAATAGCCCTGAAGTTATACCGGAGATAATAAATGCCCATGATGACCTGAGTGCATTCTTAGAAAAAACAAACATTTTCATCAAATAAACTAATAAATGTTTTAAAGGATGTTAAAATCGCTAAAAATCCTTACAGATCCGCTGTTGGTTAAAAAAGAAGAAGGTTGTGTACCTCGAAGTAGTCCTCAATCTCACTGCTTCAGATTGCTCTTCACTTTCATCTTGGTATTTTTCCTGATTCAAGCAATATAGTGGCTTTTTATTAGTCGATTCGACTAACCAGTAATTCGTATATCGGAATTGGCGGCACTTGCCAGCGTAACGCAACCGCCTCTTGATACATTCTATCGGTGACTGACTTGACACGGAGAATCAATGTGATACACTCGGTAGTTCGAAAAATGAAGCATTAAATGTTCGCCATGTTAGTCGAAACGACTAACAGTAGCCTTCTAGGGTTTAAAGATATGGAAATAAATAAAAATAACTTAACTTTAAAGTACCTTTAGTTTTATTTAATAACTTCAACATGTTCATATTTGCTGTGGAGGGTTCACGCTTTCAACTGCACTGGAGCACGGACTGCACGTAGCACCGTGGAGTACGCAGGCGGAAACGGCGGGGTAAGTTTGCCTCGTTTATTTTTCACATTTTTGTGAATGTACTTCTTGCCATTTTGATGTTAACTCTCATCTCTCCATCTTCAGATTCAATATCTTTATTAAACCAACCTCTGGGGTACTCAAAATTTTCGATCTAGTCTATGTCTTGTTCTCATTCTTTAAACAGTAGCGGGTCTGAAGTTTCCCTTGCTGATTACCATGGTCTATATATTTTTATAATTGATTTGTTTTACTACATGGTTCGCTTGTGTTTTGAGATTCAAAAATAATTTATTAATTAAAGATTCTACAATATTGTTGTCATTTATAGAGATATTTCAAAGCACGATTTCAGTATTAACTGATGAGCCCTGATGAAAGCTCAGCTGTGAGTGAAAACTAGTTGCTTCATACTCAATAAAAAGGTATTAAACAAAGAGTTTTTTTTTAAAGATACCTACTATGTCTCACCGCAATGTGTTTGTTTCGTATGAAAAAAGAAAAACATCTTTTTTTTTCGAGACACATAAAAATATTTTTACATACCTACCTATGTACAAATCGAATCACAATCAACGAAGTAATCGACGATAAAAAAAAAATTGTGCTTGTACTCCGTTGGACAAACGTGCGATCGAAGCGATATGTGCGTGAGAGACATGATATTATTTCCGTATCAAGATTTCATTTCAGACATCGGTTTTTATATAATTGACTTTACCCGATGCGCCCAAGAAAAATAACAAGAAGATATTTGATTAAGAATAAACATTTTTTAATTTATTTTTTGTCACAATTCACAAAGCCATAAATGAACGAATCAAAATGGCCGCACTATTTCCCGCCATCCCTTAGGCTTAGCGGGGATGTAGTCGTCACGTGGAAATCCCTTCAGTTAGAGGTCTTTTTCAATTACCGAATCTTTTGTCTTGGGAAACAAAAGCTGAGGTAGTGAGACAGAAACAGCGCGAAATAATTGCATTTCAAAATGCCAAGTAAAACGAACCATCGAATAAAAAAAGACAAAGCGTTGGTGGATTTAATATTTTGGAGTAGATATCAATGAACGTGTTCTTTGTAAAGTGCCGAGGTGCTAGTTGCATTTGTTACCGCTGTGGGGACGGATCTGAAGCGCAGTGGGACGTCACAAAACGAAATCGTTTCGTATTTTCCCCGGCAGGTGTCGCCGGGGTCGAGAAAAGGAATTTGGCGCCAAATTAATTCTTTGCTCTTCGCCCCCTGTGGGTGCTAACACGAACTTCACACGTCGTAATTAAATCAGCGAAAGCGAAAATAATGTAAGGTAGGATTTTGATGAAAATTCGGGCATTTGCTACGCATTATATATAGGTCCTTATGTTACAGACAAAGGGTTCAATCTCGATATTGTTTGCATTAACTAGTATATATCACCAAAATATTTATAGCTAATATCCGGTAGCCGCATACGGTATAAACAAATAATATAACATTCGCATGGGAACCAGGTCTTATTTCCAAAATTATGATTGATATTTTTACTATTTTTGAATATCCTCCATAAATAACGATACCACAATTAAACTGTTAGCCTCGGGAGAGACTGGTTTTCTCTGTTTTAATTAGACAAATTTGATTTTTTCTCAATCTTATCAAACCTTTTCTAATATTTTAAGGCATTTTACAGAATTTCTAGGAACTTGAGATATCACCAGAATTCATAACGAACGTAGGAAAGTTACCGACAAAGGTAACTTTCCTACGTTCGTAAAAATAGTGCTTTAATGTTGTCACAGAAAGCAAGAGGGAGATGTTTTATTTTAAGAAACAACAGTTTTGATAAAGCTTTTAATTAGAAGCTTTATTTTTCATATTAACTAAATATTAATACGTATGGTTAATGAAAGTACCTACATCTCATATTGACAGCAAATTTGATGAAATATCTACATGTTTCAGGCCAACGGTTCCTTCATCAGGATATCATGTGTTCTCTGACAAATATCCCGATGAAGCGACTATTGGCCCTGAAAAATGTTGATAAAATTAATTAATTAATGGTAAGTGCAATGTGAGAAAATTAATTAATTAATGGTTAGTGCAATGTGAGAATATGTTGATTCGATTAATTAATTAATGGTTAGTGCAATGTGAGAAAATTTCGCAATTTTTTTCTAATATCTTCTCTTGCTTTGTTTATCACTTTTTTGTATAGAAATGCACCATTATAAAATTTGTTCATCAGGTTTTATTCATTTTAAATTCAGATATTTTGTTAAAATGACACAAAGTAAACTATTAAATCAATTAATAAATTACCAAACCTGTAGTGTTCTAAAATTGAAGAAAATTGGTCCACTTTTTTTCTGTGTATTGTTTTCTGGGAGATTCTGCCGTGTATATGTGACCTCACTGGCCAACGTTTCAGATCCCATTGCAGGGTCCATCATTAGGACTGAAACGTTGGCCAAAGAGGTCACGCACACACGTCAAAATATCCCAGAAAACTATACACAGAAGATTTTGAACGGCCGTGAAAACCTAAGGACATTTTTGGATCACTTTGATTTTAAAAGTGGAGCAATTTTCAAACTGTTTGTCAAACACTCTAAACTGTTTTTAAAATATAAATTAAATAATTATTTTAATAAATTAAAGATAATCGTTAACCTTATATTATTCTTGAAAAAAAAAGACACATCACGAGGCCATTCAGCCATAAAAAGCCCAATTTTTTGTCATTTTTAAAACATAATAGGTTTGGTAATTTATTAATTGATTAAATAATTTAGTCATTGTCATTATAACAAGATATTCATATTATAAATATATATGGAATAAATTTAATAATAAAAAATTATTTTTGTTAGTACTTAAATTCGCATCTTAATTTTGTATGTGTATTATCTTTTCTTTTCTTTTCTCTTAGATTTAGGTATTCCTATGATTTATTTTAAATTCTTATCTTGATTTTGTATGTATATTTTCTTTTCTTTTAGATTTAGATTCTTTAATTGTCATTTTTTACTACTACATAAATACCATATGAGAAAAACTGCCACAGAACAGGTTTTCACCTAGTGTGGCAGTTATTAGTATCTTATATTAACTAATGTAAATGTAAATAAACAATAAATAAAAAAATAAAATGTTTCAAAACATAAATTTGATAAAAAAAACGCAAGACAAGGTATGAAAAAAATTGTGAAATTCGCTCACTTTAAAGGACGATCGTCTTAATTATATAATAATGTTACCACGAAGTCATTTTGCAGTTATTGAAGAAAATAAACAAAATGAAATTACTTACATAATTGGTGGTTGAGAAGGATCATAAGATCGGTGAGAATACCTCATCCAAAAAAAGTAAACTGGTTAATAAAGACAAAGGAGTGTTATATTAATATACATAAACTTAATTTTATGAAATTTTAAATTAATTTATATAAATCAATGAATGGTCCTAGGTTATAGTAAAATATTATAAACCATAGCTACATGCAAAAGATTGCAATTATGTATGTGCTTTTGCTGCAGGTATTGCTATTACGATTCAAAACAAAGGATGATTGACAATGGACCACCCTTAAAAATGAAGCGGAAAAATTCGGACTGCATATAAAAGCCTCAAAAATGCAGTATACGAACATTACACATATTGAGTACAAAGGAGACCTAGAAAGGAGTTGGTTTATGATATGGGAGTCTGTTTCGCTAGATATTTTAGGAGCTTTGTCATGAGACAAAGGGTCCCTAAAAATGTAGCTCTTGATATAGGACGCTATTGTAGATCAAACTAACAATAATGACAGCTTCCGTTCAGATCCGGTATAGATTGAGAGTACATGACTTCACAAATACCAAACAGCAACAATGGAATCCATCAGTATTTGTTAAAATTGAGTTAAAACACTAAAACATTCTTGCTTATTTTTTTCTTCATATATCTGTTAGAGGGGCGTGCTATGAGAACATTGAAGCATGATTTGTAAGTAGGAACATAGTTTGAAAAAAAAAATCTTATCTTTACTAATATAAATATGAATAGGTAAAGTTTGTGAATTTGTAAGTTTGTAAGTTTAGATGTAGGGGGTAATCTCCGAAAAAAACTGATTTCAAAAATTCTTTCACTAATATTTAAAATAGACTTTTAGGTTGGTTATAGGTTATATATCATCCCGTTAAAATAAAATGGCTTTTCATGGTGACCTATTTTACAACTAAAATCGACGAAAAATGGTCGAACGATGCATTTTTTACGAATGCTGACTTAACGGGAAGAGATATTTAAATACTTTCTATTAAAAAGTTGTACAACTCAAAAAATTCTATAAAAAAACAGAAATGTCATATACGAGTATCTATATATTTAGGTTAATACTTAAATTGATAAAATATAAACAAAATTTACCAAAAATCTACGCGTGCGGAGCCGCGAGCATAGCCAGCAATACATAAAAGATATCTTTTCAGTGCATAATAATTATAAATTGTTTTTGAATATAGCAACGAGACATGCAATCAGCATGTGTGTGAGGTTACATGCAGGGGTCGTAATTAATTATTATTATGTCCCGTGATTTTTCATGGATTTACGGCTAGTATATAAAATCTTCGTTAAGAATCACTTAGAAAAATGAACACTGTTATAACTCTACTTGACTACTACTACTGTACTCATTAACACTACTCGAGTTTGAAAATAATGAGTAGATACTTTTTATCAACAGATGAAAATATAAACACATTTATTATATCTTCACCTGTCAATGAGAGTGACTGATGCTCTCAAAACTTGAGTATTGTTATTAAAACTCAAGTACAGTGTTAACATTGTTCATTTTTCAAAATTATTCTTAAAGCTGGACATTCACTGCAAATGCATATTTCGGCTTTTTTTTACAAAAATATATATTTTTTATTATTCATTTATATCAGATTGTATACCTATTCTAGATTACAATTTTGCCAATAAATGACGTAATTATAATACGTTGGTAGCGGCCTCATTTATTTGCACATTTCATACTTTGGAAATTTTATTTTTAAATAATAATTAAGGTGTTTTAATTGAAAAAACTAACTTTTGTTTAGTGAGTAAAGCCTAAAAATACGGGAATAAATAGAATATACTGTTTAAAATCACCTCTTCATATAAATAAAAAGCGTTTTATAATCAACGTAAAAATTTCTTGCAAATTTAAAACATTATGACTTTATTAATATTGAACATTTCTTAATTATAAAAGTACGAATTCATGATAATGAAGTATATTTTGTACGTATAAAATACATGTTATGTCTACATACAAATATTCATTAAAACTTTGCGCCGCTTAGGATCACAAAAAACGATTTTTTTGTACGCGGCCTGTCGATTAATGCTTATATTTTCTTAATAATTGTAAATAATGTTAAGTTTATTACTTTTATTTGAGAACAAAAATTCTATCGAAGTTATTGCTCTAAAAAAATTGCAGTCTAGTTTATACATTCTGATATAAATGAATAATAAAAACCCACATTTTTGTAAAAAAAAAATGCCGAAATATGCATTTGGAGTGAATGTCCAACGAAGATAATAATATAACTCTAGAAAGAAGACGCCGATTTTATCAATTGTGTAAATATGAAATAATTTTCATCAAAATACAAAAAACATTACGTCACTGAAATTGTGTCGGCCTTCTTTGTTGTACTCGTGTTTAGAAAATTTAGCGGTATTGTGTATTGGTAAGCTTAACAACTTTACGCAAATATGCGGAACAATGACAGCGATTCGGTTTCCTTTGTCAGTGGCGTATTCTGTGACCGTTCAAAGCAAAAAGCTAAAGTGGCTCTCCACATCGCACACACAAGAGACGCCGCTAATCAGGTGCTCGAGAAACTCTCCATACACACAACCGCACACTCGCATTTGGAACGCGGCGCTGATCAGCTTCGAGATTAGGTACCAGATCTCTGGGATCTCTTTGTATTTCTTTAAAGAATTCTAAATATTGATCTTCCCAATTCGAGTTTGGAAAAATGGACCATGAGTTGTCAACGACTACTTAACATTACTTAAGATTTAAATAATGAAACGAAAAAACAATAATTTTATATATTATGATCTTTTATTCACACTACATGAGTTTTTTTATCGCTATGTTTGTTTTAAAATTGTAACTTCATAATAAGAATGTGTTCTTTGATATAATAGTGTAACGAGGCTAAAAAGAATTACGCACTTCTCGTGATGATCGTAGAACAATGACAGATGTGCAAAAAACTCCATATTGACTTTTTTGGATCATTAAAAAGTGAAAAAAGAAGCCATCTAATGGTGCATATAAAGTGTATTTTTTATCATTAATTAAACCGTCATTAAAAGAAGTCGGTAAAACGACGGTTCTGATTTGCGATCGTAGAACAATGCAGCATGTGTAGAAACGTCGTCAGTTACTGCGCTGACTATATTTGAGGTTTTAAAGGTATCAACTTTAAATAACTAGCCCAAATTTCAAATCTTTTGTAGTTATCGAGCTATGACATAAAGTGTCTTTACGTAAATAAAACTTCAAACTGCTCTCCTGAAAACTTGAGAAAAATCACATGCGTCGTTATTCTATGATTATGACGTTCTGTCAAGAGACAGTTGTTTGAAGTTGGCACAAAACTATCGAAGGATCTATAATTACCTACAGCTTTCGAGAGACGTCTCCAACGTTCCAGGAACATCTGGAAGTCACGAAAACTTTTGAGGAAACACTAGTAAAGTCAAATAAATACTAGAGAATTCTCCAGGGTTCGAAAATCCAGCGATCGGGTATAAATAAACAGATCCAGGCCGTCGAGCGCCATTGTTATTCTGACGTTTCTGGCGACGCGGCTCTAGTGGCGAATCACGAAGCGAAAACAGTGTTACCAGCAGGCGTGTGAACTAAGCGACAGATAATTAAGTGAAGTGCTTACTTTTGTGCGATATTTGAGCGGAGACTTCTCGAAAGTGTTACCCAGTGAATAGTGAAGTGTTAATGCGATTATCAAGTGTCTATCTACGAGTGATTCATTTACGAAATAGTTTAATTCAAATAATAGTATAAAGTCAAATAGTGTTAGGTGCATTTGTACGATCGATTAATTAATTCATTAGTAATTAATAAAACCATTATCAAATTCCAGCCTATTCATTTATTCCTCCCGCAGCCACGACACGTGACAATATATATCAAATATGTTCAAAAATTTTAATTAATTAATGATTTTTTCTGTCATCCCCTAACGGCAGAAGCACAAAGTTACTTTTGACTACTGCATTACAAAAAGTGGATTGCTTAAAGATGGATAATATATTTATGTTAAGTGCAGTGAATTTGTAGACATACAATGAGTGTTATTTTCTCAAGTAGAGTAAACAAAATTTCTTTATAATGTTAACGTTATGCGGTATATATTATATACGAAGATCAGAAGTAATTCTGTGTAAGCAAAAAAAAATAAAAAAATAAGAGAAAGCTGTAGTCAATTTTGAGAAGGTGATATTTTTTGTTATAATACGTCTGTTTTATTTTCTATTTAAATTTGAAGATGCATGAATGTGCTCGAAGAAAAAATTGATGTGTGCCAAGATATAAGAGTGTGGCGTTTTATGCTCTCTGCCTATCCCTGCGAGATAATGGCGTATATAGTTTGTTGGTTAAATTAATGACTTCAAATCATCCGTATTATATAATGCTCGTACAATGTACGGATTTGTTTTAAAATGTAAAAAAGATTTGTTTCACAGAGAATATAATTATATATATTAACTATTTAAGGCAAGGGAATCGGGATACTGTGGATATGTCCCCCTCGCATATATTTAAGACACATTTATAATGCAGAATTTATTTTAGACAAAACGTATTTATTAACGGACTTTGCTTTTTAATTTTTTTAAATTTAGTTCCAAACATAGTCTCTTCAAGTAATAACATCTTTTTAACAATAAAACGCTACTTATTAACTAAGACATTCAATTTTTCAGGAATATTAACATTGACGTTTTCATAATTATTTCAAAATTAACAGGCTCGTAATAATTTTTTTAAACAAGTCAAAATATTGATTCTCTTTCTCTATTTTATATAAATTTGCATGTTATACCCCGTATAAGAAACCCGAAGTTCTTTAGAATAAGCCAGCACACTAATAATGTTGGTTACTTTTCTCCCATCATAAGGTTGAGTCGCACATATAATATGTATTGTGCTGATCCTAACATTGATGCTGATATTCTTGTAGATATCTTATCATCGTTCAAAAATTCACTCATACACAACATCCATTTTCTAAACGATGACCTGAACCTATAGATCCATTAAATCAATTATTTATTAAAAACTAATCGCACTACATTCAAACACTAAATATACAATACACATAAATGTTCATGTAAAATATACTTATGTAAATGCAAAAACACATGTTACTAGAGCGTGCCGAAGACACTTGTAATTGGGATAATGGGCATAGTCTTCATTTACAATATTTTATTATTAGAGTATCACGTACCTATTATCCTGTTAGTGTCTCTAATAAATAAATAAATAAAAAATTAAAAAATTAATTGAAACCAGCCATGGAACCAGACCACGAATATTTTGGTGGTCTATGATTTTTAAAACACCCAATTTTAACGAAAGTCTGTTAAATTCATATTTTATAATAATTTTGTGTTAAGCATTTTATAACGTAGGCCCAATAATAGGTTAGGCGAGATACATTTTTAAATTAGCCCAATTCCTTTTATCGCCGCGCTCAGGCACTTTTAATTATAAAATATCGCTACTTTAACTCGAAACAAACGAATATTATGAAAAAAAGTTAACCAAACTTCTTTTCGCTGAAAAACTTAAAGCTTTCAAGGGCGTAATGGCGAGAGCTTTAAGAGCTGTAAGAGAGGAATGCCAGGAACTAGTGGGTAGTTCCATAATAAAAGGACGCGTAAAACATTTCGTAAATTTTTTATGGTTATAAATTTTACTTTGGAACATGTTTTTGAGTTTCAAACTGTACTCTTATTTTTTTTACGGCTCTCTACAATGCGGTGCAAAATAGTAATTGGAATCAGAGGATAAAATTGTACAGAGATGAACTAAACCACTTATTTAGGCGAAGGAAAACAGTGAAAGCATATCTCCTCACCGACAATTTAAGTACGTATTCTTTCACAATTAAATCCCCTTGCAAACGAGATGTATATTTTTAAAAGACTGCAAGATATGTTATGTGGGCCGTAAGATGTATGCTTTGATGGAATTTGAAGCGTGATGAAGGTTGCGTGTGTGGCATTTCATTGGCATACACATACAAAACAATGCCGCATAAGCAAATCGAGGCACGAGCAGGGTACACGAGCCGTCTACAAGTCATTTCACCGTCAGAAATTCCGACAATTCATCCACACACACAGCTATACTTCAAGAATGTTCTTTGTTCGGAAAACTGTATAAAAAACAGCAAATGCTCTATACGGGCATGTCAGTCTCCCAGGACCCCGACGTAGGCCGGAGCTCTCGCCCTTTGAGTATCTATCATTGTCTTTGTAATCGTACTCATGTATAACATGTGTGGCGTCTGGCTGCAAAACCGCCACGTTGCATATATATGAAATGTTCAGTAATCAAAAAAAACGTTTTAAGTATTTCCCTTACACATTTTCCTGTTTTTTATTATTTTACTTGATACATATTAAGGATGTGTTAAAATCTGCATACCAATTTTAAAGATTTTCTTTGTTGTTTCCGCAATATAAAGATATATTGATTGCAAAGTGGCGGTTTTGCTACCCACCGCCGGTCGATTTTGTCGATAGAGTCGATTTTGCTACCGAACGATCGCGAGAGGCGCGCTCGCGGACGATCACGTGGCGACTTGCCGACTTAACTCATTGCGAACAATAATGCGATTGAAAATCAAACAATGAAATATATTATTTTATAAATATTTTATTTGTGATTAACAATAGATGCAAAAATATTTTAAGAATTAAAATTTAGTGCATGTTTTGAGTAAGGAATATGGATTAAATATATTTTAGAAAATATGTAAATAATGAACCAACAATCATGGAAACAAAAATATTTTTAGATTTAACAATAATTCCGTATCACTTCTCGAGACCTTTACTACGACACCAAATTTAACAATAGATATAATATGTTTTTAAATAGGCAATTATTTCATCGGCGATTAACGGAGTTTATAAAGATATTTTAATGATTAAAAATTAATCTTCGAGTACAAAAATTTAATAACTTAGGCACATAGTTTTAATTATTTTAAAAACTAAAAACAATAATCTTAAGAATTAAATAAGAGTATGGAAATAAAAAAATATAATATATGATCATACCTATATGCCTATATAGTAAGTAGTAAAAATTTTACAAGTGGGTTTCTGTCTTAATAAAGAGTCGAAAATGCTCAAGCAACCATGACCTAATATCAAAAGTTATGGAGATATGCAATATCAAAGTTTGCATTTTTTTTCAATATTTCTGACTTAGTTTAGGCAAAAAGTTAAACTATCATTACAGGAACTTAAATTGATTATGAAAAATTGATACAAAAATCGAAAATATAATTTTTTACGAGGTGTACATCTTATATACACAATGTAACAGAGCTAGTCCACAATACCTGATAGGTAGATTTCTACTTTAATTATGATTCGAAAATTTTCAAGCAACCGTGACCTAATATCAATAGATAAGGAAATATGTGACATTAAAATGTGCATTTTTTTTTCAATATTTCGGACTTATTTTTTTAAAACGTTGTACTTTTACTACAGTAACTTATATCAAATATAAACAAATTATTCCCTTTTACACAAGTTAAACAAAATAATAAATACCCTGCAATTCTAATTGGAAAAAATAAAATTGGAACTTTTGCAAGATTTTTATAATCTTATTTAACTTGTACTGAAACAAATTAATTTTTCGTAATTAATATAAATAACTGTAAATATAGTTCAACTTTTTGTAGAAAATAAGTCGAAAATATTTTTTAAAAAATGCAAACTATTATTGTTAGCTCATGATTGCTTGAAAAATTTCGACTCATTATCAAGACAGGGAATTAATATCGTTTATAAAAAATTCATGCACTGCAATACAAATGAAATAAAATAATAAAAACCCTGTGAAAATTTCTATTTTCAATTTTTGCAAGGTTTTTATCATATTATTCGACTTGTATTAAAGCGAATGAATTGTTCATAATTGGTATAAGTTACTGTAACGGTAGTTCAACTTTTTCACTAATTTAGTCCCAAAAAATTACAAAAACGTTTATATAAAAATTTCATCCTTTTCATATCATAAATCTGTTTAGATCTTATTAGATTATCTTATTTCACCCAGAGTGTAAAGTCTCGTACTTCTAGCTACGAGACACCTTGATAATATTAGGTAACATTTGCCGCGCAACGGCTAGTACAGACGATAGCCAATTGCAGATGCCAATGGCCGCGCAGCAGCCACTTGCGGCCTCGCGGTCGCCAGTATAACCGTTTGCAGGGCCTAGCAGCAAGCAATCGGTGAATAAATTTAAAAATTATTTAAATTTATTCACTTCAATACAAATCAAATAAAATGATGAAATATTTACAGAAACTGAAACTGAAGGCGATAATGATAATGATGATGATGAAGATTTTATGCTGATGGTGTATGTTATGTTAGATACAATAAATACTTATTTTTGTAAGTTAACTTTATTTTACTATAATAAAATAAATTTATAGTAAATCCAATCGCACGGTCTTTAAAGTGTCAACAAAAATATTCAAAAATGTGCACAAAGCGGACTTTTTAATGTGATAATTCTTTCCTATTTCGCTTTTGAAAGTTACATTTATATTCATCCTTGTTTACTTCATGCTTTAGTACACTGTCTTTTGGTAATAAAAGATGTCTACTTCTAGTTTTTATGTAAATATTTAAGGTAATCAATACACGCGTTATCTGCGACAGACGACGTTTCTCCATATTAAATCTCGTAGCGGGGCTCCATTCTGATTGGTCCGAGTGAATAGTGTCGGTTCTGCATCCCACTTTGCGGCAACGTGGCGGTTTTGCTACTCACCGTTATATTTAAGGACGATTTTGAAGGGCATGGAAGCATATTTTCTTATATTGGAAACTTGCAGAATGTGCAGAATAGGATACAGATCATTAATCAATCAAAACATGAAAAATGGTTTTGTATGGATAGTGGCGGTTTTGCATCCAGACGCCACATGTAACTGTTTTACCGAGATAATAAAATCGTCAAGTATTCTATGACTTTGGAGATTTTCCGTCACATGACGGGTGGTGACCCGAAAAAGCAACTACTCCAAAGTGCATCCTACATCATCCTCAACCAAAAACTCCCAAACGTGTTTAAGGGAAGATCTTGCTACGTGAATCAAATACAGTGCAGATGTATGAGGAAAGTTAAGTCAGTAGGAGAAAAGGGATGACAAAGACATTTTTACTGTCAATTTATTGATGAACAAATAGTTGTCAAATAATAAAGGACGGAGTAAAATGAGTACGTAGCGTAGGTTACGGCGGTCGGCGAAAGAGTAATTGTGGTACGGGCGCGCTGCCTGCCGGTACCTCGCCGGTTACATCAGGTTTCTTATTGGTGGCTTGCCTCGAGTGCGATTGGTCCCTTGGCACTTTCAAGAGACTGGAGTCCGGGTAGGCCTCCACATCCTAGATCCTCCACAAGACGTTATTTTTGTAATAAAGCGCGACATACATATTTTTGTATGCGAATCGTATCAATATTGTTATATTTTTCAAACTTAGCTTAACGCTTGTGTTATGAAAATATAACTTTCTTACTGGTGTCCTGGAATGGGATTCGTACCACCGTCCACTGTATCTCTAGGCAAGTATCTTAACCAGCACATCAAAAAGCACGTTTAATATTTCCAGTTAAATTTTGATAATATATTGAAAATAGTTAGCTTTTCAATTTAAGACAATGGTAGACACTATATTATAATTAAAAATGAATTTAATATCTAATATAAATCCGATTTTAAATAATCATAAAATTAAATATAAAGTCTTTAGGCTCACCTCCGTAATATAAGAAATGTATTAAACAAAAAGGGTGCGTGTCTTATCGTGATTTCTTTCAGCCGAATCGGGTAAAAATAATGGTAACTTCTTCCTTCAAGTATATATAACGATAATATTTATCGATAAAAAATTATGTTATATAGCTAAGTGAAATCTTTAAGAAAATCTAAACAAGCTATTCTTCGGATATCGGCTTTGGAAAGGCTAAAATAAAAATAAATAATAATCGCTGTGCGATGTGCGAGGGAACATATAAAGTTATATGAGCAGAGGCCGCGTGAGCTGTGATAATGATGAAGTATTTCTAAGTCTAGAGTGAGTACCAAAATTTCTCCTGAATATTGTATTGTATTGTAAATTTAGATTTTTAGAATCTAGTGATAATTTTTTTTTCAGCTGAGTAAATATTTTGTGTGAATAAAATTAAAAAAAATATTGATAAGGTAAGAAATATAGGAAAATCGTAATATTGTCACGAGATTCTAAAAATCTAAAAAACGGCACATTATCGAAGTTTTTCAAACAGCCTGGAAAAATTAAGAAAGAACTCGAAGTTGGTTGAAAACACATGATTATGTCGGATACGTAAACATGCAAGTTATCGCTGCGCAGCTTGGCCTATGTTTGACAGTCGCCAAAGAAACAGCTAACAATCAAATTATAGTTAGTCAGCAGAATCAAGTACTAGAGTACCTACCTGCGTGCGAGAAGTATTCTAGAGTGAATCAGTGAAGTTATTGTAAGAAAAAAGGAATAAAGTTTCCTACAGACTGGCGAATATGCTAGAAGACGAGTATAAAGTGTTTCAGATAAGTGAAAGATTCTCTGACGGATAGTGCAAATTACAAATTAATTTTTAATCAAGATATATTATAGATGACTCATAGAGTCGAAATTATATTTTTTAAGGAAAAGTAGGTATGGAAATCTGTGGGTGTTCGTAAGGCTTATTGCATAAAGCTTACCTATCGTATGGCTGGCTTAAGTGATCACTTCACACAATGTTACGTACACCATTACCACCGATGACAGAATACCACATATGTGGCGTCTGGATGCAAAACCGCCACTATCCATACAAAACCATTTTTCATGTTTTGATTGATTAATGATCTGTATCCTATTCTGCACATTCTGCTAGTTTCCAATATAAGAAAATATGCTTCCATGCCCTTCAAAACCGTCGTTAAATATAACGGTGAGTAGCAAAACCGCCACGTTGCCGCAAAGTGGGATGCAGAACCGACACTATTCACTCGGACCAATCAGAATGGAGCCCCGCTACGAGATTTAATATGGAGAAACGTCGTCCGTCGCAGATAACGCGTGTTTTGATTACCTTAAATATTTACATAAAAACTAGAAGTAGACATCTTTTATTACCAAAAGACAGTGTACTAAAGCATGAAGTAAACAAGGATGGATATAAATGTAACTTTCAAAAGCGAAATAGGAAAGAATTATCACATCAAAAAGTCCGCTTTGTGCACATTTTTGAATATTTTTGTTGACACTTTAAAGACCGTGCGATTGGATTTACTATAAATTTATTTTATTATAGGTAAAATAAAGTTAACTTATAAAAATAAGTATTTATTGTATCTAACATAACATACACCATCAGCATAAAATCTTCATTATCATCATTATCATTATCGCCTTCAGTTTCAGTTTCTGTAAATATTTCATCGTTTATTAAAACATTTTCGACTTATTTTCTACAAAAAGTTGAACTATATTTACAGTAATATATTAATTACGAAAAATTAATTTTGTTTCAGTACAAGTAAAATAAGATTATAAAAATCTTGCAAAAGTTCCAATTTTATTTTTTCCAATTAGAATTGCAGGGTATTTATTATTTTGTTTAACTTGTGTAACAGTAAATAATTTGTTTATATTTGATATAAGTTACTGTAGTATAAGTACAACGTTTTAAAAAAATAAGTCCGAAATATTGCAAAAAATGCATATTTTAATGTCAGATATTTCCTTATCTATTGATATTAGGTCACGTTTGCTTGAAAATTTTCGAATCAAAATTAAAGTAGAAATCTACCTATCAGGTATTGTGGACTAGCTCTGTTACATAGTGTATATAAGATGTACACCTCGTAAAAAATTATATTTTCGATTTTTGTATCAATTTATCATAATCAATTTAAGTTCCTCTAATGATAGTTTAACTTTTTGCCTAAACTAAGTCGGAAATATTAAAAAAAAATGCAAACTTTGATATTGCATATTTCCATAACTTTTGATATAAGGTCATGGTTACTTGAGCACTTTCGACTCTTTATTAAGACAGAAACCTACTTGTAAAATTTTTACTACTTACTATAAGACAGCCTACATAGGCATATATGTATGATCATATATTATATTTTTTTATTTCCATACTCTTATTTAATTCCTAAGATTATTGTTTTTAGTTTTTAAAATAATTAAAACTATGTGCCTAAGTTATTAAATTTTTGTACTCGAAGATCAATTTTTAATCATTAAAATATTTTTATAAACTCCGTTAATCGCCGATGAAATAATTGCCTATTTAAAAATATATTATATCTATTGTTAAATTTGGTGTCGTAGTAAAGGTCTCAAGAAGTGATACGGAATTATTGTTAAATCCAAAAATATTTTTGTTTCCATGATTGTTGGTTCATTATTTACATATTTTCTAAAATATATTTAATCCATATTCCTTACTCAAAACATGCACTAAATTTTAATTCTTAAAATATTTTTGCATCTATTTTTAATCATAAATAAAATATTTATAAAATAATATATTTCATTGTTTAATTTTCAATCGCAGTATTGTTCGCAATGAGTTAAGTCGACAAGTCGACACGTGATCGTCCGCGAGCGCGCCTCTCGCGATCGTTCGGTAGCAAAATCGACTCTATCGACAAAATCGACCGGCGGTGGGTAGCAAAACCGCCACTTTGCAATCAATATATCTTTATATTGCGGAAACAACAAAGAAAATCTTTAAAATTGGTGTGCAGATTTTAACACATCCTTAATATGTATCAAGTAAAATAATAAAAAACAGGAAAATGTGTAAGGGAAATACTTAAAACGTTTTTTTTGATTACTGAACATTTCATATATATGCAACGTGGCGGTTTTGCAGCCAGACGCCACATATATTAAATTTTTGGAAGTTGTATATATATTTAAGTTTCACAATCCGTTTCAAATGTGTATTATAATTTATCGTTAAGCGCCACCGGCGTCCAAAGTTTTTAATTTCCTTAATTAAATACAGATGTAGCTAATGAGGTCTCTATTTTTGATTGGAATTTTTAACAACAGACAGATAATACACAGAGACAGTAGACAGAGATAGTAAACAGAGACAATAGACAGAGGTCACACCAATCAATACTAATGACACCAAAATATATTTTTATGGTTTGTTTTAAAGTAAAGTAAAATATTAAATTGTTGCGTGATTAGGTAAACTCAAAAGTGAAACTTTTAATTTACTCTCAGTTTCCTTAAAAGCAAAGATGAAGATATTGTACTAAAGCTTTAAACAACCGATAATTTAATTAGAAAGTTAGAACTCGCCAAGTTTCAGTAAGATCCTAATTCGATAGCTAACGTATCCAAGAACAAGTCAACATTTTAAATCTTTAATTACAGTAATCACGTGTAGTAAAATATATTTTACGCGTTTGCTTTCAACACAGTTCGGCCATTTTTTTTTTAAATAAAACATTTTATAAATTTGATATTAAATGTCAAAAAATATAGATAGATACATTTTCAATTTTCTGTTGTGACAAAATCTGTCGGGATATTGATGAAATTTTGGAGTGATTCAGGAAATAATAACTAAGATGTTTAGTGTAATAAATATTAACGCCTATTTTAAAAAGACATAAATATATATTTCGATTTTTTTTAAACATTAAAAGACATGTATTATCTCAAACTTTATTTCCTTTAAAATTAAGTACATTTGAGATATTTTGATGTCTACGTTTTTAAATAAGATAAAATAAAATAAGATAAAATAACTATCGTTATAACTACTTTACGAGTCAAAAGTCGAGTGACAAAAATTGAAAAAACATATTTTTTACGAGGTTTTATCATTTATTTGAGTTGTAATGAAGCGAGTAAAAATATCGTAATCGATAAAAGTTACTGTAATTATAGTTCAATTTTTTTCAAATCTAAGTCAGAAATATTGAAAAAAAATGCAAGATTTGATATTGTATATCTCCCTAACTATTGATATTAGGTAGTCGTTGCTTGAAAATTTCCTCTTTACCGAGGCAGGAATCCACTTGTAAAGTTTTTTCTACTATGAGACACCCCGTAAAAAACCGAATGTTACCTATATAATTCTCCACTCCTTGATCGTACTTTATCGACATTTGTACTCTTTAAAACAAATTAACGTTAATATTATACTATAACGAGAGTCTAAAATAATAATAAATATACGTAATCGACGATTGTATAGCACTCTAGACGTCTTACAATAAATTGGAAATCACTAGAAATGTGCAGAAGTCGGTCGATCATTCGAGGATTCGCGGAGCATCTAGAATATTGACTTCTATAAATACGCAGGCATCGTGTCGGACACAGCTAAAAAAATGTTTAATCTGATACGTTATATATAAGAACTGTATTTGTACCATAAATTAAATAAATAAAAAAAAAAAAAAAATATATATAAATATATATATTTATGCTATCATCGTAACATTGCTAGACTAGATATGTACCTACTTACAGAATTAGACATGGTTTAATGATGTTTATGCATTTTTTTTCGAAATTTTCTTGTGTAAATTTGTGAAAGATAATTTTAAAAATATATTTCAATTGATAACTTTGTTTACTTTCACTATTTATCATATATATTTTAACACATTTGTTATGTTTAAGCATTTTTCTTGCAAGCATTGTGTCAATAGAAATATAAAACGTTTGGTGTTATTGATTTAATAAGAACAATTTCGTTTTTTTCTTAGTGTGCTTGGTTTAATGTTACAGGTGCCTCCCGAAAGCCGTAAAACACCGTAGACCGTTCTCGATTCTTCGATAGTGTTGTGACCAGTGACAGAATTGCGTAATTTTTTTACCCTCGTTACAATATTATAATTCATAGGTAGTTATTTTCTGGGCGATTTCACAACACAACAAAATCGTAGAGGAAAAGCTAAAAAAATTAAAAATATTGAGGTACATACGTTAATTCTGTACAAGGGAAACATTTTTATCAAAAGAGGAGAATGGGCAAATGAAAAGTTGTTCCCAAGGATGCTCCTTACGAAAACCCCGAGCTTTTGTCCTTTAGTCTCCAAAGTTTTATCGCTAGTCTGAGCATTATAGAGAAACTTTTGTATCAACAGTCCTCTTTGCAATTCCAGGAATTTTATTTATATATTCATGTATAGCGTGGTCCTAAATAAGCTAGTTACCAGACTAATTGAGAAAAACATCATTTAACGAAAAACGATAACGCGGTCACGTTCGGTCGTAGAAGAATATTTTGATTAAAAAAAATTTTTTTTATTTAAACCTTGCACAATATATGAGTCGTATATTTCCAGACACCGCTAACTCCATATCAAAAAAATTTACATCAGGTCAAGTAATTTATATCTTATTGTGTAAGTAATAAAATCTCACACAATATGGTATAAATGACTTGACCTGCTGTAAATTTCTTTGTTTTGGAGTTAGCGGTGTATGAAATATACGACTCATATCAGTTATTTATCACAACTATAGTTTGAGAGTAGCAGGCTTTTCATTATCCTATTTTAAGGAATAATACAGAATTTTGTCAATATATTCGTTTAGGGCAGGGGGTCACGTGGTGAAGAGGGTTTTTTGGGCCATTTACGAGAATAAGCCTAGGATCGGAGACGTGTTTCGGAATGTGATGTTATTCGTTAAGTGTTTTCAAAAAATTTAATTCTTTAAGGATTCAAAAGTGTTCCTAGAGGAACCGTGTGGTGTAGTTTTTTAACTGTCATCGAAGTTATCGAAAGAATGGTTGGTATCAAAGATGTGGTCGGCGAATTTCGAGAAATTATATTTATTAGGCAACGGTTGATGTAACCTTCTATTAAACTATCTCGCGGTTTGCCCAATATGTACCTATTTTTAATTACAACCTCAGCAAGTAATTTGATATATACGGCTATTTTCTGAAATAGGTATTATTGTTTTGTAATTTAGAAGAATCGTATATAAAATAAAAAAGAGGAAAACATCATTTAGCTTTACTTTACCAAATATATTGAAGCAATACTAAAAATGTACTAAATGGATTTTAAGACATAGAACGAACCACTTTCTGAATACACAAAACAACCGAGACTCATCAACTTACCATCTCAGACCTCAAATAGTTACATTTTCGAAAAAAAATGTAATTAAATATGTATCTATTATTATATTATTACGAGGCTGAATACCTATTATTCAGTACCTGCTAAGTGCTAAAAATAAACCTCGGTGACACGTGCAGTCAACCGTGACGGTGGACCGATTACGCAAGCAATCCGGGGTCACTCAACCGTGACCTCGTTATCTCTCTGGAGCATTCGGTAACACTCGATCGCCAAATTAATCCGTACGAATAATAATTAATCCGTACGAACGTTCGGAATATTTTCCTTTAGCTCTCGAAATAATCTCTCGCGGGAATTTCAGTATATAAGGAGTCACACGACAACGGATCGGGAGTTCAGTTTGTGAAATCAACAAGGCGATATCTCCGAGCGAACAGTGAAATAGTGTGAATCGGCGATACTGCAACACGTGAAATAAAATTAGTTAGTGAAACTAGCGCAAGGAAAAAGTGAATTAATAGGAAACTAAGGCAATTGTTACTACGGGTGAATATCTAACAAACATTTATCAGAAGTAATTAAGGACTAGAAATAGCGTTAATTAGTGTGAATTGAGGAACAGTTTAATAATTTTTGGAAGACATTTGGCGACTACAAAATGAAGAGCTGTATTTATTGTTAAATTAAAAGAATTCAATATTTTCGTAACAACCTGTATCTGGTACGGATCACGATTCTTTTTTCGTGTTTATTTTTTCCAGTCTTTAAGATTTTACGTTTTTATCTTCCAGTATTTATTTACGTGGGGCGAGATCTGATCTCCTTCTTCTGAATGTAATTAATTTAGGCGGGATTTCTGCTGGGTGAACTTTTATGCCGTATTAAATTTTGGCAAATTATTTTTAATTAAGTTTTGTTTAAAAAAAAGTTTGATTAAAAAACAATTTTAACCGCTTAAATATATTATAAATAAAAATAAGAATAATTATTCTCGGAATTCTATACTCCCTAACATTTGAAGGTGGAAAACCTTATAGGCCTGCAATTATGTGAGTGGGAATTTTCGTAAATAATTGACGTAGCAGTTACCGTGTCATGCTATACAATTTTTTAATTTAACTAAATTTGGTATTCCACAGGTAAATTATTTTTATTTTTGTTGACTTTATTTTTTTTGGAAATGTCAACCCTCATAGCCAGATTTCTGTTAGTGAATTGTTGTATTGTCATTTCCTTTCAGATAGATGTATAATATTCAGTTAATGCATAGAATGCTGTTTAATTTCACAATATCAAATATATTTGCATTAATTTCTGTTATGCATAACTGAAATTGCAATGCCTTTTTGCAAAATAAGGGTTAATATAAATATCTTTATTATTATATAGATTTTCGTTAAATATTTACTAAATGAAAAAATCTTCTTAATCAAATTTATAATTTTTTTCTTCTTTGATGTCAATAATAAAAAAATATTTTCCTTTTTGTATATTGGAAATCATAACAGCCTTGGATCTAAAAGGCCTTTTGAGTTACTTTAATCATAATAATTTATGCTATACAATTTATCAAATTATCATAAATATAACAAAATAATGAAAATAAATGTACATTTTGAAATAAAATATGAGATACGAATAAAGAAATATGTGAAAATTGAAATCTTTAAATTATTAAGTTTAAATCATTATTTATATATTTTTACCGATCTTTTCTCATACTTATAAACGAGTAAATGAAAAAAATGTTGATATATTTTTAAAAGATACCTTATAATTTAAAATAAAAATTTTACTATAAAGTAAATAAATCTATTAGTAACAAAGAAATACAAATAAAAAGAAATAAATAAAATAGATTTAGTCACCGCTTTGGATACGATTGGATTGGAATTGAATTTTTTTATCCTATATATTGTGTTTGTAATTAATCTACATTTCATTTTCAAATAGATGAATGATTAATTTAATTTTTCACGAGTTCACAAGATAACGAAATGTGTTTTAATTTTAATTTTAAAAAAATACTGCTCAAAATTATAATTCATTAGTATAAAATGCAAATTTACTTATAGTGTATAATAAATGGTCTGTATAACATAAAATCGAAAAACAAATTATTAATAAAATAATGTCTAAACAAAACATGATATCAAACGGATAAAATCTTCTGGTTTTTGTCTTTTGGGGTATTGTACCGTATTTTTAAGACCTCTTTGGCCTAAAAACCTGGCATAATACCTCAAAAGACACCAACCAGAAGATACTGAGTGGCAGTTAAAACCTAAGAACATGGATAAAAAATATTTAAAAAGGTTTTTTATCCGTTTATGTGGTTAAAAAAAATGTTATTTGATTATAAATAAGGTATCTATGTTTGTATTCCAAATATAAAAGTATTATTCTCTATGCAGGGGTTTCAATTATGTAGAAAATAAGTAATATAATAAAATTACACCGTTTCATGTAGCTTCAGGCTGAATTGTCCAGCAAACATCCGCTTTGTTTGGATTGTCTGGATAAATATGGACGGTTTGTGTTTCTCAGTAATATTTAAAAGAGTTTAAATTATTGGCTACCAATCAATTCACAGTCAAAAATAGTTTTATTAGCTGTATTTGTATTTAGCCTTTTATACCTTTTAAATTAATTTTTAATATTGATGTTTACAGCGTTAATGTTAACTATATAAAATGACGAATAGTAATTACAATTGATTTTATTTATATAGGTAAAACTGCACGTAATTTAAATGTAAGAGTAAAGGAACATTTAAGATGTCTCAATTATAATAACTTCTCAAAATTCGCAAACCATCTTTTGGAAATAGGTCACAGATTTAAAAAAGAAAACGTTTCTGAATATAAATACTGGAGGCTTTAGGTAAGAAATATTATAAATCAATAAATGACAAAACCCAAATGGCAATTTAATTAACAACCAGTTAAATTTTACGATTAACCCATTGTTTGATATATTCCACAGACGCTAAGTTACTCCAAGTGGTTCATACAAAATTTTTAATTAATTAAAATTAATTTTCTTTCTTTATTCCTAAATTCTTCTTAATCGGTATTTTGGGTCATTAAAGTGCAATATAAAACATTTTTATTTAAGAAAAATTATAAAAATAATACAAAATACACTTTTTTTTATTAAAATTTTTTAATTATTTTGAAAGCAATGAAATTGTTATAGTTAATAAGATATACGAGATACAATATCACAAAGAAAATGTTGAGTTCACGGTTTTTCTCGTCAACGCCATCTATTGTATAATATTGACCGAATTCTGTGAATTTTGTGTTTGGTAAATATGTAATAGGTACATTTTATGTGTATGTATTTGTTAAATTACAAAGTCTGTAGGTTATGTTTAATCATCAGCCAAAAACGTTGCATGCAAATTTAAATTTACTATAGTATACAGGTGTGCGAATATTCTGTCTACAGTGAATTACCGATCAAACATGAAAATACCATTATGACTTGTTGAGAGTGCTAACTAAACATACTGTAACGAGATGGCAGAATTAGAAAGAACTACGCACTATCGAAACCTCTCAAAATGAGCAGACTCATCTCGTTACTTCTCGAAATGCCGCGCGACATTTAATCTACGTAAAGGGGACTAGCCGACCGCTACGCAATCGGTTTTTGTATTGGTGACAGCGGACTGACGCCGTTGAAATCCACAGAACAGCGAACTATGTAGCGTGTATTGCGAGCGCGTGTTTGATACCTGCGATAATAAGCCAAGAGAATGCCCGCCTCGGAAGTTGAATAGAATATTCGAGAAAGTGATCGATGCAATAGAAACAGCGTAATTTATTTATGTAATAAAAAGTGTTCTTCGGATGAGTGACTAGAGATAATTAGTGTGAATCAAGAAATTTGATAGTAAGTGTATGAAATATTCCACAAACATTTAGTAACCGTAAATTTAAGAACAATGATTATATAAATTTTGTATTCAGAGATTTGTGGTAAAATTTTTAAAACTTAAAATTGTTATAGTGTTTCATTAGCCTCCCACAGTCTCGTACCGTGACAATATTAATGATTTATATAATCATAATAATATGGCGTGCTTGTTGATCTAGTGGTTAAGATACTAACATGCTCGAAATGATCCAGACCAGAAAGTTTTTTTTTTTTTTAAAATAGAGATGCGAACACGGAATACATGTCACATCAATATTCTTACTGTTTTCAAACTAAGCTAAACGCTTGTGCTATGAAAATAGGACTAACTTGCTAGTCTGGAGTGAGGTTCGAACCAGCGACCTTTGGATCACGAGGCGAGTGTCCTAACCATGAGACCAACAAGCTACTGTATTATATTCACATAATTTTTCAAAGCGCAGGCTTTTGGCTTACTTTAAAAATATTAAGAATATTGATGTGACACGTATTCCGTGTAAGCACCTGTATTTTTCTAAATTAAAAAATTAATAATTTCACCATTGAAGTAAATTTGAGCTAAGTAAATAAAAAAAGGCTTTCGTTTCTAAGTAATATCTCGTTATAGTGGTTGATCCGTCTAGATAAAGGAGAGAATTAACCTAGATCAACTCGATACCATTCGATTAAAAATATTTGGTAAAAAAAATGTAAAAATTTTAATTGAAATTTTACAGAAAGGTACTCAAAATTTCATAAATAGATCAAGTATCTAATCATTTATTTATTTATTACGGAATCTTATTAGTTTTTTTTTAAACATTATAATGTAAAAGCAAAGTGTTCATTTCATAGACCAATTAAAAAGAATCATAGATGTTAAGAACAAAGGTAGATAATATATTTTTAAGTAAATTATTTTTAATTAATTAACGAATAGTGGTAAGCAACAAACAATATTAAGACTAAATAATGGTAAGTGACTGAATGTGAAGAAAAAAGTATATGAAGAAATGAGTTAATTAATGGGAGAAAAAGGATGAGGAGATATGAGTCAGGATAAAGGTGGAAGAAGAGAAGATAAGATATAGTGAGTGACTGGTCAAAGTTAATTTAGAATGTGTAATCTAAAGCATTCTTTTAAATTTGGTAAGACCAATGTTGACGAGGTTTATAAAGTTGAATATTTTTAATTAAGGGATCAATTTTGTTTATTTTTTGTTAAAGCCTGTTCCAAAAATAATAATTTTTTTTTGGATAAAAGAGTTATAAAAACAAAGGCACGCTATATCCCTACTGAGGTATTTTACTCAAGTCATTACTCAAGGAATCTTCTGGTGTATTATGCCGTATCTTAACAACCTTTCTGGCAGACGTTTCGGATTCCATTGCAGGTTCCATCATTAGGGCTAATGTTTAGTTGTAAGTTTGTTATGGTTACGTAATGGCTTGCAATACCGCGTGGAAAGCATCGTGGCTTGCAATACGGAGCCGAAAGCGAAAATGGTGCCGTGTCGGCTTTCGACAAGTGATTTAGAAACACAATTTTGGAAGCAATACAGCTGTTTTTCCTATAAAATATCTAATTCAGTACACACCAATTTAATTAACCTCTGTATTCGCATACAAAACAATTTTTAATATTACTGCCGTTGCTTTTATACCCTTCATCAAATGATGAAACATGGGTAAGAAAATTCAAGACAACGAACATGAAAGATGTAATATAGATCTCAAATCATATGCTTGTATTCCATTTCTCTCTTTAAATTATATATTTTTTAATGTTTTTCGATACTGTATTGTATATGTGTAAGAAAAATAAAGAATTATGAGAAGAATTTTTTTTTTGTTAAGAATAAAATGAGTTATCGGAAAATAATCAATTTCTTTTAGGAATATTTATTCAGAATACATAGCTCTTATAACATCAGTGGGTTGTTTAGATTTTGTTGTCAAGATGTTCGTATATTTGTAGAAACCGTATTTTTAGCTCATAAAGCAAACGCCCACTGCACTTCACATCGGGAACTAATGTATCCCTGCCCGTCCGAGTGACTGACCGTGAATGAAAAAAACGTCGACTGCAAAGGCGGTGCATTATGATTAGGAAAATGGAGTATCTTAGCCATATCATAAAAGGAGAAAAGTCCTCACTTCCGTAGGTTGTAATGCAGGGAATGATTATGAGCAGAAGGAATCTGAAGAAGACGGATGCTATGGTTGAAAAAGCTAAGTAAATGAATACGCCTCTGTTCCGAGGAGCTGTCAATAAAATAGTCACAGCCAGAATATTTGCTGACTTACGATAGAAGGAGGCATTTTTGCAAAACAAATGCATGACTATCGTATTCTGCCCTTCCAAGGAAGAAGGCAGTAACTTAATTTTGCAAAGTTCTGAGATAATTGGAGTTTTATGTTTTTTAAGTTTTTTCGCCGTATGTTGAATTTTTTAATTATTTTTTTCAAATATTTGAATGCAAAATAACGTCAAAAATAAGATAATACCCGAATGAGACATACAATTATTGAATTTAAATGTTTAAATCAATAAAAGCCTTCTACCTTAGAATGTGCTTCAATGATAGTGTAAACATTCTTAGAAACAAGGCAGTAACTACGTACTTGCTGCCTTGTTTCTAAGAATCTCTGAAGTTTGCTCTATTCAACTAGGCACTCATAGGATATTTAAAATCAGGATTCAATAAAAAAATATTTATTTGGTATAACATAGGTACGTGATTCTTTACAAAATTAATATTTTCTTTATTATTAATAATTAGATACATGTACAGAAATGGTAATGTGGAAATGGTTTATCTAAACCATTTGATTTTTTTTTTTAATACAATTGTATCCTGATGAAGAGGCCATGGGCTCTGCAACATGTTGATATTTTTCAATACAAAAGTGGTGAAAACTAATTAATTAAATTTGATTTTAGTTTTTTTTGCGTTTTTCATTCACCAAACTCAAAATTTAGATCTTGAACATCATCAACACATCTTGAACAGAGTCATACATCTGACTGACAAGAGATAATCTATTTGCACTTGGAATTATCGGCAATGACATTTCTTCATGGTGTAGCGTTTGTTTTGTCAACGCAATGTTTAAATCATTAGTTTCCACAAATGTAAAATTTTCGATTAAAGTGATATCATTAATTTCCAGTCAACAATCCGATAAGTTCTCCGAAGATACATAATAATCGACATCATCCATTTTAGTGTCAATATTCTCAGAATAATTTGATGCTGAAAGAAGGAAGGCGTTATTAGATTTTTAAAGTAAAATACGATTCGAAGTATACAAAATATACGAGCATTAGATTATTAATAATTACGGTGGTAATAAAATTATAGTAACAATATTTTTGACATAAAATTAATTAATTCTATGTATTTAAAATTGTAATACGTCATCACAAATTCAACATAAAATATTATTCATAAATAATATTATTAGCAATTATGTTAATACTTACAGTTTTGTAAAGGAATTTGACCGTTTGGTGAATTGTTTTCATTTTGCATTTCCAGCGCCATTTTAACAATTTGTTTTGTTCTTGACGACATTTTAAGCACTTATTAATAAAAATTATATCGTAAATAAATAATACCACTAATAATATATACTTGTTAAGGTTTTTAGGGCTAACAACAATCTATCACCGCCGTACACTCGATTATTGATTTGATCGAATTGATCAGAATGATATGATTATTTTGACAGATCGATAAACATGAAGTTGTCAACAATTTAAATATGATATATTTCTTAGCAAAAAAGCAGCAACTACAGAAGGTATCTGCATTTACTGCTCTTTTGCTAAGATTTTAGTGTTGTTTTTGTAGATGACCTTTTTTTTCTTATCAGTTTTTTCCAGGTTTTTTTAATAAAAATGCCTTTTGAGTAAGATATTAAGAAAATTAACAAAATTATTCACCTGATGGCATTCAAAACTACATTTTGAATTTTTTGTTAGTTACTGCCTTCTAGCTTGGAAGGAAGTATTGTCATCCGTATTACGTCTCTATGCCATAGTTCAGAGCGATCGTCAGTCAAGAAGTGGGACAAATATTCGTTATAATCAATCAGACTACTGAATCTAAATAAAACATTGTAAAAAACAAGGATAAATTATTTTATTTTCGTTTAAATTAAATTATAAAAGTCTCACAGAGACTAAGCTATTTATTATAAACCAGCTCTAACCCGTAAAAAATGATGGTAATTTTACATGTCGGTTCCTAAAAAATAAGTATTTATTTATTTATAAAAAAAAAGAAGGAAAAAACAAAGTTTTTATACTATAGAGAGGTTATGGAGGTTACACGAAGTTACGACACACAGACAGACGGAAGGACGAAGAGACAAATTAATTATTACAGTCGGAATGGGATGTGATGAGAGACTTGTATGGAAATCATTTGATTTTAATTGTATGAGCTGGCTAAAGTGACCACTCTACATTCACACTCTACGTTCACATTCTATTTTAATAACATCCACACATTTTTACATTTTTGAAAGATGTACCTTCATATATGTTCCAAGTTTAAGCCTTTCAATTTGAAAAGACTTTTTTAGAGACATCTGTTCGTTTTATGAAATAATGTACATTGATTTTGCAACTGATAATGATACACCTATATTTCTAAATTTTTTAATGTTTTAAGTATTCATTTTTGAATTTCTCAGAACATACATATAAAAATATTGTATTTTTGTTTATGTGTCTGTTATGTTGTCTCGTATTTATAACGTGGGTAACTTTTTGACCATTTACTTAATAATTTTAAAATATTAATAAATATATAAATTTCTATATACCTACTTCCATAAATTCCTTTATTAAATTATTTCACAATTAGCAACACAAAACAATATGGCAAATAAGTTTTATTGTCAAATGTGTAGGTATATATTTATTGTATTATTAATTACGTTAGTTATATATTTTAATTATTGAGAAAGGTTAATTGCCATTATCGAAGCGAATGCTAAATTATTTTAATAAATTTATAAGCATTTTAACATTGGAAAGTTACTCATTAAATAATAAATATGCGGGTAATTTACTGATTAATTCTGAAGCCACACCAAGCACTACTGCTAAAATCCCTCCAGATAATGTTTTTCTAAATCAATTTTAGTAAGGGATCAACCCATTATCCCTTCGATCTGTAACACTTCAATGAATTCCATAAAGTCCTCTAATGGATAATATACTTTAGCCAGGAATCAAACCCTATCTGTATATTTTCCGCTCCTGTAATAATTGAAGAGTTTAAAAGCATTCCCGTGTAATCCATCAATCATTTGATTTGTGTTGTAATCCCATCGTTCGCTAACTCTATTGCTAGAAAGCGGAGACTTAAATATTTTTCACTTAAATTATTTGCGCAGATACTAAATATTTATTTGAATGCCGATAAATAGTCGGTTTACGACCTTTGCGATTCCCATAAATAAAAGGACCGTAAACATAAGTAATGCCAAGTAATATCGTAAGAATGCAATATTGTAACCAAAGTTAGTGGAAGAATATAAAAGAAAACCATTTTCATATAAAATTACCATTTTATGTTCATTATCGCCATTGCCCTAAAGCTTGGAAGGAAATTTTATTAATTAGTTTTATTTTATTTTAAGGAGACGCTAACGGAATATTGGGTATAAATTATTAAAAAAAGAAATACATTTCTTATTTTAAACTCGGCCCACTATTTCAATTAAAATATTTTCGGCATGCTCTATTGCTGGAGTGCATTATGTATTAAAAATGTCTATGGAGTGCGATCATGTACGGATAATATGTTAATAAGGAATTAATATTATGTTTTAAAGGGGTTCACGATATTGTCAAAATAATTGATGTTGTGCAGAAGTGACATCTTCAATGATGAAAAAGTATTTGAAAGGATGTAAGCATCAATGTTAGGGTCAGAACATTACATATTGTCACGTGTCGTGGCTGCGGGAGGAATTAATGAAAAAGCTGGAAAATATTTACAGATTTATTCATTATTTGTCGTACAAACTCACTTGGCACTATTAAATTTAACGCTTTTCTTTAAATTAAACTGCTTCGTAATTTATCACTTGTAAATATACACTTTATTATCGCTTGAAACTTTATTCAATATTCACTATAACATTCCATCCAATTTCCACACGTATTATACGCTTTGGTTTGTCTCGCTACGAAAAAACTTTTCCAGATTATTCACTGTCGAATTATCGCTCAGTTAGCAACCCTGGCCTACACAGCCCGTGACTGTCTTGATTTCGCTGTCAAGCGCGCTAAAATGACAACAATAACTTTACTCCCTCGCGCGTCTTATTTATAACTGGCCAATACTGGTATTGAACCTTCTAGGCGTTTCCAATATTTAGAAGTCGATTCTCGTAGCTTTTAGATTCTTGTAGAATGTGTCCAAACAACAAATAAATATTGAAAAATATTTCATACTTGTGTATATAGAGAATTCTTAGAGTTTAAAGATTTTTGGTCATGAATAATTCTTGTTATATGTAAATCCCAACGTAGTACCTATATATGCCGTGTTAATGATATTACCAAAGTGATATATGTATTCAAGAACACATTTATATTTGTGAAGTTGTAATTTTTCAGAACAAAGTTCTATGAAATTTTTAAAACCAAATAAATTAATCAATTAGAAAGACATAAGAAACTCACGAAAAAATATTTGGCTGCTACCGGGATTCGAACTGTGGGTCCAAATAAAATGAATTAATCGGTTGATTCTGCCGTTCATCTAGCGGTACTATTGCAACTCCCGTATCAAAAAAGTGGATGGATCTAAAATGGACAAAAATAAAAATTAATCCAATAATAAAGTGAGAAATACATATAAGATCGATATATTCATGGAAATATACAAGGCTCCTATGGCTTAGGTGGCCCGGGTTCCAATCCCGGTAGTAACCAAAGCGAACTCTAAAAGTGAGCTTATAGTCTAGCGTGAAACCCAGATCCCTTATTAAGTTGACTTTAGCGAGTAGAACGTCATCTAGTAAATATTTTTTTGTTTTTAGTGAATCTAGAAGATGAATATTTCTTAAAGTTGAGAGAAATTTTATTGCCTTAAAAATATTATAAATACAAAATTAAAATTATTTAAAAGAAAAATTATTAAACATTATATTTACTTTAAATTAATTGAATTGCGGCTATCACCACACATATCACTAACTAATCTGAAGTCGATGCTATTCGTTGGTTAGTGACTCAGATCTCCGTGAGATCGCAGCTTAGACTACAGAAGTTGGTGCTATATTCCAGCCGCGGCTTAGTTCCACCAACATCAGAAGTGAAGCATGGAAGTATCAGGAGTGGAATTAATCCACGGACACTGCTTTCAGTAAACATTGTGCAAACGCTAAAAAACGCGATAACCCGAATAGTATTCTCTACGATGTATTGTACTGAACTTTTAGATGATTGTATGTTACTACTAGCGTTTTATTTGACCAAAACTCATAAGGTATAACGTGGTGTAGACTGATTTAAAAAGGATTCTCACAGCCTTCTTATTTCATCGATATAAATGGCGTGACGACATATTCGCACGAACGCTATATTATCTGTCCATCTTTTATTAATCTTGGTTTAAGTCCACGTGAAAAACATTTATGTAACGCATGTTAATGTTGATCCCAAGTCAAGTCGCCGGGATCAAGCAGGATCGGGGATGAAAATGACGGGAATAAGAAAAGAAAAGGGACATGGTAAATGGAAACGACAAATGGACTGTATAGGATGAAAGGTGAGGGCACAGGAAGCTCGAGCTATCTGCCGACAACACTTGTTTCTTGATATACTGATGCACGTTGATTAAACTTGCTTAATCTGCAAACCCATTTTTTCACACGTGATCACACCCGGGATGCTTGGAAACGATGGGATTTCCATGGTAGTGATGAAATTGCTCTGGAGGTAGCAGTCGTTATTCGGAGATAATTTCAAAGCGGGCGATAGAATTCCTCACTTATCGAGATGTTTTTATCTGAGGAATGATTGATATGGAAAAGGAGGAGAAGGGGAATAGAAAGGAGAGAGGGGTCGTGACGTTAACGCCAATGTTCTTATTTGAAAATTTAAACAATTATTTAGTGAATACTGAAGAAATATTTAAAAAAAATTATGTAGCGCTAGACTTAAAAAATAACACAAATATGCAAACAAAATTTTATCATCAAATAAATACGAAATAAACGACCAAATATATACCAATTAAACACACAAACGTGAACTGATTAAGTCGCTTAAGCCGCGTTACCCCGAACAATCTGAACACGTCTTCGCTTTCACAGACATGTTGCTCAACAGCGCAAATATGTATTTTAAGTGCACATGAATGTATTCGTTCCAAAAATTATTAAAACCGATATAATTCAATATTTTCTCAGTAAATTCTTAAATTCAGAAAGTGAAAAATTTATAAAAACTAACTCAAAGAAGATGGCACATAATATTAATTTTTACGAGTATAGTAGAGGAAACATTTCACACGTGTACTATTTTTATATTTATTTTTCCACCAAAAGAGCCTAATTTTATCAGGTAAATACAAATTTAAGTAATGATAGGGCCCTTTGCACTATTATCCCATTAATATTCGGAGGATTACCAATGCCCATACATAACACAGAGTATTAAAAAAAAGATGAAATAAATCTCTTCCCTAGGAAATAGGCTTGGGCCTTGGTGGAAGAATGTCTATTCTCACGTATGCTTAAAAAAAAACTAGACAATTAAGGTTTTTTATTTTTGCATAATTAAATACATCGGTTAGCAACATGTATTTTTTTAATACACTTTTTTCAACATTTTTAAAAAATTCGTTCCAAACACTGTGTCTCATGTTAAAACGTCTTCTTGTAATAAAGTTCGACTTATTTCAGAAGATATCATATTTGGTATTTTTTTAAACAAGTCAAAAGTATTTCAACCAGCCGTGTACTAAGAAATTTAGTTCATGTGCACGCCACTGTCAAAATGTTATTAAATGATTAATTTTACTTTATTTTCATTTCATAAATCACATTTAGCTGTCTTTGGACATTTCCCATCCCGTTTCTAGGACATTAATCGCATTTCCGGATCGACCAGCCACTGCCACGACATATTCCCAACATAGATTCTCATATCGTGACAAATATCATCTGTAGTCCTGTAGGTACCGCTGCTTCACGCAAGCTTCGAGCTGCATTTTATTGCTGTTAGTATTTCATGTTTATCTCGATGGGTGCCGCTTCCTCTCAGGATAACCGCCATTTTATTGGCGCAATGTTTCAAGCTTTCCATCGCAATGGTTTCTTGATTAACTTTAGGATTCCCCGTTTTATCGTTTCGTTCGATTCGATTAATTTGATTTATTTCAAAACAATTTTTTTGTAACGACAGTATGTTTTATTTCGGCACTCTACAAAGTGTTATTCCATCGATTTTCTTATGAATGAGATCATATTCACTGATGAGATATGATCTCTCACAGTCGGAATAATTTTAATTAATTAATTTGTTTATTTATTTATTTATTAACGATAACAGTACCACCTCACTAGGACAATCCTGTGTTGAGGTGGGTATATATAACAAGATTCTTACAACTTTGTTGAAAATGTACACTTTATACTTACTTTACTTTAATTATGTTTCTTTATATCGTACAACAACATTGTTTAAAACATTATATAATTTAATTTTTTATTAAAACTTGTCGTTAGTTCCTTTTTTATATTTTCGATGCCTAACAACTATATCCATTTTAAATACGATTGTAGTGTGCAAAGCGTAACCAATTTAAATGAGATTTTCAGCAAACCAACTATAATCCAAGTCGTTAATACAACCTGCTCTTAGACGCATACAGTATGTCAAAAACATTTATGGTTCAATGAACATTTAAAATTCTGGGAGTTAACGCTATGCAGATTATGGCATAGTGAATAGGATTAAGAAATGGTCGATGTGCATGCGGAGTCAATAACTGAGAAGACGATAGGATGGAAAATACGCAATGTCGAAGTTGTATAAATTGACGACAACCTGATAATCATTAACTTAGGTGTAAAACATAAACTATGTTATCTGTACTTGAGTTCAGTTATAATTTTATATTTTACTACTCGAGTTTCGAGAGTATCAAAATCTCTTATCGACGGGACATCTCAAAAAAACAAACATCACGTGGGGATGAAGGGGTAATATGTGAAAGGAAATGAGATTAGGAATATAAAAGGTTAAGAAGTGTGACGAGACGAGAAGTGGACTGTATGGTCGAGAGGGTAAGGAACGTTTTGACTCACCTTTGTCTCTCGGCGCCCGTTCCAGCTGTCACCTCACCAAATACTTTATTCACTCGGTTGGATCCAACACGCGATAATCCAGTTGTTCGGTGGTGACGAGACAAGAAATGTCTATTTGCATACTTAAATACAAGACGGACGAGAATTTACAGGGCAATAGGCGAGAAAGTCTGTTCTGTCACTTCAACAACGAGATAGCGAGCCATATCAAACTGACTTCATTTAAATAAATATCTTTTTAGGTAAAAATACATATAATTAAATGATATAATAAAATAAGCCAGCGTTAATGGTATAAAGCTGATTGCAGTGGGAGTATAGAGAGGAGAAGAGGTCAATAAGAACTGTTAGTTATTATTGGTGACGATAAATTTAATAATAATCATGAATAAAATAACCTCTACAACGTTAACGCCAAATCCATCAATAACATGACAACTAGATATTTGATTATCTGAACATGCTTCAATCAATAAAAATTCTTAAGTATTTGTACATACTTTCATAAAAATGTCGATATATTAATATATATTTTTTTGTTTATACAATAAAATTGTATGCGTATAACGGTGTTATAGGTCGACCACAATAAAAAGACATTCCCTAGCTTTGTACGGTGAGAAGAAAGCGGGGGAAAGTTGCATGGCAAGCCCTTATTACAAGCCTCAATATGATATACCAAATTAATATATAATTTATAGAGATAAACTTTGTTTACGCCACTTTTTTATTGAAAAAAAATCAACATGTTTCAAAGCCAATGGCTTCTTAGTCAGGAAATTATATTTATTTATATTGTCATTGGCTTTGAAACATGTTGATTTTTTTTCAATAAAAAAAGTGGTGTAAACAAAGTTTATTTCTAAAAATTATAATTATAATGTCACCACAAAATAATTTTGCTGTGTTTGAAGAAGAAAATAAATGTATATTTTTTAGTTTAAAAAAGGTTACTTACTTACTAGAAAAACTTATTTTGTGTTCATTTTTTGCATCGTAAAAACACACATATTTTTTGCGCACATTTTTTTGAGTGCGGTCTAGCTATAATAACATATCATATATTTGAATAACAGACATAGAATATTAGCACTTATCCATCTTTAATACTGAATTGAATTCTCGTGTTTAGGAGTGGGGAGCTTTGTCATATATATTTTACTGTAATCATTAGTAGCATTATATTAGAATAGTGAAAAAGGAGATAATGTAAGATAAATAAAAGAAACATTAGTTTAAGTGGAAAAATTAAAAAGGTAGGTATAGTAATTACTTTTAAAATGTCGAGATAAAAATGAAATAAGGGCGGGGTGGGAGTTTCGCCCAAGCGTTATAATAATATTTCTTTTCTTAAAACTTTCAAGAATTTTTCCTTTATATCGCGGATGCACTTTATAATAATTTAATATATGAAATTTCCAAAACACTGTGAAGACTTTGCGATCATACGGAGCACACTAGAGTAAAGTGCGTGTGTTTGCTTTATTTTCCAATAAAGTCGAGGATATAATTGAGGAATAACATTAAAAGTTTAATAAATCTACCCATTAAGAATAAAAGGAAGAACTCAGAAGTTTTATGAATGTTGTGAGAAGGAACTCTGCAATATTTAAAAATGAGAAATGAAGATTTCTACAGTGATTACTGAAATTATTTCGCCACGATGTGAAACGATTTTCACAAAATTTAAAAGTATAGCAAAAAAAGGAGCGAGCCTTACAGTAGTATATTAATCTACTGGTTAATGATTGAAATAATAAATTCGTTATATCAAACGCCAATTGGGAATACAATAATTATATTTAATGAATGTAGTTGTAGAAGAATTTTATTTGAAGCTACCAACACAGTGCATAAATGATATTTTAGTTGAAATCGTAATGCGGTACCATTTATAATATGATATATTTATATTTAGACGTATAATGTTACATCACATCAATTTTATTTTCATCGCACGTTGTATAGAAGTCACCCCTTGCCACGGAGTGAATCCCTTACGTATAGTATTCTCGGCATGTGTAGTTATGGTCTTGACCCTGTCATTAAACAGGTTTTCAGCCATTAATCACGTGCTCCCGCCCTAATGCCAAGAAGATTATCCATGAATAATTATTGGTAATTAACAAAGATCACAGAGATAAATTGATATTAATTACTATACTTTAACCCGTAATACTTGATCGATAGTAATAATCTGCTGCTATAAAATAATTTGAAATTCATCATCAAGGTTTCATTTTTACCCCAAAATTAATAAATAAATCTAACGCAATTCAATAAAAGTGGATCTTAAGACGATTTCTAAAAAAGAAACGAGCAAACCTTACAGTAGTCGCATATGATGTGTAAAATTTGACATCTCACAATTAAAAATATCAATTGATTGAACATCAGAAATCAACATCAAAATTTAAAAAAAGCTAATACCTATATATTAATTAATTAATAAATTTAAGTTAAGAAAATGTGTGTGCATTTATTTATTATTGAATTTAGCCGCACTAGGTAGGTACCATATATCTACATACGCATTTTGTTTAGAAATGTGTTTGGTCAGTTATATGTTTTTATTTATTTTCGTAGATGGCGGTAGTGTGCCACAATACATATTGTATAAAAATTTTGAATAAATATTTATAAATAATCACATAATTTACATAAAATGATATTTTATGTAAATTATGTGATAAATAAATTGTCATAAAGGGTAGTTAATATTTACTTTAATGTAAAGAAAATTAAGTATTTATTGGATCGTTTCGAAGATATATGCCAAAATATATCAAAGTTACAGCATCCACACGCTTGATACAAGCCTCGCAACATATATACAAAATCAGAAGCATTGGCTGGTAGTGTGCGTCTTCGCTGTGATGGAATGTGCTGGACATTGATTTGTTTATAAACATGAGATCTTTTCCATCGCGCGTGCTCATTGGTTAAATGAAATTGCGTGCATCTTATTTCCTGTTACGCATTTTCGTCCTTTTTCATGAAATCACTGCCACAGATTGCAGGAGAGCGAGAGGAAAGATATAACACATCAAAAATAATCTGAATTAAAGGAGTTATAAACAATATAAATAATAAATAAAGAATTGAAGAACGTAATGGTAGCTAAACTTATACAATTTATTGGTCTATATTGATGTGACGTTTGGTTATCTAACATAAAAAAGTCATTGAAAGTAAAGTCTTGCGTACAATTTATAGTCCGATATGAGAGTTCAACCAGAAAATGATAGTGGTAAAAAAATCTGAAACTTTAGGAATTTTATACTACTCCGAGTCCAAAATGTTCAAGCAACCATGACCTAATTGTTATGAATAGTAACTGAAATATGCGACACCAAAATATCATTATTTTTTCAAATTTTATCATTAAAATAACTTATATCGAATATAAAAAACTCTTTTGCTTTCATACAAGTCAAAATAAAATGAAAGAAACCTTGCAAAAAATCTAATTTTAATTTTTGCAGGTTTTGGTCATTTATTTTACTTTTAATAGTTTTAATTTAAATGAATTTGTTATATTCGACGTAACTTATGATCAGCATATTAGTTACTTTGATAACAATCCAACTTTATTTAAATAAGTTAGAAATATTGAAAACAATGGAAACATTGATATCGCATATCGCCATAACTATTGATAATAGGACATGGTTGTATAAATTAATACACTATTCTTGAACTCACACTTTTTTTAAATTTATCACTCATCTATTATCTCACTTTATTATCGCTGGGAAACACTTAATTTATTGTATCACTCGCTATACCCTTCCATTTAATCCTCGTACATAGAAGTCGCACTTATTTACATTGCCATTTAGGGACTCCGCTGGATTATTTCGCTTCAATTAATCTGCGCATTACTGGTATCACACACGAGCTAGAACACCGATCGCCACGATTTGTCAATAATATCGTATTGATAGAAACATCAAAACAAACTTAATCAGCGCAGCTGTCGGTACCGCTTTATGTACGCAATACTTTGGTCTTTCGAACTACCGAGAACATTATTTTATTTTCTAACGTATAAAATCTTATTGTTGTCATCGACATATCACGAGGGAATGTGTAAGTAATATGTTTTACCATCCCGTAACCATATTTACGAATGGTAATCCATCCCTTATTGAAAATTATATGGTTATAGAGTACTCATTACGTGATGATTATAGAGTACTCATCAATCAATTAACAGGCAGGTTGTTCCGTTAAAGACATTTCATCAAGTTATGTAATGTTATCACATTAGAGGTGTCAAATTTGCATCACTCGATATAATTAATGTCTTCATTTACTGTTGGAGATGACAGTTATCCTTTGAGACGTCAACATATCGTGTATGTACCACAATAATGTAAGATACTATACATCATGATAAAGTGGATTCTTTTCAATATCCCAAAGCCGCAAAATTTATAAATGAAAACAATTTTGGGTAGGTACACCATCACGATTCGATGACAGATTTCATTTATAAAAATAAAACTAATAAATTAATAAAAAGAAATCACTCCGTATAAGACCAGTATGTTTATTATTTTTTATTTTATTTACTTAAGGAAACAACACATGAATGTGTTTAATTATTTTTTTAGTACGACCAGTTATGTTCTTGGGAGAAAACAACAGAAATGAGGATGAAAAATGTAACTATTTAGCTAATTGAAAAAATAATGGATTAAAGGTAAACACTATAAAAATTAACAAGTAAATAAAATAAATGAAAAATACACAAAGTATCAAAAAAGAAAATAAAAATGAGTAAAAAAAGGTTATGACAGGTTATGATAACAATAAATGGGTGGGAAGGGGAAAGGAAAAGAAAAGGACATGCCTGTACATATATATACGTACATATACATGTACACACACGTACAAACATAATACATACAAATACACATATATACTTAAAATAAATACAAATAAATACATATACATCTAAAAATATATTAATAATCGATATGCTCTGGGGCTAATGGTCCTTTCACCAGAATACAGTAAAAATTAAAATGGGAAGTATAGACATTAACAAAAACAAAAATAATGTTATAAAAACGTTCTTACCACGGGCGTTTAACTTAGTTAAAAAAAAATAGTAAGAATATTTATGTGTAATTCCGAGTACGCATCTCTTTATTTTCATACAAAAAAATATTTTTTCCGTGGTTGCGGTTGCTACTCGACATCTGCCCACCATTCGCAGCGCACCAGTTGTGAGTGTTGTTTCCCCTTAAGGGTACCTACTTGCTGACCTGCTCGTTAAAACAGAAAAACTCCGAGGAAACTCTTTCACACGGTGCAAAAAAGAACAATCCAGAGAATAATGCTGGTCGCCACCAAGGGCTGCGGAAAGTTTTTGGATGAAGAGGGTGACCTCTCTCTGGACAGAGTTGGGATTGTTGAAGTACGTTCGCTACCTCAAAATACAAACATGAGTGTTGAACAGTGACATGAGTGGTTTGAAAATTAAAACAACTTACAAAAAAACTTTTATATCTTATTTATTACATTATATTAATATTGTTATCTATCTGTCCGTCCATCCGTCCAACCGCGTAAGTTCGTGTAACGTCCGTAACTTTTTTGGGTATTTTATTTTCGAAAAATATTTTTTTGAAATTTTTTTATTTCGAAAATTTTGTTTTCGATTTTCTTTTTTTAATAAAATAAATACAAACTTATTCCTTGGGAACCGACATGTAAATGTACTGTGATTTTTGACGGGTTCTAGCTAATATGAAATAAAAATATCGAAAAAGGAATTTAAAAAAAAATCATTCAAATAACATGACGTAGATTTATGAAAAATTTATATTTTGTGAGTTATTTTACCATTTAAAATGGACTAAAGAGCATTAATTTAGAAAACAGATAACGGATTTAGAATGCTTCTGAAATGCTAGTATTTTGATTAAGGTTGATTATAATACAGCAAAGAAATAAATATATTAATTGCATTATCAAAGAAACAAAATTCTTAGCATGGCATAAGTATATAAAATTCTTGGGAGACATCTATAATTAATTTACCTTAATTATTTGATAGAAACATTATAAAAAATAATTAATTTTATCATGATGATCTATTAATTTATGTACATTTATTTATAATTTTATTCAATGATTGTTTCTGCAATTTGATTGCTTTAAAATCAAAAGACGACTTCCTGACTACGCTTCATGTATCTCGGTACTGAATTGAAGGTAGCATTTTTGGAGGATGGAGATGTTAATGAGAGAGTTACCAACTTTGTGGTGAATTCAATGGTGGTGTTTAAGATTAAGAGATCAAGACCTGGCAGTGACGTCCCTTTTGAGCAATCACGATGATTTAACTGTAAATGGTTACGGAAATTTTATACGAACCATATGTTTTCCGAGAAACGATTCTCGACATTTCGTTGAAGTCGTATTCAACGTCATCAGGAAAACGACCTATACCCGCAGAAGTAGTCCGCCCTTTACCTCCGCGGATACAGGTCGTTCTAGTGATGACTTTAAATACGAACTCAACGAATCGTCGAGAATCGTTTCTCGGAAAAACATACGGTTCATATAAAATATCCGTAATCATTTACAGTTAAATATGTCTAACGACCGTAATAATAACCTCAACTCTTTAATCACAATGATGCTGAAGTATTTGAAGTATCCGAAAGTATACACAAATGTGAGGTTAGATATTACTTTATGAATTGTCCTTGGTAACCTATCAGTATAATATGTTCAAAAATTGTAATGCCAAGCACGTTCCAAATATAGAAGAACGAAGAAATCGGACATGAGCAAATGGCACTTACAATTTATTCAGAACAGTGAATAATTTTAATAGATGTATATTATAATTTGAAATACGTCTAGTTTAATGGCGATAATACGAAACGAAAGCCTGGAGTGGTGAGTGACAGATTGCGCACAGCCACTCTCTTGGTGGCGCTAGTGGGCGCGCTACTCATTTTTATGATAAGAGTATGAAGATTTCTTTAACATTTTATAATATCGTCACGGGAAATGGCTGTGGGGTGCATATACAAAGTCATTGAATATTAACTTTAGCTGAAACATCATTATCATCATCACAATCTTATCAGCTTTGGGTGGCCTTGGCTGAATCCAAAGGTTTTCTCTATTCTTGTCTATCTGTTGCTTGAAATGTGGCGTTTTTGTTATATAATAACTATCATTATGGGTGGTGTTTCCCTTTTTTTTTTTACTTACAGGGCCTAGCCTTTCAAACTTTACCAATAAACCACTGAACGCGGTTGCCGAGAACGTACTTGTTCTCTCATATGCAGAATTGCTTCCACACGATCTAACTGACCAACCAACGCTCAGGGTTATCTTACCAGGATTCTAAGCTGTTGCCGCTCACTGGACGGCACCAATGCCAGACTCGCCGCTGGTCACAGCTCGTTCAGACGGTGAAAAGTTATTTGAGTATTTGACTCTGAAAATTTTCAGTGGTTGTGGTTCATTCCCTTTAGTTTCTTTCAGATTGGTCACATGTTATGAGGAATAGTATGGAGAAAGTAAAATAATAATAGGGCCTGTATGGTTTTACATGAGGTTTATTACAACTAGATGGTATCCAGTCAATTCAGTACACAGAGAATAGTTCATAAGGCACAAATTCTACAGTATGTTATACAATTTATAAACGTGGTTTCATACGGGTAAATGAAATACAATAGTAAAAGGTTTAAGAAAAACACAGCGCCGAATTTTCAAGTATTACCCTGGTGGCTACTAAAGTCAAAATTGATGCTCCTTTATAATTTTATATATATATATAAATATTTATTTATTACCAAATGGAGGTTGAGTGGGAGCTCTCATAAGGAGATTATGTATAAATACAAACAAACTCTTGAACCTCTTCTAAGGTTTTTTGTTCGTTAAGTTTTTTTTCCTGATCACTATAGTGAAATTTAATCTCAGTCGGGTCCACTACAGAATATTAATTTACATATAGTTAAGCTTCGAGAGGTTGGCCCAGTAGAGGCTCATGGGATGTATGGATAAATATGAACAGGGATTGGAACAGACTTTATGTTTCCTATTTTTAAAGTTACATCACTTGAGTTCGATTAATGTCACTTGGTTATCTTTTTGATAACTTTTTGTAAATAGTTTGCGAATGTTAGAGATTAGCCATAATTGGCTCCTGTAAATTATGTATAGATATAAACAAACACTCGAAACCTGTTATTTTTCTTCGGAGTATGGAGTGGACCGACCACCTTTAGTAAGGTTGGCAGCCCTGACCAGCTGTAGGAGGCGGCGGACGGTTGGTCTTCCGCGAGCTAATCAGTCGGAATGCCCGAGCGGGGCCGAAGTTGATGCGATTCGGAGAGTCGTCCGGGATGGCGACCGTCAGCTTATGATGGTAACGATTTTGATGATGAGGACGCCAATGACGGCTGAATCTTATGAAGTCAAAGAGTACGGTATTTTTATTAAAAGTTAAAAGAACAGGCGTTGTTTAATAGGGCACGAAAACGATTATTTTTATTATACCCCTTTTTAGCGGGGAATGTTCATGACGCCAATGGTAATGTATTATATTTTTAGTAAAAGGCGCTCGAGGCGCTTGCGATGAACTTTTTAACTTTTGTCTACTTCACCCTTAGTCGTTTTTAAAACATAGAGAACGATTATTATTATGTATTTATTGCGAGACCGACATTGTTTCTCACGACGAAAACGTTACTATATGCGTTTAAATTAGTTGAACACACTGTTTAACTTTATAACACGGTGGGAAGTATATTATTTGCGTTTAAATCATTTGAACACACTGTTTAGCTTTGTAACACGGCGAGAGGTATGTTATTGGCTCACATTTAAAAATAACAACAAACAATTCCGACACCGTAACTTTTATGCAAATGGCGGCTGTAATTTGCTTAGAGCGGGCGGCACGGCGGACGGAGTAGCTGAACGCAGCTCAGAGCTCGGTGCCCGGATGACGACTGGCTACCGTATTAGAACGGAAGGCTAGCGGAAGAGGGTGCGGGGGGGGTCACGCGCGCCGGGACAGCCGCCCCAAGAGTATGGCAGCGCGGCCCGCGGCGGCACGCCTTTCGTCTCCTCTTCGGAGGCCCCGCTAGGGCGGTCGACAGGGATACTATCATTGTGTGTGTGTGACTCGTAAGCCTGTGTGTATAACCTACGCGCCCGACACCGGCCGCTTGGCTCGGCGTGTGCGATTTCGTGTATTTTTATGGTTACGACGGAATATGTAATATTTACTTATTTATATATATTTTGTTACGACAGAATAGTAATACTTCCTTTCTGTCTATATAAAAGGAAGCATTACACATTCCCTTATCAGGTAGTATAAAAAAAAAAAAACAAAAAAAAAGGATTCATTGGCAAATTAATAATTATATAGGGAATCCAGGCCTTACGATGTACCACTAAGGATCTTGTTTGTAAACCCTTAGTTCAACATTGAGTGAGGATACTCCATGACAGAGTACGGATTGTCAGTGTTTACAAAAAAAATCATGGAAATTATCGTAATATGCGAGGGGTAGGCTGTATACGGCGGATTTGTCAATGTTACAAGGTTCTAGTAGGCGGAATTGTTCGCCGGGTTAAATTAAAAATAATATTTTTATGAAAAATGGCCTTTTTGCCAGTAGTCGGCCATCTATGCGTCAGTTGTCGGCCACCTGTGCTTCAGTAGTCGGGACACTGGCGAAGTCGCCCTAGGAACCAGTCCCTTTTTTATAATACCAACTTCAATTAATTATCAGGTGTGAAGACCACCTATCGTGTTCATTAGCGCCGGTACAAACCGGCCCGACACCCGGATAGGTCGAAGCACCTCAGGGTCGTCACCCTGGCTGACCTAATTTTGATTCGTCAGGTCCATACAAGGCTCAATACAAGACATGGCTTGTGGTGAACATTCCGTAGGGGTGTCACGCGACTCCGCTTCGCGTCAGAGCCTACGTGATCCTTACAAAAAAATTTTGTCATCACAGGTTCAGGTGAACAGTGATAGTCCCGTTACCATGGTATAATGGTAACAGGCGTACTGAAATAAGCGATTAAAAAAAATTTATATATAAAAAAATTAGGCTGTAACATGTGAATTTTTTAAAACGAATTTTGGAAATGAACAACAGCCCCGTTACCATGGCGTGATGGTAACAGGCGTACCGAAATAAGCGATAAAAATTTTTATATATAAAAAAAAATAGTTTTTGTAACATGTGAATTTTCAAAACGAATTTTGGAAATGAACAACGGGACAGCCCCGTTACCATGGTGTGATGGTAACAGGCGTACCGAAATAAGCGATAATTTTTTTTTTATATATATATAAAAAAAATAGTTTTTGTAACATGTGAATTTTCAAAACGAATTTTGGAAATGAACAACGGGACAGCCCCGTTACCATGGCGTGATGGTAACAGGCGTACCAAAATAAGCGATAAAAAAAAATTTATATATAAAAATATTATAGTTTTTTGGGAATAAGCGATACACAATTTGTTCATGAAGATAACTACCGTGACCTAAAGAAATAGCGAAATACAAAAAAAAAATTTTTACAAGTTTTTTTTGTTATTTATACCGGAAATTCCGAGATAGCAGACAAAATTTCGCGTCGCCGCGGTCTATGGGTATCGGGCTATCCCGATATCTAATCACCCATAATACTGCCTTTAAAACACACAAGGGATTCCTGAAGACACAAAAAAAAAACTTAACACATAAAAACTAACGACCTAGCGGGTGGACGTGTCTATTTATATACATAGTGGCAGCCCTGGGATTTTTTGCTTAGTGCAAGGTCTAAATCTTAATTTAACTTATCAACTATAGTGGGTATCCGAGTAGAGATGAACTCTATAAAAGACAATACCGTATGTACTTCGGATCGCGGTACACCCTGTGTAGGTAAAGCCTGCCTTGTTTTCGACAGTTGGTTGATTTGCTTAAGGCAAGGGGTCCTCGTCCTGCATTTGTCACGTCCGGTAGTTCCCAGGGCGCCGTTAATGGTAGGGCGTCAATTCGTATTGAACTCGTTGTTCACTTTCGCGCGGTCTCTGCTCGACCACATGGTGGATCAGGGCTACCGCAAATAGGGTGATCCCTTTTTAAAAGGTAGTGAGTGGTAGCGTTCAAGAATATCGCTTGGTCAGTTGCCTTCAAGTCGCGGGGGGGGTTTTGACTCATACTCACGCATTTATTCATTCTACTTGCACGGCCATGTCTTTCAAACAAACTCAGATATACTATCCTAATTCATCGCATTCGCCGTAATCATGCAGGGGGGGGGGCTAAGTGTGGCGTTTATTTTCTTTATTATTTTTTTTGTGATGAACATACCTTTGGGTAGATAGCTATGGTAAGTTGAAAACGACTAGAGACAAGCGAACACTCTTGGTAATGACCGATGCTCTGTTGCTAATAAAATTTTTCTTGGTTATATATGGGGTTCGGTAAACCGATCTTGGCTCAGCAAGCTTGTGAGCCTTTATGTCCTCGGAAGAAAAGACCAGAAAAGTATTTCCGAAAGAAATTGATATGAACGCGCATCAATCAATCAGGATTGATAGCCGCGAGACGCTTCGCGTCCTTTCTATATCAAGATTAAAATGCACTTGCCAAGGGAGGGGGAGCGGGAAATTTAAGAACACCAACCACCACTATTTGAATATTTAAACAATTTATTTAATTAAAAGACATTCTTATCTTTAGACTTATCAACTAAAAAAATATCACTAACCTAAAACTAATCCTAGCCTAAACGCAAGCAGTCCTGATTTACATAGTTTATCGTGTCTTTGTCACTTATTGCACGGAACACATTTCACTATCCGCGGCCCTCATAGCCGCGGTCGTGGTTGCCGCGGGTGGCTCCTCTGGCACACCGCGTCGCGTGCTTGCTACGAGCGCGGGATCCGCGAGCCGTGCGCGTCTTGCCGCGTCGGTCGCGGGATCCGCGCCGTCATCTGGCGGGGGCGCGGTGTCCTATCCCAGGCCACGCGCTCTGTCCCGCCGATCGTCGCCGCTGCGTTGCATCGTCGGGAGACATCTGGTCTTCCTCCTGGAACTCCTCGTGGAGGACCGGCCGCCATCCGAGGCAAGGCGGCCATCCTCGTCGTCGCGTCTTCTTCTCTGCGGAAAATGTCGCGGCCACACAAAACAAGTGGCGTCTTGGGCGGGAGATTCGCCCCCGTAAGAAAAGGCCGACCCGCACTCGGCCGGGTATTGTGTCGAACAACCCTCGGCCGCAGCCCGCGCCGAGGCACATCGCTCCCCCTGGAGCCGCTCCCCGCGCACCCCTTCTCCATACTCACAAGCCGCGCGGGGGTTGGATACGTCTGAATATATTTCGCGCGGAAATATTTTCGGCGCGAAAACCATTATACCGTCAATGTTCGTAAACTATTGCTTGCGTTATCACACCTAATACTAGCTACGAAATAGTATTTACTAACAAATCTTATACTAAAATAACATTATCTTATTCTAAAATATAATCTTATTCTAGGGCAAAACAGGAATGCGTTTTTTTTCTCGCATCTGTTTTGCCGGCCCAAAAAAAAAGGTCAACTTAAGGACGGAATTCCTAGAATAAAGCGATCTCGGAGCGGCACAAATTAACGCGGTTATATCACCCGCCTCCCGCCTATTTTGACGCGTCCGTATCGCGTGATTCTCGGAATTAAAATCTATTTACCATCGATAATCAACATAAACGACTGGTAACGAAAAATTCAAAAACAAAACTCGCGTTCGAGCGGGAAAAAATTACTTTAAATACGCGCGTCCCCGAGTTAATGTGTACCCTACTATACAGTTCGTCCTTCTAATCGTCTACGCAATTCTCTTCCGTCCTCATAGGGAAGAGAATTCGTCTCCTGTATACGTCTGTATACCCCGTAACCCGTTGATTCCATGTTGGTCCCGTCGCCAACACATGGACATCGTCCTCGCTTAGACCCCTGCGTGGGTAACCTTCCCTTTCATCTTCGCTTCGTTTCGCTTCGCTTCGCTCGTTTGCAACCTCGTTGCGTCAGTTCCGTGTCAACGCCATTATGACACCGGAACAAATTCCTTCCCGACGACTGTATAGTTCAGTACACAAAACACCACCGAAAAAAATCTATATTCCCGTCTCGATAACCCCCTCGTACGAAATAGCAATTACCCCAAAAAAATTTAAATCGCGCCCGCGATCACAATACAAATTAACTAAATATCCGGCGAAATAATACCGACATCGGGCCGCATCACAAACACAATAGACGCCGCGCTGGCGGTCTATTCGCCGTTCTCACTTACGATTGCAAAACCCGAAGCCGCGAAATAACCCACTATAAAATTGAAACGTTCGGAAACGAAAAAAAAACAAACACGATCTTAATTTTTACCGTTAGGCGCCACGAATTTATTATTTTTTTACTGTACGACCGCATTCTCATAATTTAGTCGATACACGAATAAAAAAAATTCGAAAAAAAATTCACCGAGCTTCCGATTCATTTAAAAAAAACCGCGCATCGCTCCGTTTCCCTTGGCAACTCGCGCATTTTTTTTCGATCTCAGGGCAGATCCGTTGGAAATCCATTTTTCCAATCCTTTTCTACTTTCGTAGAAAAGAAGCCATCACGCTTGGGCGACAATTGATATGAACGCGCATCAATCAATCAGGATTGATAGCCGCGAGACGCTTCGCGTCCTTTCTATATCAAGATTAAAATGCACTTGCCAAGGGAGGGGGAGCGGGAAATTTAAGAACACCAACCACCACTATTTGAATATTTAAACAATTTATTGAATTAAACACAATTCTATCTTTAGACTTATCAACTAAAAAAAAATATCACTAACCTAAAACTAATCCTAGCCTAAACGCAAGCAGTCCTGGTTTACATAGTTTATCGTGTCTTTGTCACTTATTGCACGGAACACATTTCACTATCCGCGGCCCTCATAGCCGCGGTCGTGGTTGCCGCGGGTGGCTCCCTGGCACACCGCGTCGCGTGCTTGCTACGAGCGCGGGATCCGCGAGCCGTGCGCGTCTTGCCGCGTCGGTCGCGGGATCCGCGCCGTCATCTGGCGGGGGCGCGGTGTCCTATCCCAGGCCACGCGCTCTGTCCCGCCGATCGTCGCCGCTGCGTTGCATCGTCGGGAGACATCTGGTCTTCCTCCTGGAACTCCTCGTGGAGGACCGGCCGCCATCCGAGGCAAGGCGGCCATCCTCGTCGTCGCGTCTTCTTCTCTGCGGAAAATGTCGCGGCCACACAAAACAAGTGGCGTCTTGGGCGGGAGATTCGCCCCCGTAAGAAAAGGCCGACCCGCACTCGGCCGGGTATTGTGTCGAACAACCCTCGGCCGCAGCCCGCGCCGAGGCACATCGCTCCCCCTGGAGCCGCTCCCCGCGCACCCCTTCTCCATACTCACAACCCGCGCGGGGGTTGGATACGTCTGAATATATTTCGCGCGGAAATATTTTCGGCGCGAAAACCATTATACCGTCAATGTTCGTAAACTATTGCTTGCGTTATCACACCTAATACTAGCTACGAAATAGTATTTACTAACAAATCTTATTCTAAAATAACATTATCTTATTCTAAAATATAATCTTATTCTAGGGCAAAACAGGAATGCGTTTTTTTTCTCGCATCTGTTTTGCCGGCCCAAAAAAAAAGGTCAACTTAAGGACGGAATTCCTAGAATAAAGCGATCTCGGAGCGGCACAAATTAACGCGGTTATATCAAAATGATCGCGGAGACACACACCTGAGTGGCACAAAAGGTTGTGGTCGTTTCTATGAAAATTCGAAATATCGAGTTCCGTGAGGAGAGGTGGGTGATGTGGTACATCGTTGATTGTTTAAAGATATTAAGAGATCCATTCCCAGTTCGGAAGTTAAATAACCTTCATGTCCTCTGGGGAAAAGCAAGAAAGGTATTTCCGAAAGAAATGATCGCGGAGACACACACCTGAGTGGCATAAAAGGTTGTGGTCGTTTCTATGAAAATTCGAAATATCGTTTCGTGAGGAAGGGCGAGCGAGGTGGTACGTTGTTTATTGCATGGTAGCGGTCTGCCGTAAAAGAAAAATTAGATAAGGAGAGACATAGCCGGCGGCCATATGGTTATGGAACGCATACTTAATATTCATATTTCCTGCCAGGGCAAGTATTGGTGTCAAACGTGGGTTAACCAAGGGAAAGAAGAAAAAAAAATTCTAAAAAGAAGGCATCTCCCGGCAATGGTGCCTGTTCCTGGATCATTATGATTTGATATATAAGCAGACTTAAACTGGACAAGACTGGAGTGTCATGACAAATAACATAGGTCCAGGCAGACCGCGCACCATCATCTGATCAATAAGGGTGAACTGGAGCACAAAGGGCCCTTATCGACCAAATCCTGCTTTCGGTTATTTAACGTCTGCCGAACAGGTCTGGAGTAAACGAAAAGACGAGGTTACATGATGTTAAATGATCGCTCTTTGGAGATGCGCAAAAAGGAAACGCGATCAAGTTCCGTTTTCCGGTTCTTTTATGTCTGCCGGACGGAATCAACGTAAAGGAAAAGACGAAGCTATTATCTAGAATTTGACTAAATCTCGCGAGTGAAATTTGCCGGAAAATTTACCATTACAATCCGTCAGCTCATATATGCATGGAGACAGTTGGTCGGGCCATATCTATATTTGGAATATATAGCGAACGCCTTTCATTGAGAAATTAGGCAAGCCGCGTTACCTGTCTCCGCCAATGACGCGAGACCCAGCAGGGCCGGCAGTAGTACATATTGGACCGCCGCTGTGAGTACATACTCGATCGCCATCGCCGCCGTGTGACATTTTTACGCACGTTCCGCAATAACCTCAATTTGTCGTTCGATCTTAAAACCGCCTTTTCAAATCCGTTCTTCGCAGTGGATTTGTTTACATTATTGGTGAAGACGGCCACCCGCATCTACAGTCCACTCAATCGCATTTCATCAGGTCGCAGTTCAATAAATCGAAGATAACCAGGAGGTAAGTGTCTTGCATGTTTTCTCAGTTACGGGCCTTTCGCTACGTATTGGACATCTTGCTTGCCCCTTGGAAGTTTCCGTATAGTTGGACGCTCAAAGCGCACCATTTAAACCATAACCTAACCGCCTCACCATATAATTTTGGTACCTTCGACCGGAGATCGATCCATATACAAAGGTCGAACGAACGAATTAATATATTCATACATCCGACTATATCGTATTGAGCAACTCCATTATCGCAATTTTCATAATATTTGTTCAGTGAAATAATTACGCAGCGTGATATTTGTCGATATAAATATCGTTTAATATTTTTTCAGCTACTTTTACTTGACAGTGTTATTCACGCACGGATACTTTGCACTTGTAACAAAGTTATAGAATTGTTTATTTCGAATAAAATATTAAATAAATTCGGTATTCAAACATATTAAATAGCAATTTTAACATAACATAACATAACAAATAACATTTCACAAGTGAGTATTTTAGAATAAATACGAACTTATTGTTAGATCACTGAAGTACCTCCCGATAAAAAATATTCAAAATGTCGCAGATAAATAGATTGAAATCTTTAGAAGCAAAACGGGACAAACAGTTTTTTTGTCACTTCACACTTAATAAATTTCGGGGCTAGCTTGGTCGTGAAATATTTCCCAGCATTGGATTGCATAAAAGATCTTCTCCATACCGTCTGTCCCACCACAAAGGTTTGGTGTTTCCTTCGCAGATTATATCGCGCAGCATTCCGTTGAAAAGCTTTCAGTAGAGCCAAGGAGACCTGGTCATATATTTTTTCCATACCGTTTAGATGTTCCAGCCGTAGCCTTAGGGCTTCCTCGTCGGATTCTACTCCTCTGTTGGACATCGGCTGGTGGAAACTCCCGTGGGGAATGTCCGGTAGCAATACTCAGGCAGTTGTTTAAGCTCGAACAGATCTCTGGTAGCTTAGCGCACCAGTCCCTTTGGTTGCTTTGTACAAGGATCGACAGCGCAGTTAATATATTGGCATTCTGCCTTTCACTAGGATTATTTTGCGGGAAATAGTAAGCATTGGTGAACAGATCGGATATCCCCATAGAGGTCGCGAAGTTCTTAAATTCTCGTGAAATAAATTGCTTTCCGTTATCGGTTATCAGTGTCTGTGGTACCGAGTAAGGGAGGAACACCTGTTTCCTCAGAACGTCGATTACTGTTTTTGATGTAGCGTGTCGTAGGGGAATCGCCCATACGAATTTTGTAAAATTATCTACTACGGTCAAGATGTGCATATTTCCTCGCTTGGAAAGTGGCAGGGGGCCGACAAGATCGCAGGACAGCGATTTCATAGGTCGGATCAGTCTCTTGGGGGTCTCCATGAGCCCCTGAGGCCCCCGGTTGCTCCTCTTATATGCCTTGCATGTCTCACAACCGTCCACGAATCCCTTTACGGAGGCATACATTCCCTTCCAGTAAAATGTGCGGGAGAGGTATTCGTACGTCTTTAACACTCCCGGGTGACAATTATGGTAGACTAGAAAAATACAGAACTGACACTCACGTATCAGTTCTGTATTTTTGTCTGAAGGTACGACTATCTTCCACGGGGACCTACCGGGCCCGTTTCTCCCGTCGGTCGGCGCCTTATTTTATCGATAAAGATGGTGTTCGCCCAGCATGAAGTTTGGGACGGAATCGGGCCGTTCGTCGCATTGTCGGTGCAGCCGTAGGTAGGCTGCGTCGGCAGTATCATCGTAGGAGGAGGCTAGCTCCAGGCTGCCTATCTCGATACGGCTGAGTCCGTCAGCTAGGTGGTTTTCGCACCCCTTTTTGTATTTAAAGGTGAAGTCATATTGGCTTAGCCGACAGGCCCAGCGGCTCAGGCGTCCGCCTGGAGACGATAATGTTGATAGGTATTTGAGACATCCGTGATCGCTAATCAGTGTAAAGTGTGTCCCCTCCACATAACTGCGGAAGTGATGGACCGAGTCCACGAGTGCCAACAGCTCTCTTTCGGTGACGTTGTACGATCTTTCAGGCTGGGTTTGCTTTTGAGAATAGTATGCTATAATATGTTCCGATTGTTGTCAGGCATTTTTTGTGAGAGGAAGCTCCCTATGCTTATTGCACTAGCATCGCATGTTAGGACATACTCGTGATCATGGGACGGAGGCTTCAATATGGGCGCCACCACCATAGCTCTTTTAAGGGCGACGAATGCCTCCTCGGCCTCTTCGCTCCAAACAAACCTCTTTCCGAGAAACTTGGAGCTGGTCAGCCGACATAAGGGGCTGGCAATTTTTGAGAAGTTCTGTATGAATCTTCGGTAATATGACAATGTGGCGATGAAGGCCCTAGTTTGCTTTACCGTCGTCGGCCTCGGATAGTTGACCATCGCCGAGATTTTGTCAGGATCGGTACGTATCCCCTCTCTGTCTATAACATGTCCCAGATACTTAAGAGAGTCCTTGCAGAAGTTGCATTTGCTCAGTTTTATAGTTAGCCCAGCCTCTTTCAGTCGAGAAGCTACTTTTCGTAGTAAGGAGACGTGCGAATCAAAATCCTCGCTACACACCAGTATGTCGTCCATGTATGTGGATACATTTGGGCCCAAGTCGGAGAAACAAGAATCCATCAGTCTCTGTAGCTCGGCTGGTATGTTTTTCAATCCAAACGGGCATACCTTGAACTGGAATTGATCGCGACCCTCTACGAAGAAGGCGGTCTTTTCGCGACTTCCGGCGTCTAGAGGGATTTGCCAGAATCCGGAGCTTAGGTCTAGGGTGGTGAGATACTTGGTGTTTCTTAAGTTTTCAAGCGTTCGATTGATATTGGGCAGCCGGTATGAGTCTGACTTGGTGACGTCGTTCAATTTCCTTGGGTCTAGGACAAAGCGTGCTGACCCGTCCTTTTTTGGTACGATAAATACGTTGTTGAGCCTCCCGTTCCGGGCTGGTTCTATTACGTCTAGGGCCATCATAGTATCCAATTCCTGGATCAACTGTTGACGCCTGACGTGTGATACGGGATAGGTTCTTTGTTTAACCGGAGGGTGGTCTCCGGTGTCGATCACATGTGAGACCAAACGGGTTCTCCCGAGGCCTACTTTTTCAAAGGAGATATCTGTGAAGTCGCTCTTGACTGAATCTAGCCGAATTCTTTGCTCAGAGGTGAGTTCGTCGATAGATATCAGGCAGGCGGGAGGTGTGGTGCGGTCGCTAACGGCGGTAGGTTCCGTAGCCGCTAGGGCGATACGGGCCTTTCCGTTGGGAAATAGGCTGGGGGCTAGGCCGGAGATTCGCAAGAACGGGGCTCCCAGAATGATGCAGTCGGAGAGTGACGGTACCACGACGAAGTTAACCTGAACGAGCCGTTGGTCAAAACGCACGGGCAGGGTGATAGTGCCGCTGGAAAATAGCGGAGAGTCGTCCAGCGTTCGCACCGAAATGCCAGTGGGTCGGATCCTATAGCCGAGGTCGACGAATGATTCATATAACGTACCACCCAGGATATTCGCGCCGGCACCAGAGTCGAGTAGGGCTCTGAACGAGATTTGATGTATTTTAAAAGAAAGAAACGGCCTGTTGTCCAGTTTGTTGGACACCGGGGCTGTATTTAAATGGTAGGTTGATAGGTAGACAGTCTGATTGAGGCCAGCCAATCTATCCATTCCTTCGAGCGGTATGGAGATTGGCTGGACCTTAGTTTTTTGAGTTGTATGGAAAGTTAGGTGGTGGTCTCGATACATCGGGGAAGGGAACCACCGAATGCGGGCATTTACTGGGCTGTATGCCTTCACTTTTTATTTGTAAGCGCGGCGACCGTCTTGGCGGCGGTGCCTGACCGGCTGCCCTTCGTCGCCGGGGACACTCTCTAGAAAAATGGTTTCGCTCGTTGCAATTAAAGCAGCGCGGAGATCTCGATTTAATAGGGGCCGACGCAATTGCTCTTGGGTTAGGGGCCTTGCGCGGAGGCTGTCCGAGAGGGCCTTTTAACGAAGGAGAGTCTAGTCGTTCGAACGCGGAACATAGTGACTCTAGGGCGGCCACCGACGTGGGTCGCGAACTGACTAGGACTGCTGCGAACCTCGGGAGCAGTCCACTGCCGAAAACCTGAAGGAGTTCTTCCTCTGACAGAGGAGTGTCAACGATGTGGTTTAGTTTTACGATTCTAGTCACAATCCGCGGCTGTTTCGGAATCGGATTGTTTCGATGTCCATATTTCGCGTTTCTTGTCGACCGAATAATCCGGCCGCTCGAATCTATGATTTCAACTGGTTCCAAGATAGGTCTGCTCGAATAGTAGCCCTATAGAAAATTAACGCCCTGTCCTTTAAAAATTCTGGAAGGACATGAGTCAGCTGTTGGACGGGATAGCAGCGCGCGCGCGCTATTTCCTCTAGGCGAGTTAAAAATTCGCGCGCGTCGCCGATGCCAGAATAAGGAGTGACTGGCCAGGAGCCAAAGTTGATATTTGGAATTCTTAATCGCGCTTCTGGTTGTAATAATGAGGGTGCCTGGGTAGCGGTTGTAGTAGATTCGGTTACTGTCAAAGGTGTATCCGTTGTTAGTTCAGGCGCCATAGACAGGTCCTCGCACGCATGGGCATGGGCGATTGGAGCCACATGTGGTTGCGTGCGGGACTCGTTGTGTAGTCTGGCTTGCTCGCGCAATGCGGCCAAGCCAGATAATGGGGTTATTCCTTGCTCGCGAAGAGCCTTTCTTAACGTGCGTAAACGAGCAGTTTGGTAATTAGGAATGCTAGAAAGGGTTTCCATGGTAAGGTTAGTGGTGAACTTGAGTAATATTTGTAATTGCAAGCAGCCGAGTTATTGATTTAGAAAATTGTAATTTGAATTACGATGATAGCTAGGCGTTTCAAAACTTTTGAGCCCGAGTGTACTCGATGTGGTCCAAAACTTATGAGTCGTACAGTGGGCGTTTTTTGTAAACGGGGAATGGCGCGAATTATTTCGGTAATTAATGGCGATTATTTTTACGCGGTACGACAATCTTAGGATATTTGGGGGGGGTTGTGGGAGGAAAGTGGAACAGTTTTTTACAACAAATGCTAGAGTTCTACAAGATTACATAAAAGAGTGTGTACTGATTGACATTATATATTACTTTATCCATACAATGTGTAACCATTTTTGACCAATCTGAAATCTGTAAGGGGCGGCCCCACGTTGGGCGCCATGTGAAATGTAACGTTTTTATTTATGGGTGGTGCTTTTCCTTTTTTTTTACTTACAGGGCCTAGTCTTTCAAACTTTACCAATAAACCACTGAACGCGGTTGCCGAGAACGTACTTGTTCTCTCGTATGCAGAATTGCTTCCACACGATCTAACTGACCAACCAACGCTCAGGGTTATCTTACCAGGATTCTAAGCTGTTGCCGCTCTCTGGACGGCACCAATGCCAGACTCGCCGCTGGTCACAGCTCGTTCAGACGACGAAAGTGAAAAGTTATTTGAGTATTTGACTCTGAAAATTTTCAGTGGTTGTGGTTCATTCCCTTTAGTTACTTTCAGATTGGTCACATGTTATGAGGAATAGTATGGAGAAAGTAAAATAATAACAGGGCCTGTATGGTTTTACATGAGGTTTATTACAATGAGATGGTATCCAGTCAATTCAGTACACAGAGAATAGTTCATAAGGCGCAAATTCTACAGTATGTTATACAATTTATAAACGTGCCGGGACGTTCATACGGGACAATGAAATACAATAGTAAAAGGTTTAAGAAAAACACAGCGCTGAATTTTCAAGTATTACCCTGGTGGCTACTAAAGTCAAAATTGATGCTCCTTTATAATTTTATATATATATAAAAATATTTATTTATTACCAAATGGAGGTTGAGTGGGAGCTCTCATAAGGAGATTATGTATAAATACAAACAAACTCTTGAACCTCTTCTAAGGTTTTTTGTTCTTTAAGTGGGAGCTCCCATAAGGAGATTATGTATAAATACAAACAAACTCTTGAACCTCTTCTAAGGTTTTTTGTTCTTTAAGATTTTTAACCAAGATTTTTTAACTACAGTGAAATTTAATCTCAGTCGGGTCCATTACAGAATATTAATTTACATATAGTTAAGCTTCGAGAGGTCGGCCCAGTAGAGGCTCATGGGATGTATGGATAAATATGAACAGGGATTGGAACAGACTTTATGTTTCCTATTTTTAAAGTTACATCACTTGAGTTCGATTAATGTCACTTGGTTATCTTTTTGATAACTTTTTGTAAATAGTTTGCGAATGTTAGAGATTAGCCATAATTGGCTCCTGTAAATTATGTATAGATATAAACAAACACTCGAAACCTGTAATTTTTCTTCGGAGTATGGAGTGGACCGACCACCTTTAGTAAGGTTGGCAGCCCTGACCAGCTGTAGGAGGCGGCGGACGGTTGGTCTTCCGCCAGCTGATCAGTCGGAATGCCCGAGCGGGGCCGAAGTTGATGCGATTCGGAGAGTCGTCCGGGATGGCGACCGTCAGCTTATGATGGTAACGATTTTTGATGATGAGGACGCCAATGACGGCTGAATCTTATGAAGTCCAAGAGCACGGTATTTTTATTAAAAGTTAAAAGAACAGGCGTTGTTTAATAGGGCACGAAAACGATTATTTTTATTATACCCCTTTTTGGCGGGCAATGTTCATGACGCCAATAGTAATGTATTATATTTTTAGAAAAAGGCGCTCGAGGCGCTTGCGATGAACTTTTTAACTTTTGTCTACTTTACCCTTAGTCGTTTATAAAACATAGAGAACGATTATTATTATGTATTTATTGCGAGACCGACATTGTCTCTCACGACGAAATCGTTACTATATGCGTTTAAATTAGTTGAACACACTGTTTAACTTTATAACACGGCGGGAAGTATATTATTTGCGTTTAAATCATTTGAACACACTGTTTAGCTTTGTAACACGGCGAGAGGTATGTTATTGGCTCACATTTGAAAAATAACAACAAACAATTCCGACACCGTAACTTTTATGCAAATGGCGGCTGTAATTTGCTTAGGGCGGGCGGCACGGCGGACGGAGTAGCTGAACGCAGCTCAGAGCTCGGTTCCCGGATGACGACCGCGGGCCGGCCGCGCGGCTACCGTATATTAGGACGGAAGGCTAGCGGAAGTGGGTGCGGGGGGGGTCACGCGCGCCGGGACAGCCGCCCCAAGAGTATGGCAGCGCGGCCCGCGGCGGCACGCCTTCCGTCTCCTCTTCGGAGGCCCCGCTAGGGCGGTCGACAGGGATACTATCATTGTGTGTGTGTGACTCGTATGCCTGTGTGTATGACCTTCGCGCCCGACACCGGCCGCTTCGCTCGGCGTGTGCGATTTCGTGTATTTTTATGGTTACGACGGAATATGTAATATTTACTTATTTATATATATTTTGTTACGACAGAATAGTAATACTTCCTTTCTGTCTATATAAAAGGAAGCATTACAGGACCCACCTCCTGCCTCAGATTTTCCCAATTCATATTGTTACCATGCGATAGTGTTCAATTAAGAAAAAAAGAAAAACCTGCAAATATAATCGAAGTTTTTAATTACGAAAAATGTTAATATGTGGTACAGTAGCCGGCAAACATCTTGAAATTCTGCGGCGTAGTGGGGGGACATTTGCGCATCTACCTTTCTACCAACGAGACCCAAATTTCGTCTACTGCGCATTCCCCCACTCAGCCAAAGAATTTCATGAAGTATGCCGGCAACTGTACTTTAATGGAAAGGATGAATTTGTTGCCTCTTTTTTGTCATAACAGCATTAGGGTTGACTTCAATTTTAGTCATTTTTAATCGCAGTGAATTCCATGTCAGAAAATTCCACTTCACAAAGTATGAGGTAGTAAAGGGGAAGAGGACTTTCATGGCTTCGTCAGACAAGCAGGGACAAGTGTCAGCAACTGAAAGCCAGAATTTTGCTAATTGCTCGCGATTAAAAGTATTTTTCAGCGACGTATCTTCTGATAAATTAATAAGCTCTTCACTTGCTTTTGTTGACATTTCAGTTGGTATGTTATCTTGAAATGGATTTTAAATCCAGTTTGTCCTGTTGAACATTTTCATCTTTTCTTCGAAGTTGGCGTTATTTTTCAACCCTGTTAAATGAGTGAAAATTGCAGACACTACATTGATATCTGGATGCACTTCTTTATCTATAATAAACACGACACGACCCGGATGAGACGTGTTGCACCCAAACTATGGGTCGTGATCCATAGTTTGGGAATCACTGATCTAAAGCATTCTTTTAAATGCGGTAAGACCAATATTGAGTACGCGTAATATGTCTATGTGTAATTTAACCTCAAATAATAATTTTGCAGTCGGTTTGTCTGTCTTTCTGTAACTTCCTGTAACGTCTGTAACATCTTTTATAAATACTTTTTTCTTCTTTTTTCTCTTTTTTTAACATAAATAAATAAAGACGTATTTATCCTTTAGGAACCGACATGTAAAAGTACCGCCATTTTTGACGTTTTTGACACACCTGTCAAATGTCATCACATCAAATATGACGAATTACAATTTGTCCATATAACTGCGATCGTATGTACCTGTTGAAAAAACCGGATATATTATACAAACCGAATGGATGTGTTGAGATTCGATTCTCGACGCTTCGCCGGAGTCGTATAACAGCGTCGTCAAGAGAGAAGAGCAAAGCAAATGAGAAAGAGAGCGAGAATATGCAATGGGCGGAAAAGAATTGACATACTACATTACTTACTAACCATCACGCAGTTTCCCCTTGGGGGTAAGCAAAGAGTATAGAGCGCCACACTCTTCTGCACTAATACAAATCTCTCGCCTCATCTACATTTATACATCGTGTGCATGGTAGAGGTGAGCTAATTCTACTGGTTTTGAATTTTTTAAATTCAAATTTTAGGTTCGTAACTCTGCCTTATACTTTACGATCACACGATTGTTATGATAATATAGCGAATATGTTATCCTTTCATTTAATTTTATTTAAGGCAGATAAAATTTTTCATCGGATAATTTAGCCGCGCATGTGAACGCGTTGTTACCGCCCAGACGACACTCGGGCGTCGTCGGACGACCGTACTGAAAGCAGCCGGTAGGGGTATTTGTTATGACTGCGACCTGAAGTCAAGTCGCAGTCACCAGTCATCATCGCCTCCGGTCGGTGTCGGGACATCATTTGTGCAGAACCAAATTTTACTGAGTAAATTGTCCAAAATATAATTTGTTTCTACCATGGCGCTGGGTTTGGGGCATTGGTTCGTTGCAGCAGCTGTGCTGTGCAGTGCGGCTCGCGCTGAAAACGGCGCTGAAGGTAATTATGAACCTCTTCTGTATTCAGGATGCCACAAGTCGCGAAATATTTGAAAAATGAAATATTTTTTAAAGTTAATATTTTTCGCAATGAATAAATCCTGATTAAAAAAATGCAAACTTTGATGTTGCTTATCTCCTTGAATGACGACATTTCACATCTAATGCAGGTTGTTTCATATCTTGTAGCAAAAACTTCACAGTTGGATTCCTCCTTGATAATGAGTCGAAAATGTTCATCCACGACCTAATATCAATAGTTTTGGAGATATGCAAATCAAAGTATGTATTTTTAAAATATATTTCTGATTTATTTTTTGCAAAAAGTTAAACTATCATTACAGTGACTTTTGTCGATCGATACAATTCAGATAAAATGATATAAACATTAAAAAAACTCTATTTTAAATTTCTGCAAGGTAGGATTCGACTTGAATTCTGTAGATTTTTTTAGTATACTCGTATTTGTATAGAATTGCTGTTCCTAAAAACAAGTGTGCTTGCAAATGTTTAGTAGCTAGGAGCATATTAAATTAATTTAATTTTTAAACCTAACGTCCGTTGAACAGATAGGGCATGAAAATAAGAAAATTCCTAAAGGCGTATAAATAAATAACTAAATAAAATTATTGTTGAGCATACATATGGATGAGATTTCTCTCGAAGATTCGCCTTGAAAGCGCGTAAAGGACAGTAAAGTGTTGAGCGCGTAGCAAGTTATTATTATTTTTTTAAAATATTTATTAGAGACGCTAACAGGATAGGTACATGATAATCTAATAATAAAACATTATAAATGAAGACTAATCCCATTATTCCAATTACAAGTGTATTTTGCATTTAAGAATATTTTACATGTACATTTATGTATATTGTATATTTAGTGTTTGAATGTAGTGCGATTAGTATTTAATAAATAATTGATTTAATGGATCTATAAGTTCAGGTCATCGTTTAGAAAATGGATGTTGTGTATGAGTGAGTATTTGAACGATGATAAGGTATCTGCAAGAATATCAACATCAATGTTAGGGTCAGCACAATACATATTATATGTGCGACACAACTTTGTGATGGGAGAAAAGTAACCAATATTATTAGTATGCTGGCTTACTCTTAAAGAACTCCGGGTTTCGTATACGGGGTTTAACATGCAAATTTATGTCAGATAGAGAAAGAGAATCAATAGCTCCACTGAAAATCTTGTGTAGCGAGATCACAACGAGATCGGATATTTTCCGTCGGGACTCAAGTTTGTGCATCTTGAATGATTAGTTATGAAGAGATAGAGATACAGATAGAGATGACAGTTATGAAACACTGGATGTATTTTGTGTACAGAACAAAATGTGTCACCAGTAACTATCACATTAGAACATTTTTCGTCTGTTTGACAATAATATGTTTTGAATGAGTTGGCTCTGATTGCTGGGTAGTGATTTTTATTTATTTATTGTTTATTTACATTTACATTAGTTAATACAAGATACTAATAACTGCCACACTAGGTAAAAACCTGTTCTGTGGCAGTTATTCTCATATGGTATTTATGTAGTAGTAAAAAATGGCAATTAAAGAATCTAAATCTAAAAGAAAATAAAAAGAAAATAAATTATACATACAAAATCAAGAAAAGAATTTAAAGTAAATCATCGGAATACCTAAATCTAAGAGTAAAGAAAAGAAAAGAAAATACACATACAAAATTAAGATAAGAATTTAAGTAGTTATAAAGATAAATATTATATTATAGTATACTTTAAATTATATAAATAGTTTTAAACAGGAAAACCGGAAAGAAAACGACAACTTATTTTGCTGACGTCATACATTCGTGTGTATATATCATTGCTTCATAACAAACCACAATCTTAATTCATTACGATGTATTTATTCCTTGCTTAGTAGCCGTGAAGAATAATGAGAAATAATGAAAAGTAATTAAATGATTCGCCATTTTAATATTGGGTTAGCAACACAGTGTATAAAATTGTACAGAGATGAACTAAACCCCGTCTTTAGGCGAGGGTGTTGGGTCACAACGGAAATATGTCCCGCTCGCGTATATTTAAAACATGTTTATACAGTTAAAATTCACAGACCAGCAGAATACATCGACACGAACTAACGGAAATTTCTTGAACATGTTCTTAAGTTTTTAAAGCCAGTTTTTTTCTTGTCGCTGGCAACACATCAGCACTGATGATGGACCCCGCAATGGGATCGGTCGTCTTTGGTTTTCAAAGTGGTTCCACAAAGTTTGACATGTTTAAAAAATTTTTACGAGCTACTAAATTTTGAAACAATTATAAAAAGGTCTAATTAAGTACTCTTAAAAATGTAATTTCATAGTAAATAAAATAAACAACGTCTATTGTATTACGGGCAGAGGTGAAAATTATTGATAACACCGATTGGGCTGGAGTATTCTTCTTTTTATTTCTAATATACACAAAACACAACAATATGGCGGTACACCGGTGTATGTATCCGTTAGAGATTCAAAAGAATAGTGTGCCCCTTCCGCCCTGGTTCCATAGCCACCACCCTTAGTGACCATTTTTTGTATCTTGTGGTGGCTGCCCTGCGATGTGACGTTTGGCGCGTAACACTCTCCCAGCCTGAATGTCGTTGGGTCCACCCAACAGGACCTCCCTCTTATTCCTAGAAAAAATACTAAATTATACATGGCTTTATTACCTCTTCCAATTGGAGTCGCCCTAGACTCTTAACCTCATGAGAAAGTCTCTTCTCTACGTTTTGTCCCCACATTCCTCCCTGCTCAACCCTCGTGGGAGCTCTCTCAGTGCTTGATCTTAAGGAAGTTTCTCAAACACTCAATCTTGAAGGGAGATTTCAAACTTCTCAACCCTTGAGGGAGTTCTCAAATGCTCAACCTGAAAGGGAGTTCTCAAATTCTCAACCTTTGAGGGAGTTCTCAAATGCTCAACCTGAAAGGGAGTTCTCAAATTCTCAACCTTTGAGGGAGTTCTCAAATGCTCAACCTGAAAGGGAGTTCTCAAATTCTCAACCTTTGAGGGAGTTCTCAAATGCTCAACCTGAAAGGGAGTTCTCAAATTCTCAACCTTTGAGGGAGTTCTCAAATGCTCAACCTGAAAGGGAGTTCTCAAACTGTCTTAACCTTCTAGTAGGTCAATAAGGTCCTCTCGATCCCTCAAATCTCCGCTGCTATCGTCTGATTCAGATGTGCCTTCGTTTAATGGAGCGTATAACCGCATTGCATCAGCTGCAACGACAGCGGTAAAGTTTTTGTATCCACGCATACCCTTTACACTCTTTATCTTATACCTATCATTTCCTAAAACACTTGTCACTCTATAAGGCCCTGAGTACCTTCCATCCAGTTTCTTATTCACTCCACTCATAATACATGCCGGTGAACCCTTCCACAAGACCAAATCACTTATTCTGTAACTCCTGGCTGGTTTCCTTCTTTTATCATATCGTTCTTTCATTCGCATCGCCACTTTCTTCAAGTTATCTCGAGCCTTCTGCCGTGAGGTTTCTACTGACAGCTGACGACTGCTTGTTTCCATATCTGGAAGCAATTTGCTTTTAAAACTAAACATGAGTTCGAAAGGAGATACCTTAGTTGACTCATTGATAGTGTTGTTAATGCCTTGAATGATGTTCGGTACGACTTCATCCCATCTACTCTGATCGCTCACACTCGTCCGCATAGCATCCAAGATCGTTCGATTTATCCGTTCTACTTGACCGTTTGCTCGTGGGGTGGCAATTGCATTCATTGTATGTCTAAATTGTTTCCTGATTGCTAATTCTTTAAAATATCTACTTGTAAAAGCTTTACCACGATCCGTTATTACCTGCGATGGGGTACTAAAATATGCAAACACTTCTTCTAATAGTCTGATCGTTTCCATCGAACCCACTGTTTTTGTCGGTTTTGCGATTACAAACTTAGTGAAGGCATCAACCAGCACTAGTAGATACTTAAATCTACGCCTAGTTTGATTAAATGGACCCAAGTGATCGACATGTACACACTTCATAGGTTCCTCAGGCTTTGGAATGGGACGGAGTTTGCCTTCTTGCTTTCCATAATTGCCCTTGTTGTAGGAGCACTCTAGGCAAGCATTCACATATTTACGTATAAAACGAGTCATTTTTGGAAACCAGTACTCGCTCTTAACTCTTGCATCACAACGTTTTAACCCAATATGACCAATATCGTCATGATACTTGCGAACTATATTAAAACGGGCCCCCGAGGGTACAACCAGCCTATTGCCATTTAATGTTTTTCTATATAAGCGCCCGTCTTTGAACTGAAAATCTTTCACCAAACCACTATCGGCCTCACCCTTTTGAAGTAGACGTATTATCGATTGCAATTTAGAGTCTTGCAATTGTAAGGTCAGAAACCAGTCAGCGTGATTAATCGAACAAATGTTAAGGGTGGTTAGGTCGGTGGATGGCAATTCAATAGGATTACGGCTCAATGCATCAACATGTTTCATTTTGTCCCCTGGTCTGTATTCAATCTCCATATCGAAATCCTGAATACTGAGCCACCATCTCGCTATTCATGGTATCATGTCTCGTTTAGTCAAGGTAGACTTTACTGCCACACAGTCTGTTACTACTTTAAACCGCAACCCCACCAAATATATTTTGAAACGCTTTAAAGATTCTACCACCGCGAGGGTTTCCAATTTATAACTATGATAATATCTCTCTTCTTTTGTAGTGACACGGCTAAAATAATATACAGGTTTTAAACAATTGTCTGTTTGTTTCTGCAATAATATTCCCCCTAACCCATTCTTGCATGCATCAGTGTGCACTTCCGTCTCTAGGGTCCGATCATAGAGAGCTAATACCGGCTTAGAAGTGAGAGTGTTTTTTAATTTTTGAAATGAATCTTCTTGCATGTCCCCCCAAACCCAGACAGTGTGTTTTCTTGTAAGGGATGTTACTGGTTGAGCAATAATAGCAAAATCACGGACAAACTTTCGAAAGTAACTCGCAAGTCCAATAAACTGGCGAACTTGATGAACATTTGCAGGTCTCTGGAAATCTAGAACCGCATCAATTTTCTGATTCCCCGGCCTAATTTCCCCAGCTTTTACTTCATGTCCCAGATAACTAATACTAGTTTTCAAGAATGAACATTTACCCAAGTTAAGTTTTAAGCGAGCCGCTCTTAGTCGTGTGAGAACCCTGTCTAATAACCGGATGCCTTCAGGGATATCTGCTGATGGTATCAGAATATCGTCCATGAATGCGAGAACTCTTTCGTCCTTCATGGTTCCTAGTACTCTATTAATCAAACGTTGAAACACTGCCGGGCCATTGGCTAGTCCAAATGGCGTTCTCACATATTCGTACTGGCCATCAGGTGTCACAAATGACGTCTTACTGATCAGGTGTCACAAATGACGTCTTACTGATAGACTCTTTAGCAATCGGTACCTGATGGTATCCCTGTGCTAAATCCAGACTTGAGAAGTATTTACTACATCCTAGTTTATTCAATTGATCCTCAATGTGAGGTAATGGGAAACGATCTTTTACCGTGATGGCATTTAGGGCTCGATAGTCTACACAAAGTCGATAATCGCCTGATTTCTTTTTTACGAGAATCACAGGTGAGGCATAATTTGAGTTTGATTCGCGAATAATTTTGGCCTCTAACAAGGAATTTACTTTAGACCTCACTACTTGGTTTTCTGCAAATGATAATCTATAAGGCTTATGGTAGATAGGTTTGTAGATGTTAAGTTAATCGTCATCTCAGTTAGATCAGTGGTCTCCAAATCATACTCATGCTTTGCAAACACTCTCATATGGTTATTCAATACTTTCAATAACTCATTCTTACTTTCGGCTGGCACATCTCCTACTTCAATGTCCCCTACACTCAATGTTAAAATGATCGGCTCTCTTACCTCAGATCCCACACCTACCGTTCCAACACCTGTCTCATTGGGTTCAACTGCAGTTTGTTGACCCTGAGTAATATGCTCACTACACCGCTCTGCTCGGGTGATCCTCTGTCCCGCTTTCCACTGAACAGGATTTTTCCCCATATTGGAGACTGATATGAGGCCCCTCCGTCCACTCACAATGGTCGCGGGTAGCATGTAGCTTGTCTCTCCCAGTTCAAAGTATCGAGGCTTCGTGCAGACTGTGGACCCTTCACCTCCGACAATCTCTACTAAAACATGCACACTGTCTCCCGCCTCCACCGTTACATCTTCACTCAATTGAACTGTGATGCGAGACTCCTCACAAACCTGTACTTTTTCCAGGTGGTCCTCCACATTATACTCCACCCGAGCCGTCCCCTGGTTCACAATGAAAGTAACTCCCGGGTGGTTGAGAATTGGCTGTCCAATAATCAAATCGGCTCCCTTCATCTCCACATCTGATAACAGAGCGCTTGTGTCTAGTTCAACACCGTCAATCTGTAATCTAAAAACAACTTCCCCCAGTGATAAGGTGATGCCCCCAGCAAACCCGACTAGTGGTTCATGCTTCTCCTCAATCCTCAGCTCGAGAGTGATTGCTGCTTTCATTGACAGTATATTCATTTGGCTGCCACTGTCCAAATATGCCCTTACCTCATGACGGTGATTTATTTTGGCTACCTTGTAGAATGCAGCCTCCATTGATCCCACCAGCAAGACATCGTTTTTTCCTACCTTTACCTCCTCAGGTTTCTTTTTCATCCGGCAGTCCTTCAAGAGGTGCCCTCGTCTTCCGCAACATTGCAGATACGTTGATCTGGCTGCCGGCACTCCTTGGAAGAGTGCCCTCGTCTCCCGCAGTTGTAACATTGGAATGTCCGGCTCAGGGGCTGAACATCCCGTTCTCGTCTGGTGTCTCGCCTCACATCCCGATCTCGCCTCGCATCTCGATGACTATGAATGGGCCGGACCCCTACCAGTGATGCTGAAGTGTGCCCTCTTACATTGAGAGGCGCCCTGTAGCTGTCCAATGACAACAGGAACCCCGTATACAGCTCCTGCGGGTTTGAGCACTGGACTGCCTTGGCGTTTGCCTGCAGCTCTACTGGCAGTCCCCGAATGATGCACGAAACCGCATCCTGACCATCGATCCGGCACCGGTGGAGCAATGTCATCTTGGCATGGAAATAATGCGTCATGGACTCGTCTGTCATCTTCTTACGGGCCACGAGCTCCTCCAGCGATTCCCCAAATTCGTGGTGCCG